>JBBPBQ010020324.1:51296789-51400801 GCA_037974755.1 Cicer yamashitae | reverse complement strand
CATGCCTTATATAAAAAGAAGAATCAAAAGAAAAAGAAAACATAATCATAGCTAAAGTTGTATAAAAAACTTATAAAAAAAAAAAAAAATTAACGAGCAAAACAGTAGGATGCCAAAATACAAATAATTAGTGGTACTATTACTTTTCACAAAACAAGAGTACATGAGAAAACAAGGATTACATAGCAAATAAAACAGAATAACATTAATAGTGTACAACTAACAACCTGTGCAAACTAACTAATAAACACCACATAGTCCTCAATTTGAGCATGAGATATGCCACTCAATATACTCTTTTGAAGACTCTTTTTGACTCAACAATAGATAATAAAGATTAAAGTGTTAAATAGTGTTCATAAGACTTGTACTACATTCTTGTCATTACACACTAGACCATAATATTGTCCGAGTATCTAACATAAAGTTTAGAACACGTGACTAATTAATTAGTTAACTATAATCTCCAGGACCAGAATTAAGAGGACTAGGAGGTGGAGGCTTTGGAATGAATGGCATAAGAGGAGTTCCATGTTCCATAGGTCCTACTTTAACATTCTTTGCTGCACCTGGTGATGGATCAATTGGATTATAATCTTCAAGAATCACGTGATCGCTTATATCACCCGTTTCGTCGCTACTAATGCCAACATTTTCCTGAAAATTCAAGGAAATGAACACCTTGTAATAAAATTAGGTATACATTTAGTATCATAGTGAATTTGTCAACATCAAATTGAACTACCGTGATTTTATAAAAGCTACAGTTTCTAGTTTTACAAAATCATGATGGCTAACCGTGATTCTAATGTGATATTTGATTGTTTTGAAAAACATACATACCTTCAATTTCCTGCTTGCTGCAATTGGTGTTGTTTTATCACCACATTTGGTACAGATCAAAGTGAAAATACAAATTCACATAATTAAGATTATGAACAATAGAGCATATGATATACTAAAATCTAATATATCTAGATGGATCAGCAAGAATATGAAGAAAAATGGTACAAAGTGGCAAGGCAATTAAGCATGCAATTTAATTAATTCATGCAATATATAGATTGAATCATTGAATTATACTACACATTATTAAATGTGTTAGAAGCTAAAAGGAACTAATCATAGAATACTTGTTCGATTTCAAAAACTCAAGTTTGACGGAAAATTATAAGTACTCAATCCGTAATGAAATATAAACAAAGAGGAAGAAAATCAGATTTAGAATTGGAAACTTTCATCACCAAATAACTAATGCATGCACCCTGCTTTTCACAAAGTCAAAGATAACATTGAAAAAAAAATTATCAAAGGCAAAACAATAGTCAAAACATCAAATACTATTTTTCAACCAATAAAATTTGTTCTTATATAATAATAAAACAACACATTTGACAAAATTTGATAATTGCAAAAAAAAAAAAAAATAAGGGATGGAAGATTTACCTGGAATCCAAGAGGAACTTGTAGTACTTAAGAAGTTAAAAAAAGAAAGAGCAGCAACAATCACCAAGAACAAAGCACAAAAACCAGAAACCTTCATGATGACAAAACCTCAGTGGACAACAATATCCTCAAAATGGAGTAAAAAACCACACAACAAGTTGGAATATTTATATGACCCTTTTTTTCTAAACAAGGAAGCAAGAAGGTTTTTTTAGTCAGTACACATTTGGAGAAATCATAGTGTTCTACCTAAAAACAAGGGAAGATATCAGTGATTAGCTTCCCCAAACAAAAGGCACTAATTATGGCTATGTGATTTTGGTTTATTTTTTCTTCCATGCTCGATGAATGATTATACAATTGCTGCCACAATTGTTGTAATGCCACGAAATTGAACCTAGTTTAAACAAAATTTCAAAGTTTGAGTAAAACACAAACACAGATAAATTAGAGAAAACAAAACAAATACAATAATGAACAGAAAAATTCATTATCCTAACTTCATCAAACAGAAATCGCAATGGCACTCAAGCAACAAGACAGTAAGTTAAATTTGAATTGGAAACACATAACACAAATTAACACCACAAACCAATTATATTTGCTTGATTGAATACTCACGGATTAACAAGCATTTACTAAATTCAACTAACCATCATAAAACTTAATTTAAAATAACAGGGAATCATGTACAAAAACAAAATTGAGACATCATTTCAAAAACTTCAAATTAGTAATACGTTAAAAGATGGCAATGATGATGTGCAATTTCCTAGTGACATTCCTTGAAAACAGAAAGTTAGGCATACACTTAGCAATTAGCTATACTTGAAAAAACAGTGCATACATTACATTTAGCTATCTGTTAGAAGCATGGATTACATTTACAAAAGAAAGTGACATGCAATAAATTTAGAAAAAAACAGAAGCAAGCACTAAAAAAACATAAGCATACTGTTAGGAACCCAAGAATTTGATTCCAAGGGTTTAGAGAAAGGACACTAATATTTAGAAAAAAAGGATACGAAATAATAGGAGAGAAATCTCTCCAAAGAAAATGATACACAAGAACGGATACGCTCCTAAAATGGTTTACACCACTCAATTTCTAAATTTGATCAAAGATCCTTTCTAAAGGGGTGGAAGCCTCTATTTAAAGACTTCCAATACATTAGGATAGGGATTAGGTCCAAGGTAACTAACTAATAACAGAAACACCCAACAGTTACTCCTATACAACTACTAACAATCTAGGAACACAACTACTAACAAACTCCTAATTATCCCTATTTGTATATCCTAACATTACACCCCTCTTCAAAACAACCTTGTCCTCAAGGTTGACATATACTAAAGTCTACTTGTTCAATGGTTAAAAAATTTATTAAAAAAATTCCTCCAGGATCCCATTGTTGAGGGTTCAACTTCAGCTTTAGGCACTTTCATATTCCATTTTTCTGCACTTTCCTGCCATAGCTGCAAACCCACTGAGTTCTGAATTGCCCAACAAAGTATGGCCTCTATTTAATGGCGGTCGGACCCATCTGATTGTGTCGGATTTCTCGACGCGGGATTGGACAGACCAAAGGTGGTGGCGGAAGGCAAATGTTCGAGAAGCTTTTCAGCCACAATTTCGAGTGTGAGGCACAAGGAGACCAAGTTTGAATCGAAGAGAACATTTGCTGCATTGAGTATGGCTTAACGAGGGAAAGCTCTGCAAAAAGAAAAATAGATGATAAACAAGGACAAGACAAGAGAAAGCAACAATGCCATTGATGAACCTTGAGATGTGGCAACTCGCTGCTGCTGTCCTTCAGGTCAGGTGGTTTTGGTGGCGGTAGGTCTGGTGGTTTTGGTGGTGGTGGGGGAGCTACAATCAGTGAATAAGCCATCAGATGTAGTTCCTTCGTGGTTGGTTTCCCTATAACTGCAATCCCTGTTGTTTCTAATTGCACTTTCCAATCTGGCAACAGCACAAGGCTTGCTGGAATCTTAATGGACACAGACCCAGTGCCTTTGCGTAGGATGCAGTGGCTGCTTCCTTCTTCCTCTGCCACTGTTGTTTGTTTGTCGCTAAAAATTATTTCCTCCATCTCCAAATTTCCAGACCTTAAGTCTTTGATAGAACGTTCATCTTCTTCATAAGTTTTCTGAATCAAAAAGAACTTCCTAGCACGGTTCATCCAACCAAACGGGTCATTTAAGGCGTGTGATGTTTCCTTCTTCAACCACAAACGCAAGACTGGATTTTCTTCCTTTTCTGAATCTTTCTTCATCGATTCTTGCTCTGTTAACTTCCCACTCTTTATTGATTCTGATTTTTCTGATGGTTCTTGGTTTTCCAATGGCAACCCCCTTGCAGTACACAGCTGATTTGCTGATGTGGCTTCTTCAAGGGCCTCTTGTACTCCCTTCTTGGCTTTGTTTTCTAGTTCTTGATTGCCAAATCTACGGATCAGACCTATGCAAAAAGATTCCCAGGTTGGATCTGGATTTTCTTGATCCCAAGAACGAAACCAAAACAGTATCCATGCATCCAAGCTCATGAACGCCCACTGCACTTTATCGAACCCGTGAATTTCATGCTTCAGAAAGAACCTTTCAGCCTTTGCGATCCACCCAATAGGATCAGTCCCTGAAAAGTTGGGCAGCTCCGCCTTCTTAGCCCACCAATCCTCCAATTCCATGCACACTGGCACTCCTTCAAATCCGGCAGGTCGGACCAATTGTTAGGAACCCAAGAATTTGATTCCAAGGGTTTAGAGAAAGGACACTAATATTTTAGAAAAAAAAGGATACGAAATAATAGGAGAGAAATCTCTCCAAAGAAAATGATACACAAGAGCGGATACGCTCCTACAATGGTTTACACCACTCAATTTCTAAATTTGATCAAAGATCCTTTCTAAAGGGGTGGAAGCCTCTATTTAAAGACTTCCAATACATTAGGATAGGGATTAGGTCCAAGGTAACTAAATAATAACAGAAACACCCAACAGTTACTCCTATACAACTACTAACAACCTAGGAACACAACTACTAACAAACTCCTAATTATCCCTATTTGTATATCCTAACACATACATTACATTAATAAAAAAGAGAAGCATGCATTTAGAAATAACAAACAGAAGCATGCATTTAGAAATAACAAACAGAAGCATGCATTTAGAAATAACAAACAGAAGCATACATAAAAAAACTGAAATTGAAAAAAGAAAAAAGCATACACTCACAGTGCTCTAGCTCTATACCTCCTTGACTGCTAATAAGGGGATGATAACCTTAAATATAGAACAAATCCGAAACAAATCACATTATATAAATCAAACCAAATTACTCATAAAAACCTAAAATTATCTAAAATCTTTTAAAATATATACACATAAATGTAAAACACGTTGAACCAAACTTAACAATAACATAAAGAAACCATAAAAGATTCATTATATAATAAACTTTGAGAAATCAAACCCAAAAACAAAAACAAAACTGAAAACAAATTCAAAAACCCTAAAAGACCCATTATACAATAAACCCTAACCTTTTTGTTCTTGGTTATAGTGATAACGACCTTCCAACACAGAAATAATGTCACGCCCAGTAGATTCAGTACCTTAACATGGATGAAAAAATGAAGTAATTTAATCAAACCCAGATTGTAAGAGAAATGAAAAATCTAACAAAAAACTTATTGTGCTTTGAATAAGTAAAAACACATGTTAAAACCCTAACTAAAATCGTTAAAAACAAAAACAAGAACTCATATCATATCATGTTGCATGTACCTATGTGCGTTTGCGAAGCATCTTTTCTCCGTTTACAGTTGATGAGAGGAACCGGTGGTGGTGGCTTCGAAAGAGAAACGAGATGGAGGTGGTGGTGGTGGCTTCGAAGCAGAAACGGTGGCGGCGAATGGTGAGTGAGCCGGTATGAGTTGTGAGTGAGCGTGATGAGATGAAAATTTTGGGGTTTATTGTGAGTGAGAGTGAATACCAAAGAGTAATGGGTTTACTGGAATCTTAATAGCTTCTTATTTTGTTTGTCGTAAAACAGTATTAACACGAGGAATCAATCATCCAATTAGGGCATTTGTTATACCAATTTATTTCATTCTCTTTTTAAAATTACAATCTTTTTTTTTTTGTTATTGTTTTTCCCATAGATATTTTGAAAGGAAAGTATCTTTTTTATTAATTCGTTTAAGTTAGTTTCCTTTAACTAATGCATGAATTGAGTTTGACTCTGTGTTCAAATAGTTAATTTGAATAAGTTTGTTTCGTGATTACAGAGTCGGTTCAATAATATATTATAAAAACTCTATAAACCTCCAACAACTAGCTAATTTGAATAAGTTTGTTTCGTGATTCCAGAGTCGGTTCAATAATATATTATAAAAACTCTATAAACCTCCAACAACTACACACAAACAAAAACGTCTCCAAAAAAAAATTTTATTTTCAATTTTTTGCATAATTTAAATTGATATTTCTGTTGGAAGTATCTTTTGATGTTAAAAACATTGCTTTTCACATTTTTTATATTAAAAACATTGTTTTTCACTAGATCAATTGCTTTATTTCAAAGTAGATTTGAACAATTTAAATTGTAAGCAGATATTTTTTGTTTTCTATTTAATATTGAGAAATTAAAATTATTGGATAATGAAAAATTAAAAGAAAATTGCATTAATTCTTTAAAAGAATAACAAATTAGACATTGATGAATGAGATTTACTTGTAGAACTTAAAATTATAAGAGAGATAATACAAGTAGAAAATGACACACCAATTGACATACTTAATTATAAAAGAAAGTTAGATTATTTTCCAAATGCATATATTGCTTATAGAATAATGTTAACAATTCATGTAATTGTCGCTTCAACAGAAATAAACTTTTTGAAACTCAAATAATTAAATCTTATCTAAGATCAACGATGTCACAAAAAAGATTAAATGGATTAGTTTTATTATCAATTGAAAAAAAATTGTTAAACAAAATCGATTACAATAATTTGATAAATGATTTTGCATAAAAAAAAGTGCGACAGATAAATTTTAAATAAAATATTAATAATTTATTTATTAACTTTGAAAAAGGTCACGTCTAATACTTTTGCCTCGTAACGGGTGCTGCATGATCCCTAAGGTTTTGCATGGTCGTTGTTTGTGTTAAGATGTTATTGTGGGGACTTAAGCTTATTGTGAAATTGAGACCATCTTTGATAATGGGTCGAATGATAGATATGTTGTATTTTATTATTTGATGATATTGTTAAATTATGTGTTTATATTTATTTGGCAAATGTTAATTATATGATTAATTGGTGTAATTGACATTTTGTTCGTGCTGATAAATGTTTTAACATAATTCTAATGTGTGTTATGTTAGTTGTTTTTCCTTTTTTGTAAGTGTTAATTGATCAAGGGATATATACACTAATTAATTAGATAGTGTTAAAAATTACAAAAAAAAAATATATATGTTAATCAATTAGGATAAGGTGATAATTGATTAGGAGAATGATAATCAATTACATGACTAAATTAATTAATCAGGATTATAATTAAAAAAACATAATTGATTAAATAGGCTAATTAATCAATTAGAAGCTAATAAGAAGTTGTAAAATTTATAAAGTTAAGTAATAATCGATTAAATAATAATAGTAATTGAATTATGGAGTTAATAATCGATGTGGAAGACTACAATTATGGATTAGGTAAATAAAAATAACTTATATTTCTTATCCTTAGAGTTATGATTAATGAATAATAAAATAGTAAAAATGAAATTAGTTATTAGGTCTTGTTTCTTAATGTTGATGAAGATGATGTTAATCTGTTATGACATGCATGATAGTAGATATGACTTGTGTCGTGTCTAGCAATGATATTGATGATGATGATTTGTTATATTTTATATGTATGATTTCTTATAAGTAAGATATGTTAGGATGTTGTGTTGAGATATCATTGAAGATTGTCAATCGAGAAGACTTTGAGGTACTATCAGTACGAATGACCTAACGTAAAGGCGGTGCACCACTAGCGTAGTTTTGTTGAGTACTAGTTAACCTTAACCAGACACTTCAGTTCGTGGAATAGTAGGTGACTCTCTACTCATATTAACTATGAGTTAGTCGAATCCAAACGTGAAATAGTTGATGATTAAGTTGCATACCAACTATATTTTTTTTATAATAATTCTATAACGAGGAAATACCTTCATGATTGTTGGAAATATAAGACATATAATTACCATAAATAATATTACTAAGAATAAAATAAAAACGAAACGTGAACTTATTGATTTTTGACATGAGGCGTGCAAAAGCATTGGACTTAAGAGTATTTCGTTACCACATTTCAGTTAGTCGATGCAGTTTGTCTCATAGCTAATACCCCCTAAGATACAGCAATCACTTTTTACCAACATCGGATGTGAACTAGAAAAGACACAAAAACAAGTTTTGGATACTCGGAGAAACTATTATAACCCCATTTAAAATCACTATTTACAAAAACATTTTTATTTTGATCTCACGTCGATCCGGAATAATCAAGGGGTGTTCACGGATATAGGTAAATTCGCGAATCTGGCCATCCAAACCAACCAAACTTGTATTTTGACTCAACTCATTTAAGTTTGGGTTTAAACCCGAACTAACGGATTTGACATTTTGAACCGCGAACCCAATCCATTGACATGATATAGACATTTTTATTTATTTTTTCCTATTATTTTGGTGAAATTATAATTTAGTTATTGAATTTTATTTGAGGTTTTGTTGTTAATTTAATTAACTTAAGTGTTTTGTTGTGTTTGTGGATGTATTTTAAGTATTAAATGGTCTATTGAGATAACATTTCATGATTTTTGAGATGATCTAGTATTTAAGTTTAATTACATTTTTTTAGAATAAATAAATATTTTTTTATTTATGACCCGCAAACCCAACTCTACTCTTAATCGGTGTGGTTAATTTGGTTCGAGTTTGACGTATAAATCACAGGTCGAGAACTCAACTAAATTCAACCCAAATAAAATTAATTGATTTGAATATCGAATTTAGCCAAAATCGACCTAAACCAACCCATGAACAACCCTATTCAAGAATCTTGTATATTTATTTAGACTCAAGGAAAAGTCGTAATCCAATACCTATATATATATATATATTTTAAATAAAAAACTTATCTTTATTTAAAAAAATATTTGTTTAAAGAAGGTTGAAGAAGAGACATAAAATAAAAAAGTAACGAGGAAAGTGAAAATAAAAATACTAAATAATTTTTATATTACCTCACAACAAATATTATCACTCATAAAAAATAAAATATTGCTACTTCTAATCATTTTCTTACAAAGAAATTTGATTTAGAAAATTCAAATAACCAACCAACGGGTAGAACTTATAGAAAGTTATAGACAAAAAACTTTAATTAAATATCATATTAAATATATTTTGGATACATATCCACACATATACTTCCTTAATTTTGGATATCCAGATATCATAGACAATGAACTATCCTAATCAATATATTTATTCATTACTGTATTTTTTTTTAACGCGAATGTCACAAGTTTTTACCCTAGTTTAATGAATGAGTGAATTGAAAAACTTTCTCTCTTCCTCTAACTCAACAAGTTTGTCATGTGTCACTCTTCCATTTTTTATTTTTTGGCACTCTTCCATTTTTTTTATTTTATTTTCATATTTTTCATTTTTTATTTTTTGGCACTCTTCCATTTTTTTTATTTTATTTTCATATTTGCCATAATTTTGGTGAATTTAAATTGATTTCCTTTTTTTAGTATATGATGATTTTGATTGTTTTCTTATTTATTTTATTGTATAACAATATAAAAAAAATTGATGAAAAATAATAATTATTTTCTAATGTTATGATAGTAAGGGTTTGTTTGATTGTGTTTTACTTATTAGTTTTTGAAAACTATTTTATAAATAAATTTTAAAAAATTGTTTTTAAAAAGAAAATTTAAAAAATTTGTTTGCTAACTTTAATTTTTTAAAACAGTCTTTGACGAGAGAATTAAAAAAATTGAAAAATAAAAAGTAAAACACCATTTATCTGTTTTATTTTTTTAGTTTTAAAAAGTATAATATTAAAAATAGTTTTACAAAATAGTTTTTAAAAACAAGTAATCCAAACAAATTGTTTCGGTTTTAAATTTTAAAATACTAAAATAGAGTTTTTGGGATTTGAATCAAACAAACTCTAAGTCATTCTTCAATTGTGATAGATAGAGAAATCACAATTTTTTCAAGTATATAAAATTACTTCATAAATTATTTACATATTTATGATAGTGAATCATTCTTCAATTGTGATAGATAGAGAAATCACAATTTTTATGACAATGAGTCATTCTTCAATTGTGATGGATAGAGAAATCACAATTTTTTCAAGTATATAAAATTACTTCATAAATTATTTACATTTTTTAGCATTTTTGTTTATTTATAAAAAATTATATGAATGTTATTTTAAAAGAAAAAAATTAAATAGATTATAAGGACAAATTTGTCATTTTATCAAAATATAAATCATATCATCTTGTTATTTGTTGTGTATCAAACACTAAATAGGATAAACTAATTTTATCAAGTTTGTTATCATGTGCACATCAAACACAAGACAGGATAACTCTTTATCCTATCCATATCCTATCCTGTCTCTATCCTGCTCCTTATCCTATCCTGTGTCTATCCTATCCGGTCCATCAAACGGACCCTTAAATTTTTAGTATAATAGTTATTACTATTTGCCAAGTGGATGTTTTGTTTAAAAAAACTGCCAAGTGGATGCATTATTGTATGGCAAGTGCATGAATTAACATTTATAAATGGATAACGGTGAGTTGGATTCGACATGAATGATATTCAATATTTATAGATAAGGATCCAACTTGCGAAAACTTAGCCATCACTTCTGAAATTCTAGTTCACTCATTTCTTCTACATCAATCCGATAAGAGATTTACGATAATTTTTTTATTCGAAATCACCCAATAATTTCTACATAGATTTAGTTTTTTTTTTTCTTCTGTATGTTTATCAATGATTTCTTTTGAGCGCAACATTGAGTTGTTAGTCATCATAGTGTAACATTGTTTGTTTTTTCGTTTTGTTGCGGTGTTCTCAAAGTCAAAGGTAACATTAGTATTTTTTTTTAGACATCTAAAACATTTCAGAACTATAGTTAATTTAGACAAGTCATAAACCTTGTATAAATGATTTGAGTTTGAAATTGAAAAAAATAATATATAAAAGGATAGATATAAAGACACTAGATTCTCAATTGAAAGTTATTGCTTTTTTGTCTTTTACCTTGTGTGTCAAACTAATTATGGTTATATTATAGGAGGTAGATCTAACTATATGAGGTAGATCTTGGTTAGGTTTAATTGATTTGCTTTCTTATCTTTGTTATCATGTTTTGTTTTATTATTAATGAAATATAACTTTTTGGTGAGGAACAATAGGCTAAACGTCCAAGATTTCGAAGAGACTTTGATATTATATCTTCACCTAAAATCTTAAAGCAATGAGTATATGGGTCACGTCTCTTATATATCCAACATTTAGTTTATTCATAGTCGATGTCGACCTTAACCATTTATACTTGAATCCAACAATCTCTCTCTCTAGTGTGAGTCTCTCATGTTCTATATTTGCATTGTCGTTATTATCAATTAGACTCGCCTCTTGACTACAACGTCTGAAATACTTTCCATATAAGGATTCAACCCATGATCCACTCCCCCACCAAATCAAATCAATGCTCTGATACCACTTGTTGGGAAATCTGGGGAGCGCCGAGAGCAACAATAAGATAAACGTCTAGGATCTTTAAGAGATTTTGACATCACATCTCCGCCCAAAATTTTAAGACAATAGATATATGAATTGCCTCTTTTATACATCCAATATTTAATTTATTCATAAATATCATAGTTAACCACTCACACTAAAAGATAATATTTTTTTTATAAAAATAAAAATGATAATCAAGCCTTAAATGACTTCGTAGACACCTCATTGAAAAACACACATATATGCTATCCAAGGTTAAACAAGTCAACACATTCAGACATACAAATTTTATAGCAAGGAGTGAGACTGGAGTATATTTTTTTATCACATTCATCTATGTTAGCTATTTTTTTCTATAACCAAGGATACATGTGTTTGTTTGATAGTATTTCGGTGTTTTTTTTATCTTTAATCCTCTAATTGTTTTAAAAAACAAGTTTAAATAATTTAAAATTTGATTAAAAGATAAATAAAGTTTTATAAATGATCAATTTAGTCAGACTTAGAACCAATTAACTATTTGAGTCTAACAACATAATAGTCGACGGTTTTATTTTCTCTTCCATTTTAATTATTCATCAAATTAATATCATATTAAAAATATTAAATTTATTTTTAAATTTTTTTACTATTTTACAAATTTAATTTTTTTTTTTTTTGCAATTCAAAGATTTTCAGTACGTAAAAGATGTATGAAAACTACTGAAAAACTTTTTATAAGATTTCTGGTACAGAAGATTAAAAAGATATGTACTAGAAACCTTTAAAAAAAGATTTCCGGTACAGAAAGTTGAAAATGTTTACTAATAGAAAACTTGTGAAAAAGTTTTTTGGTACACATATTTTTTTTTAAATTAGTTTATTTATTTATATAAATTTTATATTGTGTGATAAATAAATAAATAAATAAATAACAAAGGAATAAAATAATAATAAAAAAAATAGAAAATATAAATTTTTTTGGAAAACTTGTGGTTTTAAGTTTTCCGATAACTACCGGAAAACTTAAAAAAAATATTCCGGTAATGAGTTGTATCCTGGATATGTTGAAAAAAGTTTTCCGGTAGTTCCGGAAAACTTCAAATAAGTTTTCCGATACCAAAAATCTTAAAAATAAGATTTTCAGTAAATACATCTGTACCGGAAAACTTGAAAAACAATTTTAATAAATTAAAAAAAATTGACACTCACTTGTATACCAGAAAATTGAAATGATATGACGATTGAAAATGACAAATTTTAATATTTATACGAAAGAAAATACGTCATTTTATTACATTTGTGGGAATAGAAGGAAAATTTGAGAGGTACAAATAAAATTTCCGTAAAAAGGAGTTGTTGCGGCTAACCTGGTGTATTTGGGCGAGGGGTTTGGGCCTAGGCCCATTCTAAAATAGAAATCTTATTGGACAATAAATTATTATAAAATAACTAAAATTTTAGAGTCAAATTTATATGGTTATAATTTATTCTATCTGTTCTTACATTACAAGAGTCATTAATCTTTCATCTTAGTAAGGTAATATTGGCCCACAAAAAATATTGTTAGGAGATGTTTTGAGACCTTTTCTGGAAGAAATTCTTATCGAAAGATTTGGAAAGAGATTGTGCCCTATAGAAGAGATATCCTTCATGCGAATAACAATAAACAGGGATTGAATAAGGTAGTTTTGTACTCATTTTCATATAGGTTTTTCTTTTTTACATAAAATATATGTATCTAAATAAACTCATCTGTGTTCGAAATTATGAATAATAACTTTAAATTCATTCTTTTTTAAAAACCTTTAATAGTAGTGTATGTACATTAGGTATCTAAAATTTCATTTACTTTATAAAAATATTATATTTTTATTTTTTTAAATATATGTTTCTTTTACTTTAATGAGAAAAATTTGAAGTGAATTATTATTATGAAGAGAAGATAAAATATTAGTTAATGAATATATATATATATATATATATTTTTTAAATTGAAAATAATTTTTTTATATTTTTATTGTTTATGAAATATAAATAATTGTATATTTCAAAAATATATCACTTCTTTATTAACAAATAAAAATTATTAAATATAAAAATAAAAAATATTTTCGTAAAATTAACTAGCTTAAATTTCCATATTTATATTTCGTACATGTGGCATAAAAAGGGTTGTTGGAATGTGGGTAGTAAAGTGGGGGTTGGGGATAGAAAGCAGTTTCCAAGGTTTTAAAATCAACGAGGACAAGAAGCCCAAGTGAAATAGCAATGATGGACTAAAACATGATAAGGCCCGTTTACTTGAGTTATAAGACCCTGCACCCCTTCTTTATCCATGCACCTCCAAAAAATAAAAAATAAACAGCGACATACCTTTATATATATATATATATATATATATATATATATATATATATATATATATATATATATATATATATATATATATATATATATATATATATATATATATATATATAAAAAGTTACTATTTTTTAATTTTTTTTTCGAAAAACTTTTTTCAAGCTTTTCCGTACACAACTTTCACTCCAGAAAACTTGAAAAAATTCCGGTACAGAACATCATTTTCGGAAATCTTTTCCGAAACTACTGAAAAACTTATTTTAATTTTTTCAGAAAACTTACACTACCGACAAACTTCAACCTGACATTTCCGAAAGCTACCGCAAAACTTCATCCACAAGTTTTCAGGTAGTTGTTTGGTTATTTTTTTTTAAATATTTTTTAAATTAACTTTTTTGTTTTTAATTTTTTATTATATTAGTATTTATTTAATTCATTTGATTTTAACTAATTTTTTTTTTCAATGGGTAGGACTCGAGGTAGAGACGGCAAAGCCGTAGTATGTGACTTTTAATCTTCATCGTCTATGGATGTTGCCCCGGAAAGAATTCGTCCGACAGCATCTCGTAGAAGGCGACGATTTATGGTATATTAATTATTATAGTGTATTAATTATTAATTATTTAATGGTATATTTATGGTATATTATTATTTAAAAATATTTATGGTGTATTAATTATTAATTATTGTGTATTAAAAAAAAAAGGTGTATACCTGAAAACTTGTCTATGAAGTTTTTCGGAAAAGTTGAAGAAGGTTTTCCGGTAATTCAATAATATATTTTTACAGTATTAATATTAATTATAATTATTCATACATGATTGGTGTCAAAAATATTTGTAGTATCGACGCATGTCTTATCCAATAATAGTAGCGGTTTGTCCATATCTGTTAACATTTATAAAAATAATAAAATTAAAAGAAAATTAAAAAAAATGGTGTACGGGAAATCTTTACTATAAAGTTTTCCGGTACCAGAGATTTTTCCAATAAAGTTTTCTGGTAATACAATTTTTTCACTTTTGTATCGGAAATCTTTTTTAAAGTTTTCTGGTAAAAACCTTATGTATAGGAAAACTTAAAAAGAGTTTTCCAGAAATAAAGTGTGTACCGGAATTCTTCAAAAATGTTTTTCAGAAGTTATCGGAAAACTTTTACCTACCGAAAAGGATGAAATGGTAAAAAAATTAAAAAGATAACTTTGAATTTGAAAAAAAAAAAATAAAAAAAAATTTGAAGGTATAATTGACATTTTTATAAAATTATGAAAATATAGATATAGAAATAGAGGTACATGGTAAAACTTTATTTTATTTATTACGACTCTTGAGCTAGGAAAATATGGTCAAGGAAATCAGGCAAATTATCACCCTTCTCCCATTTTCTATGCTTTTTAGGTGATGCCAACTTTCAAGAATGTAAAATCAAGTGCAATACATCGTTGGAAACTAACTTATAACATTATATTTAATATTTTGTGAGCAAAATTGAGGAGCGAATAAACAATCATATAAAACATATCTTTCAAATTGTTTTACGATACTTAATAGAAAAGAAAGTGTCGCGTCAAGTTTGAATTCTACTCATATTAGATCATTCACATATTTTTAGATACATGCGCGAGAGATAAGTAGCAGGATACCGACAAGATATGATATGAGTAGGATAAAGGGTTATCATGTTATGTGTTTGATGTGCACATGATAACAAACTTGATAAGATTAGTTTATCCTATTGAGTGTTTGATACACAACAAATAACAAGATGATATGATTTATATTTTGATAAAATGACAAATTTGTCCTTATAATCTATTTAATTTTTTTTTCTTTCAAAATAACATTCATATAATTTTTTATAAATAAATAAAAATGCTAAAAAATGTAAATAATTTATGAAGTAATTTTATATACTTGAAAAAATTGTGATTTCTTTATCTATCACATTGAAGAATGACTTAGAGTTTGTTTGATTCAAATCCCAAAAACTCTATTTTAGTATTTTAAAATTTAAAAACTAAATAATTTGTTTGAATTACTTGTTTTTAAAAACTGTTTTCTAAAACTATTTTTAATATTATAGTTTTTAAAACTAAAAATGCAAAACAGATAAATGGTGTTTTACTTTTTATTTTTTAGTTTTTTTAATTCTCTAGTCAAATACTGTTTTAAAAAATTAAAGTTGCAAACAAATTTTTTTAAATTTTCTTTTCTAAAAACAATTTTTTAAAATTTATTTATAAAATAGTTTTCAAAAACTAAAAAGTAAAACACAATGAAACAAGCTCTTACTATCATAACATCATCTCAAAAATAAAATAATTATTATTTTTCATCAATATTTTTATATTGTTATAGAATAAAATAAATAAGAAAACAACCAAAAACATCATGTATGGAAAAAGGAAATCAAGCTAAAGTCACCAATCATAAAATCAATTAGAAAATCATTTTATGAAAAACAATAAAGAAATTAGGGCAAATTAAAAAAAAATGGAAGAGTGAGACATTCAGACTCGAACACTGCTAGTTGAGTACAGAGGAAGAGAGAAACTTGAACAAGAATATGCGGTTAATAACGGATTATTTTAACTCACCTTAAAGTAAAATACAGATGCAATGATTATTTAAAATTTTACACTATCATATCGGATTGCTCCATTAAACAAAACGTTATGGAGGAATAAGATACGTGTATCATTTTGTGTCTAGTTATGCTGTACATCAAACGCGCCCTTAATTGATAGACAAGACATAAATAAATATTTCAATTAATTAGATAGTAAATTTCAATTAATTTATTTTTATGAAATAACAAATTAGTGTTTAAATTAAATAATAGATTTAATTACAGTTTTAGTCTATCTATTTTTACAAATTCGTAGATTCTTTTATCTAAATAATAGTTTTAAAGTCATGGTATAAATTTTTTAAAAAATAACAAATTAATTGGCATTTTTTAATTTAAAAATTAAATCAATATTCATAAATTTAAATAATTAAATTAATCTACTTTTATAATTTTAACTACATTTATATATATATATATATGGGAAAATATTAAATTAAATCAATTTAATGTTACATAGTGTTTAATAATGTTTTAACAAAACGAATACAAATTCTATAACATCCACCATTGTGGACATAACATTGATGCAATATTAAATTAGTATAATTTAATTTGATTATATATATATATATATACTCTATAAACAATTCTAAAAAATGGAGGATAAAAATAATTTTAAAAAACACGTGACTGCTTTAGACTCCCACGTTTTTTTTCCTTCATTGTACACAGTTTTTCTTTTTTATAATTATTATAATGCCAAATGTTTCTTATATTTGTTTAATTTAAAAGTACCTAATTCACCGTTATCTAACCACCGTCTATAAGATAAGACTATGAACGAGAGTGTTTCTTCACCTTTATGGAAGGAAGAAGATGGGGGTGGGTGAGTCAGCATCGTTGACGTGGTCCCTTTTTACGCTTTTCCGTTACGACACGTAGGTGCCTCTTTCACCCGTGTCTCTCTACAATGGGACCCACACTACCCTTTCCAACCTCATAACGTTATCCCAACCAAAAAAATAGATTTATGTTTCTGTAACTATATTTCTATAACTATGTTGATAAATTGTAATTAATTAATTAATTATTATTAATATTAAGTTATTTTACTCTAATAATATATGTCCTTTAATTTTTGTTTATATAGAGTAAATGATATCCAACAATTGTTTTTTAATTTATAGAATAACTGTCAACAATTTAATCTCTTGAATTTATACAATAAAAATGAATTATTTAAAATGAAAAACATTATCAAAATATCTTTTGTCAAAAAGTTATCGAAACATCTCTTGTCTAAAAAATTATCAAAATATATCTTCGGTAAGATCTATCAAAAGATTCTAAACAAGTCAAAAACCTTATATTAACTTCAATAATTTCTTGTTACACCAAGACAACCATTTTTTTAACCGACACAAGGCAATCATATAACCGCTACTATATTCAAGAAAGATAAAATTGACCGATATATTAAATTTAAAAGTTAGATTTTTATTTTATAAATTTTAAGTCTTAAATTGTCGGTAAAGAGATTTTCAAATGTTAAAATAGATTGATTTATTTTTTTTTGTATTTTCTTCAATCATAATATTTTTTTGTCTTAAATATAATTTCATAAAAAATTATAAATAAATATAATTCCAAAAAAACTTAATTATATTCTTTTTAAAAATGTCTATTATAAATTATGCCTCAATTGATATAAGTTCATTTTTTTAGAGAAACAATTTTATTGAGATACAAATTAATGATTGAAAACATTAAACTAAATACAGGTGCAAATTATTAATTAATCTCAATCGTCACGTTTATACATAAAATTAATTATAATTATTAAATTATAAAAATATTTTATTTTTATCATAAATCTATAACAACAACTAAAAATATTAAAATGATTGTGATATAGAAAAATTATTTTTAATCAATAGATATGAGTTAAGCAAAAAAACTAAATTTTCCGAATGATGAATTTGATGTCAAGTTTCTATTAAAAAAAATACTTATATTTAATGTTTAATGAATTTCAATTAATATTAGTTCTTTCGAAGAAAACATATGACTAAGAATAGAGAAAAATAATTATTTTTACATTAACCAAATAATGTTTATATATTTTTTTGTTGGAGTCATGAGGGAGCATAACCTCAACAATGAATAATAAAAAAATAAATGCGCATAAACTATTGAGAGCATAAAGCTCAAAACCCCATAGAATATGCTTTGCTCTGTTGCGCAGAAAGATTATCCCTTTCCTCTTTTTTCTCGTATCTTTTCCTTCAAGTTCCTTCCTTCTAATCATTTCCATCCTAAATTCTTTCCCTTTTTACTTCCCTCTCCAAAACAAACAAACCACCTCTTAATCCCGATCTAACAAATCCTTCACTCAAATTCCATTTCAAAATTTTTCACAAACCAAAAAAGGAAAAGAAAAAAATAAAATAAAATAAAGTTCTTCTATAATGGAGCTTGTAACCGTAAGTGATTTTTTTTTCACTGCATCGCTGGCACTTCTTCTTTCCTTCCTCGTTGCAAAGCTTGTCTCCTTAGCCACCACCGACACTCACACCGCGACTAAACCGGTCGGTCCGGTTTGTCAAGTTGAACAACGGTTAACGGTTCAAACACCTCAAACCGAGAGCCGAGTCGGTTTTATTAATCCGGTTCAAGTTACAACAACGAATTTAGAAACCGGATATAACACAGAAGACGTTACGGTTGATCACGATTCCAACGCTGCCGTCGAGTTTCCGACGGTAAATTCAAACATTGTCGTAACTGAACAAAACAAAAGAGACGTTACGGTTGATTCCGATTCCAAAGAGGAAACCGTTTTGGAAGAAATCACTGAAGAAAATTGTACCGAGAAGTTAGTTTCTGTTGATGATGATTGGGAATGGGAAGGGATTGAGAGGAGTGAGATTGAAAAGAAGTTTATGGAGGCTATGGAATTTGTTGGTGAGAAAGGGTATATTGGTAATTGTGATGGTGATGATGATGTGGAGATGGAGTTGTATGGACTTCAAAAGGTTGCAATGGAAGGACCTTGTCGTGAATCTCAGCCAATGCCGCTTAAACTCTCCGCACGTGCTAAATGGTATCAAATTCAAACTCCGATTATATCAATCTTTTTCAATTATTAGAAATTTTATGTTTTCATTGTTTTGTTTTATTCAATTGCCTAATAGTACTAATTAACTTGCACTGCCTTGTTGTTTGGATGCTTGCTGTTGTTTTGGACTATGGTCATTTTTTGAAGACACCAATGCTATTTATGAGATTAATTTTCAACGTGTATATAAATTAAATTTTGCTATTTATTTAATATTAAAAAGTTATCACACGACTAAGATAATAAGAGCGAAAGTTAATAATAATACGCCGAAATGTATGTTACATTTTGTTGTATAAGCAACTCTTTACTTCACCTAGATTCACTCATTATGGTCTATTTGGATATACAGCTTAGTTTAACACTATAATGTGAAATGTGGTTTGATATATAGCTCCCTTGTTGTATTAAAACATATGAACAAGTTGTTTCTAGAATTGAATAGGAAATGAAAGTAAGTTCTGCATTAGTTCAAAATAGCTTATGAAAATAAGGTACTTGGGGGAATCACAAAAATAAGCTGATAACGGCTTAGGAATATATCGTAAACTATTTTCGTAAGTTTTTCCATGTACTTGAGTGTTTATGCCATTCGATTAGTGATAGGGACTTTCGTGTTATGGGGGCATTGGGGTGTCCAAAGTCCCACATCGAGTAGTATGGGATGTTCGGTGAAATATTGAAGTGACTTGGTTCTTCCCCCTTGATAGCTATCTTTCAGCGTAGGGTTCCACAAGTGCTTAGATATATACTTATCAGTTAGCTTAAATAAGATATTCCAAACAGTACAGCCATTTAATCATGTTTATTCATATGCAACTTTTACCAAATTTCATACACAGTAGAGTTTTCCTTTTAAATGAAGTTAGAAATTGGTCACTCTAAGGACCCACCATATGATTGGTTATAGGATCCCTTTATTAGGAAGTTGTAAATGTGGAAATTGTTCCAATCGAATCACTACCAAATTTTGTTTAGGTACAGAAAGATGAAAATTTATTATTAAGGGTTAGATGATATGTTTGAATCACTACAAGAAAGTTCATGGAACAAAACTTAATTGATTACAATAGTCCATAAATAGAACTTAGGCTATGATGTTAGCAAAGACATAATTTACACAAAATATGGACTTACAATAATGAGCCAATCCATAAAATGAAGACGCCAAGGATTATTAATCACGAAGGAAAAAAAAGGTGTCAAATGCTCAAATTTGATGAATAAATATAAGCAACACATACCCGCGTGATGTACAGGCTACACGTTATAGCTTGATTGCTAGTTATAATAACAGGGTTGAGAGCTGCTTTGTATAGTGATCGACAGTACTGATTCCGTTGTGCAAGGAATGCTTGGCAAAAACTGGGGAACATGAGTCCAGAGGTTGCTATGGAGCGATATATCAGCCTTCTTTCCAATAAAGTTCCTGGATGGATGAAAGATACTTCTGCTGTGAGTTTGTATTGCTTAGTCATTTTGTGGTTTAATAGCTTAAGTTACATGAGCAATGGAATTGAGATAAATCTCTTTTTGTTTTTTGTAGGGAATGACTGAAGGCGAACAGACAGGATCAGAAATTTCTGAGTCTACTGCTCTTGATTTTAGCTCGGCTTTGTCTCATCAACAAATGATCTTAACCGAAAGGTAGTCCTTTTATCGTCATACCTCTGTTTTGATCATGTGTATCTGTATGTTTGGATAAGTGATTGCCAAGTGTGATTTTGAATGAAAATGGTTTTGTAAATTTGATTTAGTTTGTGTTTGGAATTGTGGTGGCGCTGCAACTTACGGCTCTCCACCTCATAAGCTGAAATTTGTAGCTTCGATTTCAATTCAAAACTTGCTATTAGTTAAAATCTGAGTTTGAAGTAAATTGATTTCTGTCTGACTGTTTTTACTCTAAAAGTAAGTTTGATGTAAATATGAATATTAAGTTTTTTCAATGCAAAAACTACTTTTTATCAATTCTAGTGGAATGAAGTTAAAATCAATTCTGACATAAGGTAATCAAACATACCAAAATCATGTTTGTTCAAACCTCAATAAAAAATTTAAATTTCATATCTGTCATTCTGCATCCAAACATTACCTAACCTTTTGGTCAATTTGTCTCTCACTCTATCTCTTGCAGGGAACTTGTTCAAGAGTCTGGTGTCCAGGAACTTATCCCACTTACAGAGTCAGATTTGGAGAACAATGTAAGATTTTGAAATCATTCAGAATGATGATACATTGACAAAACTGATCAATACCTTAGATATAATGAATATGATTTGAAAATACAAGATCTGATATCCATATACCAATCTAGACCCCTGGTATTTTTATTTCTTATAATGCGCTTGTTTAAGACACTAGCACAATAATGAAGAACCAAAATAGCAAATCATGTCAGAAAATGGTTGAAGGAATTTTTAAGTATTCATAAACTGTTGGAGACATATCTTCATCTTGTAAATTTTGGACTGGTTTCTGAAGCTATCGTATCGCCATTGTTAAATTTACTTCTTTTACTTCCATACTCTTATAAAAGCTTAAAAGCATAAAGCATCCACACCTAAGATCAAAGTATTCTTGCATGAGGGAACATGTCATAAATATAAAACATTCTTAGGCCTCTTTGTGACATCTTAAACCTATAGAATATTTGTTTGTCAGAAATTTATATTTGATAATGATTAGAATGATATTTTTTTTTTCTCTTAGACTAGAAGTCTAATCTTATATGTGCATGTTTGGTTTGGGATTGGCAAAATCTCATCGAGTCACTGTGATTTTGCCAACTTTACTGTGAAACCAAACATCCACTACACTGTGTTTCCTTATCAACTTTTCAAAATGATGTATTGCAGTCGAATTTTGACGCATGAAACCAGTAAATATCATCTTTATAGGGATGAAAATATATTTGACGTTGTTGTCAAAATTTTCCATGCTCTATATTACCATCTTATTCTTGATCTTATGGTTAGAATTATTTCAGTAATTGAAATTCATAAATTTATTGCATACACATAAGTTAGCTAGTATGGAAATTTTCAGGTTAAAAAATGATGGCATCTCTGCTTATATTCTGTGCCACGGGACATTTTCCTACATTATTTTCAGCAAAAAAGAAGACTAATTCCAAGAATATAAGTTCTTTTCGAAGTATGCGACATTCTTGGGCTGTTTGTTTTCTCCTTTGTTCCTTAAATCAAGTGTTAATTGTGACATGTTCTTCTTCCTTATCAAACCGTTATTAAATGTTAATATTTAATGTTGATAAAAATAAATGCGTGTAAATATGATCTTATATGTAACTGAAGGTTGTATACTTTCTGGTTGTTCAAACTAATTTTTTAGTATAATCTCTCTCCTGTGGCCATTTTAAATGTTAATGCAATGTCTCGATTTGATCAAACGAGTTCAATTCAAAGTGCCTATTTTTTAATTGCTTAGTAATGAGAAATCCGACTATATATTCTAACTATTGTTTCATTTACTCACTGTCTTTTGATTTACCATTATACTATGATGCACTAAATTTGTGTTTATACGTGGTGTCGCCATTGAATATACATGTACTGCAGTGAATTTCATAATTTGCATTCCTCTATAAGTACTTTGCAGTATTAATAGAGATCTTTAATGAAAAACATTAAAATTTTTATAAATTTTATAAATTACAATATGATTCAAAGACTTCTTTAGTGATTTATTTATAATAAAACAACATTAAAAATTAGTGTGAAAAAATTATAATTGTTTTGATTTTTATATTAATAATACTAAAATAAATATCAATTTTGATTAATTCTTTCGTCACAAACATTTGTTTCATGTATGATT
This sequence comes from Cicer yamashitae, assembly GCA_037974755.1. Taxonomy (NCBI): domain Eukaryota; kingdom Viridiplantae; phylum Streptophyta; class Magnoliopsida; order Fabales; family Fabaceae; genus Cicer; species Cicer yamashitae. The sequence goes on along the minus strand of JBBPBQ010020324.1, from coordinate 51,377,639 downwards.
TAGATAATAAGTGATAATTAATATATATTATCTAATCTAATCCTATATCTTCAACACAAAATATTTCCGCCAATCCTCTATTATTCTCCTAACATAATTGTTAAACCATACTTCTTATCTCACATGCATCTCACGTGAGTTCCCATTAAATCAAGCCTGCCAAAATCAAAATATCACACATGCAAAAAAAACAACACATGAAGCATCCTAACGAGTGCACTATGACAATGCCACTAACATTAAAAGTACTTACAACTAATGAAAATCTCAGCTAATCACAATCCACCTATGACATTAATTAATCTCCCATTGAGATAGAGAGAATGCCGTTCAAAACTGTAAATCACAGCTACTTTGCATTTATTTTGATCGGGTATGCATATACCGTAGCTGGTCATCATAACTAGTTGCATGCCATAATTTAAAGCAAGCTCTGCAAATACATTTTTATTCCGTGTGAAAAGTTATAGTTTTTTTTATGGAGTGAAAAGTTATAATTAATTAATTATGATTGCTCTTATTTTTATGTTAGTGAAATTAAAAAAAATATATTAATTTTAACTAATTATTTTAGTGACAAATAAATTATTATTATAATTAATATATTATTGTTTTTATTTTTATTTTAAAGATGACAAAAAAAATATTAAATTTAACTAATTGATTAACGACAAACATTTATATATAAATTGTAGTATGTTTCAATTACTTCTTTAGTGACTTATTTTTATAAAAACAACATTAAAAATTGTAGTTTGAAAAAATTATAATTAGTGTATTATAATGGTTCTCCTTTATATTAATAAGATTAAAAAATACTAATTTTAATTAATTTTTTAGTGACAGTCATTTATCTTGTGTACAATTTTTATAATAATTGATTAATTGTTCTTATTCTATTGTTGTAAATATTTATCCCGTATATCCATATTTTTTTATAATTATTGTTAGACCTAATTATCTTTTTTTCAATAGTAATTTAATTAAGGACTAATTTATCTCCATTTTACTCATTAAATAAAATAGTATTTTTTTTTAATCCAGAACTCTGGCTAGTACACATACACAAAAGAGTAAAACATCGAGTAGACTACTATTACGAGGGAGTGGTGCACCGATAATAATAAATAGGTCTAGTTACTTCTTTGCATTTAATGAATAATAATAAATAAATAAAAAGTAATGAGCGAACATAATCTCTTTACTTCAATTTCTTTTGAATTTTTGTTGTAGGCATATGAAGGATAAGTAGTGGAATAATGGGACTTTAAACTTTTGACCAATAAACAAATACATTATATCAAAAATAAATTGATATTCAACCAGTTAATTGTCTAAAATAACCTTGTTTTAAATGATGTCGCAGAAAATTTCAATGCATTGCACGGGGACAAAAGCTGTTCATGAGTCATGACAAATGTTAAATCCGACCCATGTTTGGTCTCAGGGACCACTGCAATACAGACCCAAAACATAGAACAAAGCAACCCCAAACTATTGTGCCTAGCATTTATTTATCACACAACATCTTTTTACTCCAACTCAAATATGAAAGTTGCTGAAGTGCCTCCGATTTCTCGCTTTCGGTAGTGTTATTTTACCAAAAGTCTTTCATTATGTAAAATTGATTTAACTATATTATCGGAAGTTGGTTTTTAATAGTATTTATTTTTTAGTAGTATATTTTATACTCTATAAGCAAAAAACGGAGGAGTGCATGAATAATCACTCAAATATTATCAATCTGCAAAAGAGGAAAATGTGTATTTACTAATTTGTCGCCTTGAATTTCGTGTCATTTGCAGACAAACATCAACCAAAAATTGGACTTTATTTTAGTTTGGTCATTTGTTTTCAATATTAAAACTTTTAAAAATGGAAATCCGCCATTCTTAGGTGCAACGGTAGAATTAACCCGATTTCTTTGAGGGGACTAAAATGATATCAAGTATTAGGTTATATATGCTAGGCACAAAATTATAGGTTATATAAATTATGTAGCATAAAATTTTCTAGCAAACATTCTGGTATGGAGGTAGTTATTAAAGATGTAAAATTGGTTATAGCTTAATTATTTTAATGAGATGTTAACTATAAATTAGTTATTTTAGTTAACAATTAGTTGTTCTAATTTGAATATATAAACTTCATTATATCTACAATTTGAATAATCATTTTTGTTTGATCAATACAAAATTTATTTCTATTTTTTTCTCTTTCATGCTTAATATTAATATTTTGCATATTTTATTATAGTATCAAAAAGATAATTATTTCGCTACTTTTTTTTAAATTTTACTTGGGAATATTTTCATAGAAATTTAATTGATTTATCTTTTCTTTTCTATTTAATTCTTGAACAATTTATTCATTTTCCTCTCCTTCTTTTTCCATTCAAAATTAGTTATTTTTCCTTTTTTTTCATTTTTTTTTTCTTTTCCTCTCAAATTTCAAGTTAAAATCATCTCATCAAAAACTTCTTTAATGCTTTGATATCAACCTTGTTTTAACATCAAAAAATTTCATCAAGTAAGAAAAAGATGGAATCAGTACATTTGTTGAAGATTTCTCAAAAACACCAAAAGAATTTGGTGTCAAATTTCTTTCGTGTTAGCCAAATTGACATTCCAAAAAAAAATAATACAAATAAAGATCTTGCTTGGAAATGTAGACTTTAGATTCAATACTTATCAACAACAATAAAAAGGAAGATTGTTCTTGCTTCTAAAAAAATCTATAATTGGATTCTTATTTTGAAATATATAAAAAGGAAGGAGTTGCGCATGAGATTTCGTTAAAAAAAAACAAGAAAAAATCTTGCATGGAGGTGAAAACTTGTTTCAACATCTACTATAAAAAAAAGGAAGAAATAAGATTTACATTAGAAACTTTTTTGTTCTTATTTCAAGCGAATAATAAATATTCCAAAAAAAATTTAACTGATTTATTTCTGACATTTCAAAATCATGTGATCAATTTATTTCAGTGTTTTTGATTGTATTTCTTTATTATTTTTTTTTACCAACATTTGTGTTATTTATTACAAACTAAACGTGTCAGAAACACCTTCTATCTTGCGATGAGATATTAGAGATGTAAAATTGATTATAAGTTAATTACTTTAATTAGATGTTAGTTATAAGTTAGTTACTCTAGTTAGAAATTAATTGTTATAATTTGTGTATATAAACTTTATTATATCTACTATTATAATCATTTTTCTCGTTTGATCAATACAAAAATTATTTCTATTTTTTTTTCGTTGTTTAATATCAATATTTTGTTTATTCTATTAGTAGGAACGTTTTTGGAAGCAAGCATCGTCTCCTTGCGGGGGTTCTCCTCCTTGCATCCTTGTTATGGTTTGTTTTCCAGTATTTATAGGATTGTTTTTATAAGCATTGGTAAAATAGTGGCTGTGTTGGTAAATTAGCGTGGTGTATGTATTTAGTTTGATTTGAATTGGATTCCTCATGGTGTTCCAAATATTAAATTCGAAATACAATCATATAAAATTCTCTTTTTCTTATCCAATTTATTCACTTTTTTAAGATTGGTTTTTATTTGCTATAAAAAAAATTGGTTTTTATTTAAAAGGATAACAATGTATATGAACCTCCTATATAGTTTTATTTTCACAAAAAATAGATAATATTTCAATCCAAAACACTTTTGAGACAAAGCAAAATATGTATGAATTATTATTTATTATTTTCTTTCTTTGTAAAAACAAAAGCATTTTTATTGTAAGATATATAATATATTTTTAGGTTATTTTAAAATATTACTAAAAACAACCTTTCTTAAAAAAGATATATAATGTTTATTTCTTGTAAAAACAACCTTTTTCTTGTATCAAACGATAGGGTCCTAAAATTTGTTGGGTCACCCTCTTGTATCATTTGAAGATACTGATACCATCAAGCAAACGTGAATGTAACTGCTTTTGGGCCACTATGCATATGCAATTAATGCTACTCAACTCTGTTTAGCTCATATATTATAATCCATGCAGTTAAAGCTTTGTTGGATGTCAATTCTATTAAGAGGAATACAACGTCATCATTCATTCAACCAGAGAAGATTTCTACAAATGGTTCCAAATTGATTTTGTCCTTTTTCTGGTGTGAGAATGTGACTTATTAGCTAACATATATAAAGTTTCGATTGTGTATATATTAAATAGATTATGATATCTTAATTGTAACAAAAAAAAGTTTAAGATATATATCTTAATTAATCACTGTGTGCTCGATATTAATAGGATAAGTAAGAAAATTATTATAATTTGGTTGGACACATCGCATGAGTAGTTGTTATTGTCAAAACTATCTTTGTAAGTTTTATTTTATTTTATTTGTATGAAATTACTATTTTTTTTTCCATATTGTCTAAAATAGTATTTTATATATAGATTCATGACTAATCTCCAAATCATTTATCACGTATGCTTGGTGGGACAAATGGGGAGAATTGGTTGGAGACGGGTCGGACGAAGAAAGATTTAGGGTTTGAGACATCGTGAGAATTCAAAAATAGAGAAATTGAAATAAAGAAAAATGAAATTCAGCGAGGTGAAACATATTTGTCATTGATATATATCATGTGAAATTGGAGGTACTTAAAAGTTAATTAATGGTTAATATGTTGAACAAGAAAAGTGAAGTTAATATAAACTGAGAAATACGTCTATAATTTTATTAAAAATGATATTCAATCATCTGAATACAAAATAGAAAAAACAACAGTTTTATATCAAAATAGTGATAAAAGAGACAAAACTATAAAAATGAAAATAAAGGGAATCAAACTAAACAAACAGATAAAAATAAAATTTAAATATGTTTTTGGTCATTGCAAATATGTTTCATTTTGATTTTAGTCCCTGTAATTTTTTATTTATTTATACCTTTGCAAATTCTAACAAGTTTTAAAAAAAGTATGAATCTTTTTTAGTAAAAAAAATGGTGACATGATTAATTTTGGATGAAGTGACACGTGGTGACTGATAATTGTTGTTGACTAGGCAATATTTAATATTTAAAATCAAAATTCATTTTATTAACTCATTTAATCATTTAATTAAAAACTTAAATGATTAAATGAGTTAATAAAATGAATTAATTTTATTAACTCATTTAATTATTAATTAGTTTTAAGTTTTTAATTAAATGATTAAATGAGTTAATAAAATGAATTTTAATTTTAAATATTAAATATTGTCTAGTCAACAATAATTACACGATCATCATGTGTCACTTAATCCAAAATTAGCCATGTTACTATTTTTTTACTAAAAAAGATTAATAAAAGACTTTTTTAAAACTTGTTAAAATTTGCAAGGTATAAATCAAACAAAAAAAATTACAAAAACGAAACATATTTGCAAGGACCAAAACCATATTTAAACCTAAAAATAATAAATAAATAAATAAAAACTAACTAACTATCATAATAAACTAAAGGAAAATGCACATTGCAAAAAATTTGCAACGGACAAACGTTATATTCTAGTTTGTTTGATTTTTCAATTTAATGTATGTATTCTTAATTGATTATTAGTTCGTAATGCTTGGAAGAAAAGAACACTTCGTTCCATATAGCAGCGCGCTAAACAAAATATAATAAAGGAATGAACAATAAGGTTATTTAACATATACTCTAATGGTTGAAATTAAAGTCCTCGTGAAATTTGGATTCTGCATATCAAAGTCATTTTCTTGATGGCTAAGTATGCATTATCATAGAGATCTCATAGCAAAAATCAGATTCCTTTAAAGGTTATTTATAATATAACCATCAGTTCTTTTTTCTATCCTTTCTTAATATGCGATTCTTTCATTTGTTATGTTAACTCATTATTTATGATTGAAACATATCCTACAATTATTGGGCTTTTTACAAAGAGATATGAAAGTTGAGAAAATCATAAGGGAAGAATGGTCCAAACGTTCCCATTGTTCTCACTAATTAGTGATTGCTTCTAGCATGATGTTGACCTCCAATAAATTCAGCATGATAAATAATTAAAAAATCTTACTATGTAGACAATTTGTTGTTTTGTAAAGAGTATCTAACTCTTATTGTTTACAATAGTATCTTTATTTGGGTAAAATGTTCAAATGAAAGTAGAGAAGTCCATTAAGTAAATTTTTTTGCTTACCAATTATTGGGTTAGGAAATTTCTCTATCTCCAACGTGGCTTCAATTGTAGATATTAAAAAACATAAATTATGTCTTCTAAAAATATATTTTTAGGATAAATTATGGTATGTTTATTAGATGGATTTTTTTTTTAAAATATGTGTTTATTTTAACTTGTTAATAAGAAGATAATTTTTTTGAAGTAAATTATTGTCACATAGACAAGATAAAATGTTAGTTATAAATGATACATTTTTGAAAATAATAAAAATTATTATGATCCAAATAACTAAGTTTTCACAATGAAAGTGAATGTGAATGATGTTTGGCCAGAATTCATGGTGGATATAATGTCTGATGGTGGACGTGTATCTGCACAAACTTTTACGCATAGAATCAGACATATCATATAGCTTCAAGAAGATGATATTAAGCTTGAGTCAATTCAAAAATTCACTCCGAAACAAAAAATGTTCTTATGATATTTTCATTATTTTTGAAAATACAAACAATTATTCACTTTTAAAGTCTCTTATATCTTTATTAATAAATAAAATTAATACAAACTTAAAAAAATAAAAAGTATCTACACAAAGGAAATGGATCATATGTTGTTCCTCCCATTATTGGAGTAGTGCTTGATTGAAAACAAAGCACTGTTAATTTGTTTGAAGACTTGACTGCAATCTATAAGATTAAGTATAAAAAGCAAGTTGGTTAACTTAAAGTGGTTAGCATTAACAAGAGGTAGGTCCATTCCAGCTATTTGCCAAGAAAAACAAGAGGCAGAGCAAGAAGCTATCACTCAAACGTCTCTATTAATCTCAATTATTAAACCATTATCTTTCTTGTCTATTCAGCTATTCATCTTTTTTGAAAACTTTTAACTCGTAACAAACAACTAATGACTATTATGAATAATGTCTTAGAAATTTACAATCTTGCACAGTTCTAATTTTCTAATAGACTTTTTTATATTACTTATTGTCTAGGAATCCAACTCCTAACCATATAGTTTACAATTTTCGGCAATATTAAGAATCACAATCTACTTGTAATTAGGACAGTGACAGTAGTTTAAAACGTTTTAAACAAGTTATTTTTCTATTAAAATACCTATGCGGATTGATAATGTATTTGTGTGTGTTGGATGAACTTACTTTACTTATATAAAAGCTATTTCAAAACTCTTTTTAGTTTTCAGTGCAAAATCAGTGAATTGTTGGTAAAAAATACATATATAAATAGTTTATCTTAGCTTTTCCTTGTTGTTTCTCCTTTACCAGTTAAATAATTGAAAGAGACATGATCACCATTTCACACGTCCAACCTGACTATAGTTGTCAAAAAGCAAAAGAATCCCTGCTTTTTCATTTCTCTTTGATTGAGTGTACCCTAAATTTTCTTTATCCAAAATATTCTTATTTCTATATAATAATAATACATGGATGAGATTTTTTGTGTCCAATGGCAGCCTAATCATTGCAAACAAATTCGAGTTACAACTCACAACCGTTCGATTTCAGTGAACGAACGAGATCATTTTTGTACATGTGTAATAATACAATGGCCAATGGCCAAAATTGATTACTGTGTGATAATACAACTAAACGAAATATAGGTCTTTAATCATTCTACACTATTCAATCCTTTCTAACATAAATGTGATAAACACATAATGAAATATAATACATTGAAATTTGAAAGTGATTACACAATATTAATTTATGGGTAAAATTGAAGGACACTAGCTTTATAATAGATGAAATATTATTTATTCAACACCAAGGGGAGATGGTAACTGAATGAAAAAAATACAGGGTCAGTTATCTTAAGATGTAGATAAATTTTGTCTATACATTGTCCTTAATAGCCCTTTCTTTTTCTGTAGAAAAACTATGCTACTTGAAACATGCACTGTCTCATTGGCTTAGGTTAGCTAAATTCAGCAAGTTAATGATAAATTTTCTTAAGAATAGGAAATATGACATGAGAAATGCTAGTATATGAGATGAGGAATTTACAACCATATGTACATTAATTATTATTATTATTATTATTATTATTATTATTAAATATATTAATTATAAAAAGAAGGCAAAAAAAACTGTAAAAAAAACAGTAGCAGCACACCTTTTCTGGTTGTCCCCCGGACATTGACCACGTATAATTGCTGCACCTAAGCACCAAAAAGCTTTTCATAATTTGTTACATTTTCATTTGTTGCTCTATGGACAACACTATTTCTCTTTATTTTTGTCCTACCATTGCCAATTAATCACACTATACTATATAATTTTTGTGGGGGTGAAAAACGCATACACACACTTAAGATCTCTTATATGAGAACACATAAAATAAAAGGAATAAAAAACCACACGACAATTAACGTGGTTCAAACATATTTTGCCTACATCCACATAAACACTTGAATAATACATTCATTATCTCAAATAAGATAACATTCTCACTACAACAAGACTCTCTCAAGTCTTCTCTCACACACACACTTGCCCTTGAATGAGATGATTACACGGTTCACAAGAATCTATTTATAAGATAAAAGTGTGGCTTCTCTCAATTAATCTCAACAATTCTAATGACCTCTAAAAACTCTTAATTCATTCTTCAAAGTTAAATTTGCATTCCTAATAGTCAAAATCTAATACGGATTATTTATCCCTTTTTACCAGTGCATTGAAATTCTAAACTTTAAAATTTTAAATTGAATCCCAACAATTTTTGCTCCTAAAAGAATCTTCATCAATCATCAATCACACACACTCAACAGTTCCATCCACAACTTCCAAATTCACAATAAATACCACACAACATACATCTCAGAATCAAAACTAAAACAAGCCATAGACTCAAATATTGGCTCTCAAAATAACCATCATTGACAAAGCTTGGTGACAACAATCAAAAGATGAACATTTTCAAATCTCTTCAAATTGTTCTGCTGCTATTATTCTGCAGCAGACACACCATAGCAGAAACCAAAACACCACAAACCAAAAACACATACATAATTCACACGGACAAATCCACCATGCCACAAACTTTCACTGACCACCTTAGCTGGTTCGATTCATCGCTAAAATCAGTATCAGAAACAGCAGAGATTCTCTACACATACAAACACGTAGCTCATGGATTCTCCACAAGACTAACACTTCAAGAAGCTGACACACTTTCAAAACAACCAGGAATTCTCTCTGTTACCCCTGAACTAAGATACCATCTACATACAACAAGAACACCACAGTTCCTCGGATTACCAAAAACCAACAGTCTTTTACCTAACTCTAACCAACAGAGCCAGGTGATTATCGGTGTTCTCGACACTGGTATATGGCCAGAGCTAAAAAGCTTAGACGACACAGGACTTGGTCCAATACCAAGTAACTGGAAAGGTGAGTGTGAAACAGGTAACAACATGAACTCATCAAACTGCAACAAAAAACTCATAGGTGCAAGGTTTTTCTCAAAAGGGTATGAAGCAGCACTTGGTCCAATAGACAAAACAACAGAATCAAGATCAGCGAGAGACGACGATGGTCATGGAAGCCACACTTTAACAACAGCAGCAGGTTCTGAAGTAGCAGAAGCTAGCCTCTTTGGTTTAGCTTCTGGTACAGCAAGAGGCATGGCTACACAAGCCCGTGTAGCAGCTTATAAAGTGTGTTGGCTAGGTGGTTGTTTCACTTCCGACATAGCTGCCGGAATCGATAAAGCAATAGAAGACGGTGTCAACATCTTATCCATGTCAATCGGTGGTAGCATAATGGATTACTACAGAGATATCATAGCAATTGGTTCTTTCACAGCAACATCACATGGAATTCTAGTTTCAGCTTCAGCAGGAAACGGTGGACCAAGTCCTGAAAGTTTGTCAAATGTAGCACCATGGATAACAACAGTCGGAGCGGGAACAATCGATCGCGATTTCCCGGCTTACATAACACTTGGAAACGGAAAAACATACACAGGTGCATCACTCTACAATGGAAAACCTTTAGCTGATACATTGCTACCATTAGTTTATGCAGGTAATGTGAGTAATTCATCAGTTGGGTATCTTTGTATACCTGATTCATTAACCCCTTCAAAAGTTTTTGGCAAAATTGTTGTATGTGAAAGAGGTGGAAACTCAAGAGTTGAAAAGGGTCTTGTTGTGAAAAGTGCTGGTGGAATTGGAATGATTTTAGCAAACAACGAAGAGTTTGGTGAAGAGTTAATTGCTGACTCTCATCTTCTACCAGCAGCATCATTGGGTCAAAAATCAAGCACAATATTAAAAGATTATGTTTTTAATTCACCAAATCCAAAAGCTAAAATTGTTTTTGGTGGAACACATTTACAAGTTCAACCTTCACCAGTTGTAGCAGCGTTCAGTTCAAGAGGACCAAATGCTCTAACACCAAAGATTCTTAAACCGGATTTAATAGCACCAGGTGTAAACATTTTAGCCGGGTGGACCGGTTCAGTTGGACCAACCGGTTTAACACTAGACAAAAGGCATGTGAGTTTCAACATTATATCGGGAACCTCAATGTCGTGTCCTCACCTCAGTGGTTTAGCTGCAATTTTAAAAGGAGCTTACCCTGATTGGAGTCCCGCTTCTATACGGTCAGCACTAATGACCACAGCATACACCTCTTATAAAAACGGACAAACAATCGAAGACGTTGCAACCGGGAAACCCGCTACGCCTTTCGATTTCGGATCAGGACACGTGGACCCTGTATCCGCCCTTGATCCTGGTCTTGTTTACGACGCGAACGTGGACGATTATCTTGGATTTTTCTGTGCGTTAAACTACACGTCGTTTCAAATCAAACTTGCAGCGAGAAGAGAATACACGTGCGATCCAAAGAAGAAATTTAGGGTTGAAGATTTTAACTATCCTTCTTTTTCTGTTCCTTTTGAAACTACTTCGGGAATTGGTGGTGGTTCTGATGAACCGGTGAGTGTTGAATATAATAGGGTTCTAACGAATGTTGGAACTCCGGGAACGTATAAAGCTTCGGTGGTGGTGTTACCGGTGGGTTCTTCGCCGGTGAAGGTTGTGGTAGAACCGGAGACGATTAGTTTTAAGGAACTGTATGAGAAGAAGGGTTATACCGTGCGGTTCACGTGCAGTTCGATGCCTTCGGGAACTAAGAGTTTTGGTTATTTGGAATGGACTGATGGGAAGCATAGGGTTGTGAGTCCAATTGCATTTAGTTGGACTTGAGATTATTGGGCTCTGTAGTGGTTGTTTATGGGCTTCACTAACTCTGTGGGCCTTGGAATACTTGCAAATGTGGCCCGTTAAAGATGGGCTTGTTAAGCTGTAATGCTATGCTTTTGGGCCCAGAATGGAGCGTAACGGAACACAGCCAAGGGGTTGTGAAAAAGTTATGTCTCTTTGATGTTGTTTGTAATCGTTAGGAGAAGGTTAAAGTGAACACTGATATAGGGAATAAATAAAAATAATTGTGCATAAACAAAACAATGTTACAGTGGCTTTGAATTATTGTGTATCTTATCTTCTCATGCAATTATATGTCCTACATTGCCGTATTATATTATTGACTCATCTAACTTTCTAATGTTTTTGACGCAACTAAAATTTGAGATTTCGCTTTTGTAAAGTGAATGGTAGATTTAAATTTTTTTTAAATATTAATAAAAGAAATTAACATGAATTTGAGTAGAATAGTTCATGTGTATTCAATAAATAAAGAAAATGAAGTAAGTCTATCTCACCAAAACTGACTGTTCGCAGATATATATTTTCCTTAATCTAACTAAACTTTCTTTTCAATATTAAAAGAAAAATCGATCAATCATAAAAACAAGGCTCCAACAAATATAAAAAATATGAAAATATTTAACTGACACAAAAATTGATCACAAATTTTATGGTACAATAAAATAAAATAAAATATATAATTATACTATGAATTTTTTTTATTTACATATGTATTACTATAATATTTACTAAAATTAATTAAATTAAAAATTTTAATATATAAATAATATATCATTCAATTTAATTTTAATAATTGTTAATTTTTTAGAGCTACTAAAATTTATATTCAACCATATAAAAATATAGTTTTTATTTTTATAATACTTTTCTCTTTCATCGGATTGTTTTCTGTCTCTTTGAATTACGTGCACACAATCGTGCTCGGTGTATAAATTAAGTACGATGCTGATTTATAGTGTCTACGTTTCTGTCTTCAAATAGCACTCTAAAAAGTAATAAAGGCAAAGAAAAATGGTTACCTGATACTCATAGTGTGTATGTGAGTGAGAAATTGATAAAAGAAAATAATGTGATAGAGATCGAATGAAGAGATGAATAAATGTATAAAAATGAAAGATATATATATATATATTATGAAAAACAAGAACATTAAATCTCAATCTTAAATAAAATTTTATTCAATGACTCATGCTCATGTTAGTAGTTTATATTTACTGCAAATACCCAATGTTGACGTCAGTGAATGAGAGGTAATTACCGATTAAGAAACTTTCGTTGACTACTACACTAAAAATTAAAATAAAAAAAAAATGGTGGAAAATAAAATAATAAATAAATGTAACAAAGAACAATATATTTCGTCTTGTTTACATTTCGTCCCTTCTTCATTGCCAACCATCTAACTAACAAGAACTCTTCTCTCGGGTCCATTCATTCAATTTATCTTATTTTTTGTTATGCTTTTCAATTAACGTTGCGTTATTCATTACTATCATTGATGGGAGATTTCAACATGGATTTCATCAGTTATGATTTAAATTTTGTTCCTCAACTTTCTCATTTGTAGCGAAATTGTTATCATTATTCTAAATTTCAAGCGACCCACTTTAATTCATGGGGTCGAGTTTTGATCTGTGGAAAAAAGATCCATTCTTTCATGTTGCAGAAGAAGTTCAGGAATCTGCAGATAGGTACCAATTTTCATTCTTATTCCAATTAGTATTGCGTTCTTTTATTTCAATAATAATTTTATTTAATTTTTGGAGAAGAAATGTTGGAAAATAATAGAAATTGATTTTTTATTTTTTTTTGTACTCTGTATTACATTTTTCCTATGCCCTGTTGAATATTGAATTAAAGAAAATGTTAAGGGTTGAGATTTTGAGGTTAATTTATTTGTCTTCATAATCTTATCATGTGTATTTTTGAAGGATGGAATCTACATATAGGACATGGATACATGCTGCAAAAGATACTACGAACATGTGGAATCCTGATGAACTCCGAAGAGATTTACTTACTACACTTGGAACTGCTAAATGGCAGGTAAGATTAAGATACTAATTAATTTGATAATCATAATGAGGGCATTGATTATTTGGTGTGAAATAAAATACAGTTAGAGGAATTTGAACGTGAAGTGAGGTGGAGTTATAGCAAAAGCTCAAGCGATAGTGCAAGAAATAGGCATCGAGATTTTATCACTGCTATTGAGGATAAGATAAGAAAAATTGAACATTCGTTAAATGAATCCAACCCAATTGGTAGCAAGGAATCTAAACCATGGGTGTGTTTGGACGAAGGAGAAAAAGACGAGCTTGCTTTGTTTCTTTCAGGAATGCCAGAAGAAGAAGGAGAAAAGGAGGAGCTGTCATTGTCACTGTCACGTGGACATCGTAGAGCAGCTAGTGCTGATATTGGTTATTGTAAAATTTTAGTTTCTGATGATCATGTGGAGCACTCGAATCCAATGCATAAGGTGTCCAGTTTATCAGGATTTCTTTCTTCTATGGAAACTATCTCCAAATGGAAGTTGAACGTGTTGGATCATCATAAACAAACTCATTGTGCAATATTTCCCAATGTTCAATTCAATAAGGGCAACAACGCAACACTTGATAGTTCTGATGAATGTTATGACAAGCAACACTATGGATGGTGTGGTACTATTCAGAGACAACTTCAAAGATCTCAATACCAAATGCAATACACTGGGTTTGTTCGAGTAACTGCTTTGATTGTTTTTCTCCTTTGCTTGATTGGTAAGCTTTGTTATGAGCCATCTACTTAATTTATTTCTACATACTTGCTTGTTGTACAATTGCTTTAGAATTACTTGCTTGTTGATTGATAAGCTTTGTTATGATTAATTATATTTAATGGATGGTTAATAAATATAATAAGATGTTGTAACTCATTAGTCATCAAGACAATTATTTACAATTTTAAATATCATCAATACAATTTTTCAAACATATATTTGAACACAAACTATGATTAATAGATATTGTATATTTGAATATTTGAAAATTATGTATACTTGAATATAATTTGAATAATTAATGAATATTTTATGTATATTTAAATACCTTAAAATTATGGTTAAAGACGTTCATAGTCATGGTTAATGAGTTAGTATATTCATTATCCATCTATTGAATTAACCGCAATGAATGCTTAAGAAAGACAAAGTCTTCTTCTCACATGTTTTCATTAATGTTTTTTTAAATACTTTATATTGTCGGCTTATACTTGTATCTTTGCAGGTTTAATTGCATTCTGCACAAAGTAAAAGAAAGATCTAAGATACATGATATAACAGCATTAGTATGACAAACAAGCTTTTTATTCAAGTTCATAAAACCTTGGTTAGTTTTCTAGGTGCTCACCTAACCTATGGGATAACTATTGAAAGTGTACCACAACATTTCCTCAATTTTCCATTTTTTAAAATTCAATATTTTTCCCCTGTCTATTTGAAAAAAATTCACCAAGAGGTATCTGTTGTACTACATATAGTAAGGTGGAGATGATATAGGGATTGACTTATTAGACATTGTAAAGTTGTAATGTATAGATCTTATTATTCATGTCTTTTGCAGCTAGATTTGTGTAGTTGTAGTATCAAAGATGTTAGTCTAGCATAATGAGCAAAATAAGTAGTTTTTTCATTATTTTATCTGCAACTTGTTATTGCAAAAAAGCACACATTATAAACATTGAAATGCAGAAAAGAACTCTTCCTCGTCCACCATGGGACTTTATTTACTAAAAGAGGATGAGAACCCCATATGGAACAACAAGACAACAATCATAGTTGAAACCATTATGGCACAATCTTGTAAGCTTTTGTCTTGTCAATCCAAGTAATAAAAGAATTCTTAGAATTCCTAAATCCCAAGAAACCATGTTGTTTAGCCTTGTTCATACTATCCAACACACCCTCAACTCTCAACATAAAATCTGCAAACCACCAATCACCAACCTCTTCAAGCTTGTTGGGCAACAATCCATTGTCTCTCACAATTTCTTCCCACACTCCACCCTTATCTTTCATCATATCTGACAGCTTCAACTCTGAACCATCTTCAAACCCATAATTTTGAATCCCAAACTTATCAGCCAATACCTTCCACAAATGTTTCCACTTGAAAACATCACCGTTGCTGCAATTGAAAGCTTGGTTCTTGGCTTTAGGATCAACCGCACCCCAAATGTGTTGCTCTGCTATTAAATTAGCATCTGAAGCTGTTGAATAACACTCCCATGCAGCTTTGGATCCAGGAAACTTCAAAGGAACACATTCGTGCTTGCAAATTGCGGCGTAAACGCAAAGTGTACCAATTAGGTTCATCATGCTGTATGGTGAAAATCCAAAGATAACTTGTGGTCGATTAATCAACCATGTCATTCCTTTTTTCTTACTCACCTGTATAAATACTTTATTTCATCATTATATTACAGTATAATTAATGTCAATATATCAATTATTGTCGGTAACTAAATATATTACCCAAAAAATATATATGTTTGAATATTAATTTAACCAAGCAAATATCATTCCAAAGACTATTATATAATAGAGTTAAATAATTTTTTGGTCTCTATAAAATTATTGTATTTTATTTTAAATAGCTATATTTTTTTTTTCATTTTTTAGTCTCTATATATATCATATTTTTTAATTTTAGCCTACTGTAAGAAGTAAAATTGAAAACAATAATATTTGTAGAAACTAAAAAGTGCGATTTTTTTTATAAGAACTACAAATAAAATAAAATCATTTTATAAAAATTAAAAGTTTATTTAATTTTATATATAATTTCAATAAAAAAATTAAAAAATTATTTAACCTTGTATATACTTTCAATAAATTTACAATAAGGCAATTGAATATTAAATCAATTTTCATATAGAGTTAATTCTAGAGACCGAAAGAAAAAAAAAATTAAAACTTTACATTAAAAAAATAGTCAAAAAAATAATTTATGAATAATATTATTTTTTATCTTGCTAAGTGGTTTTATAATGATTATTTTGTTCAATGTAATTTTTTTTTATAGAGTTCGATATAAAAAGTTAATAACTAACATCATTTATCACTTCCATACTTAATAGAAAGAATAATTTTAAAACTATACTTTTCCTTTGTAAAAGACTAATTAGTATTGGTTTTGAAATCTAGGATGTAAATTAGAAAAAATCGAACATCCACATGAAAAGAGATAAAAGAGAAATACCCTTCATAGTGATGGCTGATGCACCACTAATGTTGGTCCATCATAGTCCACATTTTATTTTTATTTTTATTCTTAACCGTTGAATCTTCAACTCCCTTAAATCTAATTATAAACTTCAGCACCACTAATGCAAGGAGGAACTTGTAGTAAAAAGATATACAATAATATTAAATTTGTTAAAAGTTTATGTTGTTTTTACACGTTTAACTTGAAGAGAGAGAAATAATTAATTTTTTTATTAAAGTATTTATGATTGATTGAAGAAAAATATACAAATTAATTAATAGTATATTAATAAAGAAATAATTAATATAGTTAAAATTTTAAAATAAATCTTCTAAAAAGGGATAAATAAATTTATAAAAAATATTTTAAATTTAGGGATCGACGTGTTATTATTAGACAATTTTTATGGTACTCTTAATGAAAAGAAGAATGTATTAATACTTTTAATTTTTTAATCAATAAATGTGTTATTTTTTCTTATATATTATATATTAAGTTGATCAAATTGTTTGTACCGATACATTTATCTTTTCAATTTAATCCATTTAAATTAGTAAATTATTTTCCTAATTTTTTTATTTTAATTAAAATTAAAATCTTTACCAACACCAACTTTTTTTCTTCCTCTCGTGAAATCGCTTCACCACCAAAAGAAATCACTTTCCTTCATCGTCCTTCCATCGTCGTAAGAAGAACTCTTTACTGTTATTCCACCACGAGAAGATCCTTGTTTTATCTCACTCTCAATTACGCAGCGCCATCGTCATGCTGTTGTTTTTGAGTTCATTTTTTGTTCTTAATGAACTAACAGCGGAGATAGACGGTGAATAACTACATAGAGATAACGGGAGGAGAAAAAATACTTTATTATTTTTTTTATATAATTTAATAAATAAATATTAATTATTTTAAAATAAAAATATATATAAACTTCATTGTATTAAATTTAAAATATAATCAAACTTTCTCATAAATAATATATATGATTAATATTATCATATAAGTCAACTTATTAATATTACTAAATTCCAACCTCTTGGAACAAGATATCCTCTTGGGTGTAATAGAAATTGAGTGTATCGAGGCGTGGCACATCTTCCGTGAACGGTGACTCATGTCCCTTGATCTTCCCAATCATTTCAAACGATCCTACATAATGCTTGACACCTGTCTGAAGTGAAATGTGGCGAAGATCCGGAGCATTTGGAATGAGAGTCCGAAGAACGTTCCTCAACATGGCACCATTTACGTCGCTATTTTGGGCCTCAGTGGGCCTACTGGTCCACGAAACATAAAAGATATGAGTCACATCAGTTAATGGAGAGAGCTTCAATTCGACGTCGTTTTGGTTGGAAACATCGCATTGAATATAGTGAACGGGGTTATTAGCGTTCCACGTTGGTCGTGGACGGCGAGCCACACCGTAAACTTTCCACGGACCACCAGGTGTGTCGTTAAGGGTTAGAATCTCGGCAAGGCTGTTTCCGACGATGCCGGTTACGCCTATAATTAGTGCTACGTTCTTGAAGGTTTGTGGTGCTTCCTCCAATTTTGTGATCTGCACATAAAAAAAAATAATTAGTCGAATAGTGTGATGATGCTATTAAACATATCCGTTTTCTTTGATCCTAGTTTGAGTGAAAAGTGCCACGAGCCCATGAGTCATGACATTCTCGTTGTTGCTGGATTTGAATTCGATGCATTTACTACTACGCGTATTTACATTTCAATCGTCCGATCACTAATTTGTGTTTAAAGTTGATTCATTATTTTACTATTAGTGTCCACAAATCTTACTCTTTCAGATAATGTAAAATGATTAACATTATGAAATTGAAATAAAACGATTCGCAATTAGTAAATAGTATCACACTATATCATACATCAACGGTTAACATATCATTTGATATTAGAAGTTTATCCATATATAGAGTTTGTATTAATTTTATTATATTTTATCGGTATAAATTCTAATAAATATCTACCTTCACTTTTGTTTCTTCATTTTTGTTTATCTCTTTAATTGCATAATTTTTAATATGATTAGCGACTTATGTTGTGATTTAAAAACAATTGAATAATCTTTTTACATTGAAGTAAAGATAGAAAGATTATTGATGACAAGAACCCTTGACATTTGTTTTTTAATTTATTTATAGAGAAAAATTATTTAAGTAGAAGAGAAAAAGAGTAAGAATCTGAAAAATATAAACATATGAGATTAAGACCAAACGACGCTGTTAGCTTGTGCGATGTCAGTTTCCAG
Organism: Cicer yamashitae; assembly: GCA_037974755.1. Lineage (NCBI taxonomy): Eukaryota > Viridiplantae > Streptophyta > Magnoliopsida > Fabales > Fabaceae > Cicer > Cicer yamashitae. The sequence goes on along the minus strand of JBBPBQ010020324.1, from coordinate 51,358,723 downwards.
AGATATTTTAGTAATTTATCATTATTAATTTAAAAAAAATTAAAAATACAAGGGATGTCGTGATCCTTGCCCGCTCTCGAAAAGATACGTCACTAGAAGACCATTTCCGTGAATTAATAATAATAGAGGGGTTAAAACTATAATTAAGCCTCAAAAAATCAATTATTTTATGACAAATTTATCAAGCAACGAGAAAAACCCAATTAGCTGAGAAGAAATAAATGGAAAATGAGGCAATTAAAATGAAAAAAAAAAAAAGAAGAAGAAATTTAAGTATATATATGTATTAAGAACTTGCCTTGCCAGTATCACCGGTTGCTCTCGCCCACCACCAGTTCATTTTTTCACTACTACTATGTTAGGATGTTTGAGAATAGGTGTGATTCTATTAAAATTTGTGATGCTAATAGTAAGGTGTTTGTGTTGCTTGAGAGAATCACTCCTATATATATATATATAAAGCAAATGTTTTTTACGTATAAGAAGAGGTTTTCTCACATTAATAGAGTTCAAACTTACCACGTCGAGTAATTTTCAACAGATTAATTTAGGGGCTGCTAACTCCTGAATTGGAAATATCAATTTTCTTGTTGACAATTTAGAGCTTAGCTTTTAGATCACTAAATATCCCCTTTTAATTTATTTTTTTAATTTTTATAAACATTCCCTTTTGGCTTTTATTTATTACATTATTCTACTCAACACGTCGATAGTAGAAGATCTGAAATTAAGGGACAAAATGTTATTTGAAAATACATCAAGAGAATTGTAGAAATTGGTAGAGGAAGTAAAGATATTACCGTAGAATTGGTTGAAAAGTAAGAGTAGATAATTTTCAAAATAAACCGGTCAATCGTTAACCATAGTAGTACTCCGAAACACATGTAATTGAAAAGGGGATTTAAATCCTCTTTACGTGTACATTTTACATGAGGAGGTTATGTGAGAGATATTGCCACTAAAGTTCAACGGACCACACAACTAACTAAAAGCTAAAAGCATATGCAAGTTAAGATAAATAAGACATCTAAAGAGTTATAAGTAAGAGGTTTTGAGTTAGATTTTAAAAATTAACATAATTTAACTTACTAATATTTTTATTTATAAGAAAAAACAATATGTTAATAAATTTTATTAGAAAGATCTTTCATGTAATTTTCTAAAAGGATTTACTGAGACTCTAATTAGAATTGTGATTCTCAACTGATTAGTCGTGTGTGTTTCATTGTCTCTTACATTTTTGGTGAAGACAATACTTGCGCGAACAAGTTAATCTCTTATAGTTTTTCTCATTAAAGTTTTCATTGATGACATACAATTCCTTTTTTTAAGGAAGAGTTCTTCCGTAATAGAGTTTTTTTTTTTCAAACATTAAATTAAAATTATTTTTGCGTTTAGATTTTGATTTATGTCCCTTGGTTCTATCTTTTTTATTTTTAGTGACATTTTTGGTGTAGTAGCACATGATTGTTGTTGTTTGCTAACATGTCATCTTAGTTGAAATTTCAATAGTTACAATCTTTTAAACATTAAATTTAAACAAATTTTGTGTTTAGATTTTGATTTATGTCCCTTTTTTGTTTCATTTTTTTTCAATTTTAGTGATATTTTTGGTGTACTTGCACATGTCAACTTAGTTGAAATTTCAATAGTCATTGTGAAGTCATTGCATACAAATTTTGTTATTAAAAAAAAAAAAAGAAAAAGGTAAGATCTATGAGTTAAGAAGACAAAATCCAAATATGCCCGCCCATAGTATAAATATTTGAAAAATGTTTTCTATCTATACTTGGGTTCTCATGATACATTCGAAAGAATTTATCAAATATTGTGTCTTGATGGGCTTGTAAACGTTTTGAAAGTTATGATGGAGTATCACTGGAGAGATGGCGTTGCAACAAGCAACCTTTTCTCTAATACACCCCCACTAGTTGAATGTTATTTTTCTCAAAATTATCCTACATATCATCTAAAAGTTAACTTCTAAAAACCATATTTGACTTTCGTATTTATATTATCTTTTGGATGGTAACTCCTTTATTTTGAAAATGTTAAGACTTAAAGTAAAAAATATTACTTATTATAGATTCATTTTTAAAATCTCGTTATGTTTTTTTAAATTTAAAATTCTATTTAAAAGTTTACTTTACTATTAATTTTTTTTGTGAAAGTGGTACTAAATTCGTAAATATACTAACAAATTAGTGTATTTGTATCTACATTGTCATTATATATTTTTCAAACTCTCCAATTTCTAACTTTGTATTTTTCGTACTAGAACCATCTTAGAATGTGAAAAAATGTGCTACACGGTCAAACCAAACAATAACTTTATATGTCAATGAACTTAAATTTTATTTTTAGACTAATTTTATAGTGCATAAATGAGGTAACTCTTGTACCATGCATAAGTTTATTTTCACGGTTGGATTAATAAATTCCATTATTGAAACAAATACAATATGATTAGACTTAATGAATGATCTAATTATGGAAAATAAATTAGTCCATGATGCAAGACGATATCATTTGTACATGTTAGACAAAAGTATACCTGTGAATTCTACTAATTTCCTTGCCACTTTTGGAATGCAACAAAAGGAAAGTGTGTGAGATAGAAGATGGAGTGTACATGTGGAGAAGGTTAAAATGGACTTTAAAACTGTTTGGAAGTTAACTTTTCTCAATTCTTAAAAAAAAATGTTGTATATATTCATTATTTTTTATCAAAGAGATTTATATTCATTTCTCTTCAAAGATACTAACAAGGCTTGTTTTTTTACCATTGGACTAAACCCTGGAGTTATTAAAGAAATTAAAAGGAAAGTGTATTAGAAAAAAGATGGGCGTTAATAGCAATTTCCAAAGGAAAGTGTATTAGAAGAAATTGTTCTGTTGGGTGGCCTAAAAGACACTGCAAATGTTTTACTCCTTTTCTTTTTAAATATATTAGTAAATAAAAAGGCTTGGGATAGTGGGATGCTGGAAGGTCTGCCTCAACTTCAACTTAGAGGCACCCTACCTACCTGTAAAAGCTATGCCTAACATATTATATATTCATTCATATAAGACTTTTCAATTTGTTTTAATAAATTCTCTAAATTAACTTATAAATAAACGCTTAATAAAAATTCTTTAAAATAATTTATCAAATTATTTACCAAACACAGCCTTAATAGTTGCACTTCAAGATCTTTTGGAGATGTATAAATAATACATGTGTATTTAAAAGTAGGTGTTTAACAAACATGATTTTATAAAAAAATTATTTTGAATACAAAATAAATAATTACGTCTAAATCTTTATCTTCTAAAAGCAAATTTTATGTGAAATTTAGTATAAACTTTTAACTCTAATACAAAACCATGACTAAAAAAAGAAGAATAAATAATTTCATTGTTTTTATATAGCAAAATACTCCTACGGTCATTTAATTTAATTTATGGTAATAATTCAGTTATTTATTTTCTTCTTTTTTCTTCATATTTGATCTTTTATTTAATTTTAAATAATAATTTGATTTTTTATGTTTTAAAATGTCAACAATATTATCATTTTTTTATAAAAATCTAAAAAATTTATCATAATCTTCAAACAAAACACAGAAAATTAGTAATCATCTTCAACAAAATCTATATTGTCATCAAATTCGTAACTCAAATATTCAAATAAACTCATATTTTTCTCTCCAACAATAACAACATCAAATCTATCAAATAAAAAACTCACATTTTAAGATTTAAGTTAATGATTTGATTTGGAGAAAAACTAAAGACCAAGATATTATCTGGGTGATTTGGAAATCAAAAGTGAGTTTTTTATTTGATGGATTTGATGTTATTGGAGATGAAAATATGAATTTATTTGAATATTTGAATTATAGATTTAATGAATATATGAATTTTCTAGATTTTATTTAAAATGATGATAAATTTTCTGAGTTGTAAAAAACAATAATATTATTGATATTTTAAGACATAAATGATCAAATTATTATTTAAAATTAAATAAAAAATTAAATAAAAAAAATAACCTGAAATAAAATTGAGGGACAACAAAAGTTATTTTGTCTTTTAAAATCTATGTGATGAAATAATCAACGAGAATACTATAAAAAATATAAAATAGTTTTGCTAACATTTACTCCTACCTTTATGGAACATATTAATGAATCAAAAATTAGAAAATTTATATTAAAAAAAACAATTTTTAATTTCTTTAAGAATTGAATAAACCACTTCTAAGACAATTTCTACGTTTGATATTCCTTAACATGTATCTCTGTCAGCATTTGCCAAAAACAAAAGATCAAAGAGATTGATCATCTCAAGCATGTTAAAAGCACTCATGAGTAGGCAGCACACAAGGGACATAGGGGACAGAGACTAATTATTATATCTTACGCACGAGAAAAAAAACTGTCATCCACAGAAGAAATATCATGACTTCACATATATTTTAGTTTTAATAGTTTTGTTTTCCTAATAAAAATAAATAAGAAACATAGTTCCAACAATGCAGCAAATCTTGAAATACCTTTAACAATAGTTACAATTACATTACATAATATTGTTAATTTGTTACAAGCTTGTGACAATTGTAACAAATTGTCCATTTATGTGTCCTTTTATAAAGCAATAAGATGCTAGATCTAGAAACAATTTAGCTCCTACTTAGTACTTACACCAGCATTAAATACATTCAAATACTCTTTCATTAGTTTCTCCAAAGATGGAGAATTTTCCTTGAATTACAACCATCAAGATCAATATTAGTGCCTTGAAACTCAAAGCCAAAGCTTTGCAGCAACGAAATCTAGGTTATAATTGATCTTCAAGCATCATGGTAGAATGCTTTCACATATGAAAAAACACCTACATGAATTATAGCTTATAAAACAATCAACAGATTCTCAATTTCACACCATAGGTTATGAAAGGAAGTGGAAAAAACAAACCTTGATGTGCATAAGCATAATCATCCACCAAAAAACCCAGAGTTTTAGAAATCACTTTTCAGAATCTGTGCCTGATCAGTTCTATTTACAAATTTGACAACCCTGCTGCAATCTTTACCATTTTACCTGCAGTAATTTGTCATTGAGTGAACCAAAAATATTTAAGCTACAAGCCTACAACAACTAGGCTAGTTCCGAAACTTTTTCTTCCCTAAACATCCACTGTCCAGTTAATGTTATTCATATTGCTTTCATGCGATTTTTGTAACTGCGCGACTTTGGCATGGTATGTAGCTGCTGCCACAGCAGGCTTATTCTTCACCCTATGACCTTGAGGAAGCTCACAAGCTTCACTAACTGAAGCAAATCTTAGCTCAGACGGAGGAATGAAACAGTCCAATGAAAGGCCGGGGACATTGAACGCCACTTCCTCGATTGTCCATGCTTCTTCCATCCTGGTTTTAGTGTGGCTCATTGCTGTTTCCCCAAACCTGAAAAGTGTCACTACCGATCGACCCGAGTGTGCGATCATAATCCCTTCGACGGGCCTGTAGTCGTCTAGAAATGAATTTATAGTGGTCTCCCAATAAACTGCATCGCCTCCATTGTTCTGAATTCGGGTCAAATGGGAATCTTCTAAGTGAACAAGAAGTCCTGTTTTCTGACTAAAGTATCCAAATAAAACATGTCGTATGATTTCTGCTGGACCTTCACTCCTGGCTTTTAATGTCGACGGATCTGCACAAAGCTTGAGGATGAAACAATCCTCTTCATTTATCTTCTTCTCCCCAATGCATCTTGCATGGATAAACATGCTAGCAGTTGTTCTTGGATCAAGACCCTATAAATAGAAACAAGTGCCAAGTCTAAATTATAATTCAATTTAACAAGAGCCATATACTTTAAGGTAGGAGTGAACAGCATAGTTAAAATTCACCTGAAGCGCACGTCGAAGAGGCCTAACTGGCCCTTTCGCGGCATGTGCACCAAGCCAAGGTGTGTGCCGCCACACAAGCTTCCCATTGCAACCAGCATGAACCTTACTGCCACCAAGAGCAAGCTCCACATACCACATGTCCGGATTCATCTGCCACAAGACAAATCCGCCAGACTCTGCAGCTTTTGAGGAATTCCGGTTACGCGTGACTTTGTTGGCTGTCTCAAACTCGGAGGCAATCATCCTCACTTTTCCCATGGCATAAGCATTGTTAATGGAATTTTGAAGCTTCGAACCACCCGAAGCTGCAATGTACTGCTGCAGTATGTACTGAGCAGAAGAAGTTTCCTGCAATAACAACCAATAATACCACCACAACATTACACTCCAATACTCTTATCAAATGTACAAAAAGAGAAACTATTACAAGATCAAAAGTAACTAACACAAATTCCAATATCCTTCTTTCCCTCCACAAATAGACCATGAGAGCACAAAACCCAACTTGGATCCTCTGCACTGTCTGCAGCCAAATTTCAGCCTCAAAAGTTGGATTAGTCCAACGGCTCAAAGTGTATATCTTTGAATAGACTACCCAAGGATCAGAGTGGAACAAAACCACAGGTCATGTTGAGTGCATAAGCCTATGTTTGGATTCACGGTAGATTCATGATTCTCAATTCCCAATACATTTCCACCATGATTTTATTTAGTACATGTTTGGTTTCACGATAGGACCGAAAAAATCATAGTTAGCCACCGTGATTTTGCAAGAGCTAATCAGGGTAGCTTTAAGTCCCACCGCAAAACCAAACAAGCATAAAGCAAGAAATTGAAACTTCTCTCCCAACTCACATTCACACCACACCAAGATTTTTTGCTAAATCCAAAGACAGAAAACTTTTTAGCAGATCTTTCAATCGCATTTAAGCAACTTCGTCTAGTATTGGCAAATTACAAAACAGCCCTTTAATTTCCCATCTAACAATCAGAACACAGAACTTAAATATCAAGAAAAGAAACAAACAAACTATGATATAAACCTAATTAACCAATTAGATTAGTAAATAAAACAACAGAAATGAATGACACCATTAATGAGATAGAGAGAGAGAGAGAGAGAGAGAGAGAGAGAAACTAACAATGGGGATATCTTTGATGCTAAGATGAGGAAAAGGATCAGTGGTACAAACATGAACAGGAGCAAGAGGAGCACCCAACACACCAAGAAGCAATCTCAGATCGGATTTTTTGCATGCTGAAGCTGAAGAAGACGATGAAGAGGAAGAAGAAGAAGAAACCGAAGGTGCTCTAGCTAACTGTCCTTTCATCCAATGACCCCATTTTCCTTCACCTCTGTTAAAATCATCGCCGTCGGTGGTTCCATCGGGACCTTCCTTCAACGGCGAAAGTGCTTCCACCGGTCTCAAACTTCCCGATCTTGTCATGAACAACTCAGGCGGAATACCTTGATGCTTTCTCCGTCGCCGGAGAAGTCCTGACATCGGAGAAGGAGTTCTCGCCGGACTCTTGGCACGTGACCTCGCCGGTGAGAGTCCTCTAACTACTTCGTCTTTCAGCGCAGAAAAGAACCCTTGCTTTCTTTCCATTTTTACAGTATTGCCACTGTGTTTGAGAGAGAGAGAATGATTAGTAGAAGAATGTTGTTGTTGTTGTTGTTGTGATATTTGGGATGAAAATGAAAATATGATAAGCAAGCAATTTGTGTGTGTTGGGAAAGACAGTATTGCTATTGCCGCCAGACACGTTAACTGTACTGCTTCTCTCTACAGTAATATACTAAACTATACTGCGCTACCAACGTTGCTCCTTCCTATCTTATTATATCATCACCTCAATTTCTTTTTTTTTTTTCCAACTTTAATTCTTTTCTTAATATTTCAAAGTTTAATTCTAATCAAAAGGAATAGTGTCCATGATACTCTTTTTTTCAACCTTCACTCTTTTATTATAAAAAATTCTAGTTTTATTATTTTATGTGATCTATTTTCAATGTACGAGTTCAATATAAATTTTACTCAATAAAAAAAAAGCAAGTGTTGGAAGTAGAATATCATTCCACTGCTCAAAATTCTAATACATTATTCTTTTGTAGTAAGATAAATAAACAGGTTAATTTATAGTTTATATCTTATAAGTTATATTATGAGTTTATAAACTACTTCAAAGAGCTTTTGATCTTATAATTTATCATATTTTCTCCATTGTATAAATAAATAATTTATATAAATAATATTTTGTAAGTAAATAATTTAAAATATGTAAGTTAACTAAATATACCAGATTAATAAATTTTCAATTGATAAAAAATAAATTTGAAATTAACTTTAAAATATTTTAAACATAGATATAAAATTTATTATTAATTAATAATTTTTTTATGTCATTTTACATTTTTAAGTTAATTGAACAGTTAACTTTATCAAACACTTAAATTAATTTATTAGCTATTTTATCAATTATCCGTTAAATTTTACCAAACTAAATCCAAAATTAATACTATATATCAGACATTGTATACCAAAGAATGTGAACATCAAATCGAAGACGAGAAAAAAAAAGTATAAAAAGAGAGAGAAAATAACATGCAAATCAAACCCCATATTAAAAAATTAATGTCGATGTCTGTATTTGTGCTAAAAAATTATTTTTAAACAAAATTATTTCTCTTAATTTTAAATTTTTCTCACCATATCTTCCCAAATTTTTGTACTTTTCAAGAGAAATAAATCCAAATCAATTAAAAAAAAATCTTAATCTTATTATTAAATTGGACTCAAACAACAATATGATGTGACATAAGTAGATATTTGAATTTCTTAATTATTTAGTGGAGAGTTTGATTTATTATCTATTGGTATAAAAAAATATATATTAAAAAATTTCAACCATTTAAATTAATTTGAATCATTTTATGATATCAGTAATTGTGTACAGATGAAAAATAAAGTTAAGATTCTATTTATTTTTCACTTTTTTTATTTCTTTTGTTATTATAGTTTTATGTTTATATCTGTACACTTTTTAAAATATGTGACATAAACTAAATATTTATTGATTTTTATAAAAAAAATTATAATAATCATACTTTTCAAATTATTTTTTAGAAATAAAAATGATATCAACTAATGGGAACGATGGTTTGGTTTACCAGGCAGGTCAACAACAGCGAAATGTGCCGTTAGCTATGGTCAAAAAGAAGGTTTTTTTTTATAATATATAAGAAATTACTAACTAGCATCATCATTTGGAAAATACTTTAATCGGTGCATATCCATGATGAGAGACATTTTCAAAACACCACCTACCTCAGCGTGCCCATCAAAATTATACTAGTACTGCAAATTAGTAGTAATATTTTTCAGTTGTATATAGTACTTTACTTTTCTATATTGAACAAAGAAAAATGTGCCAAGGTTAACTTATTTATATTAGGGTGTGATTTTGTGTTGTAAAAACTGATTTAAGAGATCGGGTAAATATAATTCAATTTATAACAACAAAAAGATTATTATATAGAAGTTTGAGTTCTAACTTCACATGCATTATTTTTCTACACATAAAATGTGTGGGTTTAGCTTAATGGTTATTTGATTTAAAAAAAAAATTGATTTGCAGGAAATATAAAGTGGTATTGAGTGAGGTTCCGTATAGGTTATGAGGTATAAGATGATTTTCAAATAAATACAAACAACTAATTTTGACTATTAAAAATATAAATTAATTTAATATTTCATACAATATAAATGATATAGTCTTAAAAAAACATTTAAATTGCCCTCCTTTAAAAAAAAAATTTAAACCAGATATTGCTACCTCTATCTCATATAGTGTTTTATTAGTTATTTGTAATATTTAATTACCTCATATCAAAGAAGATATTAATTAATTAATTGTCTCAACGAAATTAATAATTCTTTTAATAGGTGTGCACAACTAACTAAACTCTCCACAACTGATTAACAATTCTTTTAATATTATATAGAAATAATTCAAGGTCATCTTGTTGGATCTGGACTAAACTAATGAGAATTAATAGTGTTTTTTTAATAAATAAAAAATCACGTGGTCAATAATTTTACTTCATAATGCAAATTAGATTGAGCAAATATGCTACTTTTATGAGTCAGGCTGCATCGAAATCAAATAACTATGTATCACCCATTCACCAACTACTACTTCGAAATTTCATAGTTAGGTATTGGTAGGTCACTAAGCTATGTCATGAAAACTAACATTGAAGTTATATTTTCTCATCTTGAAATGATCACGTTTCTTTCAATGACAGTAACTGTTCATCCAAAAAATCAATATATGGATTTTATGAGTATTCATCTTTCACAACTTGCAGCCACAAGGAAACAAGAAAATTAATTGACTAATGAACTAGTATTAGCTATCCAATTCTGATACCACAACAACTTGGTGCAAGGTCAATTCCATTTGCATATAAAAAATCTTTAAATATGTATTTCGTAATTAATATATTGTATTTTACCTTTTTTTTTTCCTTAAAACTATTTAATATTTTACAAATTTGTAGATATATTTATTACTTTAAAAAAATATATTTCTTATTAATATTTTGTTCATTTAAAAATAATTGTCACATTTGACAATTCCACAAAAATTATAAAAATAAATGATAAATAAAGAAAAGAGAATGATTATTTTATTCCATTATCTCTATTGATCATTAATGTATTTCTATTATTATAAGTGTAAAATAAAAAATAATAACTTAAAAATGATGTATATTATATTAATTAAAAGATACAATTACAATAAAATAATTAAAGTTGTATTTAAAAATTAAAAATAATTATCTTTTTCAAACAAATTTTTTACTAAATTCGTCTCAAATTATATTTTATATAGAAAAATATATTTGTCTCAAATTATACGTGGTTTTACAATATCAATGAATTATTAATTTTTTTTTTTTCCTACTATGTTCTTTATTATTTATTGGTATATTTTTCTAATTATTTTAATTTATTTATTTTCATATAATTAATAAAGGATATTTTTTTTTAAATTAACTTATAATGGAATATTTATTTAAATTTGGCAAAGGTCCAATGGAGGGTGGGGATGGAAAGAAAGCTTACTTGTTGTAGATATAATGAGTATTGACCAACCAAGTATACATTTTGAGTATAGGACGTGCACTTTACACCACCCACTACTACCAAGCTTTTGCTTTTCTCCTAATCACGTCGCTCATCACGGATACATAGATTTAGATACCCCTATTTCCCATTGTCGTTTTCTAAGAATCTGGTTTACCAATTGCAACTATGAATCAATCACTCACTTTTTCCTTTTCCCAATCAGAGTTGCATGTGGGTTTTTATGACATCATATCTTATTTTTCTTTAGGCAAAATTATATCGGATGCTTTAATTTTAATAAGTCGTAATGCGTCGGTGTTTTACGTTTTTCTATCAATTACTTTTTTCTCCGTTTATATTGTTTATGTTTTAAAATATGTATTAAAAAATAATTTTTTTATTTTAAAAAAAATGTTAAGACACCTCAATAATATTATTATTTTATTAATAATAATTATGTATATTATAAAAAAAAAAGCTTAAATCTCACATTAATAAAAAAAATTATAAAAAAACAAAAAAAGAACTCACAGTTTTCTTCGTCTACTCATTAATTCAGTCCACTCAAATTTGAAAAAGCCATATCTAAACTCAAGGAATGTGGCAGTAGACCACACGCTTATATGATATCAAAACCCAAATTAAAAAACATATCTGAAATCCAAACGCATAAATGGTCATTCATTCCATTTTCCTATCATTCACATTCATTCAATTCATCCATCCACCAAACACAAGCCATGTACACACTTTCGCATCAATTTCTCATCATCTTCCTCTGAAAACTAATTAGGGCTAAAAAACATCTAATTTTATTGTTGTTAATTTTAAAAATGTTACTCTTCAAATTCAAGGTCTCCATTGAGCTCTTAAAAAAAGTCCACATTGAGAGAACTTTATATATGAACAATTTTTTATACGAAGGGTTTTATATATATATATAAGTGTATCCACGTATGAGTTTTTCCTATTCGAGCACATGAGTGGATCATGCAAATATATATTTATCATTTTATAATTTTTAAATACTAGTATCTATTAAATTTTCAATTTTTTCAATCCAATAATTTAAAATAAAATTATTAAGAGAAATCTCACAATTAATTATATATAATTATATTTTAAGATTATTATATGAACAAATTGGGGGGAAATGTTGGTGTGAAGTCCTCTTTAAATAATTTTTATAATGAAAATGAAGTAATAAAAAGCTGAGGGCAACACCACTCAATCCTTTATAGAAAATTTTATCACATACTCCTGTCATTATACCCCTACTCCTTCATTCTATCTAAATTACTCGTTTTACTTTTTATATCCCATCAGATTTTATTTGTGTTCTAGAAACTTCAGAATTTGAAAACTTAAAATTAAATTTTTCTATAAGAAAAAGTTTTCAATCCAAGCATTCTGAAGATTTTGATTAAAATATCGGAATAGAGGTATAATTTTTGGATTACAAAGTAAAATTTTCCCATATACAAGGCAAAAGAAAACAGGGCCAAAACATCACTGGCCCACAAATAAATTGGATGAACTAACCTTGTAATTCTCGTCGATGGGTACGAGTCATACCCCCAAATCATCCAAAAATTTATATTTGTCCCAAACTTTTAAAAAAATTTAAAAATAACTCCTCAAAATGTATTTAGAAAAATTTAAATTAAGTTGTCTAAAACGTAAATATGGTCTAAAACACTCCATTGAAGTTTGCCAGTATCAAATTTGTTCCATGAAATAGAGTTTAAGTTTATTAGAACACAAATATATTCTAATAAATTTAAATTTTGAGTTATCTAAAATACATTTATGTTTCAAAAAACTTAAATTAAAATTTTAATAAATATTTTAAATAAATTTATGTTCCTGAAATCTTGTAGAGTTTATCAATTTTTATTTTTATTTTTTTGAAAATGATTAAGTTTTATGTATTTCGAAAATTTAAATTTAAATTTTCTGAAATACATAACTTAAGTTTGCCAGTAGTTGTTAAAATCAATAATTTGATGAAAATACGAGGGTGTGAGTATAATTATTGGGGGTATTGTGTAAATTTTTTAGCTTGTCCATCAAAATGTAAGAATCCGGAGACCAATATAAGTCCTTTCTCAACCCAAATCGAAGCAGGCCTGATGAGTAGCCCAATTTATGTTCGCTATTATGACTCATGAAAATTAGTTTTTGTACCTCTCAATTTGGGTTGTACTCCCACAATTTGTTAAAATCCCAAGAATACCCCTTTATTTTCATTCAGTAAATGATAAAAAAAAATATTCTAAAATCTCACTCCCTCAACTAAATTCCGGTACATAATTATTTTTTAAAAAAATCCGGTACATAATTTATAACTACAGAAAATTTCAAAACTGAGAAATTTCCGGTTAACAAATTGTACTACCGGAAATTTCCCCAACAAATTTCCGGTAAGTTATTTATACTACCGGAAATTTCAAAATTTGAAATTTCCGGTAGTTACTTTTTCTTGACCGGAAATTTCAAAATTTGAAATTTTCGGTAGTTACTTTTTCTTGACCGGAAATTTCAAAAATCCGGTTTCTATTTTTTTAAAATTTAATTTAATGTATTTTTCTTGGACGCACCTTTCTATTTTTCTATTAAATGTATTTTGATTTTTTAAAAATTTATTATTATTTTGTAAATTAAATTAACAATATTTTATTTTTTCTATTATTATTTATTAGATCGGAATAAAAATAGGAGGGAGTTGTTAACAAAATAAAATTGTGTTGCTATTTTATCTGCAAAATATTAAGAATACGTTATTTGTTTTGGCATAGTGAACCGTTATAAGTTTGATGTATTTTATCTACAAAATAGAATAAAGTTGTTAAAATAATATAACACGTTAGCTGTTTAGGCGCATTTAGTCAACCGTATCTTGTTCCTTCAATTTAATTTAATGTATTTTTATTTTATTTTATTAATATAATTTTCTTTTTATTATTATTAATATTAATAATATTATTAAAATTTGTAATATAATTTAATCATTTTAATTATAATCATTTTTAATTATAATTATTAATTATAATAATAGTAATTAAAATATAAAATTAATTTATAATTTATTAATGTATTTTATTTTAATTTATTATTAGTATTTTTATTTTTTAAATAATTTAATAAATTTTAATACCGGAAATTTGAAATTTCCGGTAGTTATGAGTCAATACCGGAAATTTCATTTTTGAAATTTCCAGTATTGAAAACAAACTACCGAATTTTTCAAATTTCCGAATACAACTCCCGGAAATTTCATTTTGAAATTTCCGGTATGCATTTTGTGTACCGGATTTTTCAATGAATTTGAAATTTTCGGTGAAAAAATTTAAAAACTCAGACTCACTTTTCCGGAAATTTCAGAATGAGATGTACAAGAAAAAGGGTTTGGGTTTTACTAAAATTTGAGGGTTATTTTAGTATTTTCACTCAAAAAAATTAAAATGGGGGGTACAAAACAAATTGTGGAAGTACAAAAACTAATTTTCATGACTATTGGACTGAAGATTAACCAAAAGTTCTTTATTACAAAAGGTGGTTGTTCATTTATCTCAAATATTTTATTTCAAATGTGCAAAAAATATTATGAAATTAGAGTTTTTAGTAATTCATTATTCTCGTTTTCACTACCGGATTGAGTTTTTTGCTATCGAGTCTTAGAATCGGTTAAAATACCGAGAATTATGGAGGGGATAAAAAAACATCTACCATTACAAAATACCAAAAAAATTCATTCATATACCACACATCTAATCTCCTTGCCCCACATTTTTCATAAGTTATATTTTACTACAAATAGTTTTCTTACATCAAAATTTAGATAACAAATAAGATTTTTTTGGTTTTTGTGTATACTTTTGAAATGGATGTATTTGTAGAATATAAAAAGCAAAAGAGAGATGTAGATAAATATATACAACTTTTGTGTATATTTTTATGTCTGGATTTTAACGTTGAAATACCATGTATGTATGATGTACATTGATCGGTAAAGTAAGAGATATTAAAGGAATTTTAAGAAAGAAGTCCCAAATTTAAACATAAGAAACTAACATAAGCACTAATCAATCTAGTAACATTTGTCTATAGAAAAATAACAATAAATGACAATGTTAAACAAATTCATTTATATTTTTAAAAAATTTGACAAAAATCTAAAAAATATAAGTTGGCACTTCTTCATGTGTGGCCTTGAATAATAAAATATGAATGATTATATACTACAATTTCGCTATACGTAATTAAAAAAAATTATATTTATCAAATTACTAGACTAGTTTTACATAATAATTGAGGTTTATTTAATAGTCAACCTCTCTTACTAATATTTCTTTTTATACGCACTTTCAATTATCAATCATATGAAGAACTCAAATGTGATACACTATTTAGTATGATTTATATTATTGAATGGAGTCAAAGTAGTTGATATTTGTCAATAGTTTTGACCATAAAGCAAAGTTTTTTAAGACAAAAAGTCAATCGATTCAAATATTAAAATAAAATAAGAAAGATTGTTTCATTTTAAAAGGATTTGATTTGATTATATACACATTGGATTGAATCAAATGATTCAGGTTTTACTGATACATAACATAATATAAAGTAACATTATGAAGGACTCAATCAACTCATATATACAATCCAAGAGTAAATTATAGTTTTGGTTCATTGAATTATTTTTAGTTTTTACATTGATCTCTTAAATTTTATTTATTTTATTTTGATTCTTTTAAATTACAAACATTAAATATTTTGGTTCTTCAAATTATTTTTGTTTTATTTTAATTATTTAAATTATAAATATTAAATATTTTAATTCCTTAAATTACAATGATTCAAAAAAATTCCTTAAATTACAAATGTTATATATATTTTAATGTCTAACATTATAATGTAAATGACAAAAATGTCAATTTTTTTGTAAATTAAAAAACTAAAATATTTAATATTTTTAACTTAAGAGATTAAAACATAACAAAAATAACTTTGAAGAACAAAAATATCTAAAGTTAATAATTTAAAAGATCAAAATAAAACAAATAAAACTTAAAAAAACAAAGTAAAACAAAACAAACGCATCATCAATCCATTTCCTAACACACTTCACCACATTCAAAAGACAAAATTTCAATGCATTCAGTTCAACAAAAAAACATATTGAATCAACAAAATATATTAATATTTTAATATAATATATGATATTTTAAAATATAAATTATTTATAATTATGTATAAATATGAAAATACTTCATTAAATTTTTTTATATATATATCTGATATATTAGAAATCAGCGTTTTACCTGCAGATTTTTCTGCGAAAATATTTCCAATGGCAATACGTGAGGATTTTCCTGCGGTGTCATATCCCGCAGGTAAAGTTTTTGTTTGCTGTGGATTTACATGCGATCACGTTTCCGCAGCAAAATTCATCATTTTCTTTAGGATTTATATGCGGTAAAATTCCGCATGAAACGTCCGTAGCAAATTCCGCAGCAAACTCTACTAGTGTTATTTCCTTAGAAAACTCCGCAGGTAAATTTTTATGCCAATTTTTATGTTTTTATAAAAAGTAGTTTTTATTTTTATATAAATAAAGTTGAATTTTTTTTAAAACAAATTAAAAAAGTAAGATATGTTTCACGGTTAGGATAAAAATATAATTCGCATCGCAGTACTCATCCGAACATGTCCTGATTTGGAGGGAAAATCTACTTTGATTGGGTGCGATTGAGGGTATGAGTTTTTCCAGAAATTAAAATTCATGGTAGAAACGAGTTTGCGGTGTTGATATTCACTTAAGACCCGCACCCGCTAGTAATATTATTTTAATTTTTAAATTTTATAGTATATATAGTGTCTATTAAATTCAATGAATTAAGAGTTTTGATAAATTTATCTATTTAATTTTGAACTCAGTAATTAAATAAATTGTTTTCATAATTAAAATTTTATCTATCAATATCAATAAATTTTTATCTATCATAATTAAATAAATTTTCGAGGAAATCTCTGCAGCAAATTTCGCAGCAAAAGCAGGCCAATTTTTATGTTTTTATTTTTATATAAATGAAATAGTTTTTATTTTTATATAAATAAAGTAGAATTGTTTTTTAAACAAATTAAAAAAGTAAGACAACTTCCACATTTAGGGATAACAATATAATTCGCACCCGCTATATCTACCCGAACACATCTTTATTTATAGGAGAAAATTCGATTTGATTAGGTGTGGGTTTGCCTTGAAATTAGAATTATGGGGCGGGGAGGGGTGCTGATATCTATTTGGCACCCGAACCTGCCCAACATGAAATATCTATGTTTTTATTTTTATATAAATAATGTACATTTTATGTTTCTATTTTTATATAAATAAAGAAAAATTGTTTTTTAAACATAATAAAAAAGTAAGACAAATTCTACAATACTATCAAATTTGTATTGGTAATATGAATATTTTGACTCAGTTTCATTAATGCAATGTGCATTTTGTGATTTTTTATGATATTAAATTAGATGTTCTGATTTTTACTTTATTTCAAATTAATTTCAAAAGATAAACCATACAAATTTGATGGTAATAAATCTAAAATATAGTCAAATTTGTTAATAAATGACATTTATTTAATTATTAATAATTTAATTTGATAATAATAAAACATATTAATTTTAAATGTATGAATTCTACAAAAAGAAGTTATTATGTTTAGTTGTAAAAAGATAAATTAAAGTTGTTTGATTTTATCGATGTCCATTAAAATTGTTCAATTTTTTAAAACAGAAAAAATAGGAAAATAGGAAAATGTAAAAAAAAACTTAATCATATACGTTTATGCGAATCACAGAACCAAGTCATAGCCACCAAACCTAATCACAGAACCTTATTTTCTCAACCTCGCCGCCACCAAACCTCAACCTTGTCGCCGTTGCATCTCAACCATAGCCACCACCGTCACACCTCGCCGCCATCGCCACCACCGTCTCAACTTAGTCTTCTTCGTAACTTTCTAGACCTTCAGCGCTTCTCATTTACGTTGATTTGCGCTTCTCATTCCTTAAATCTTTCTCAGCTTTTTTAGTCGATTTCAGTTTCAATTTATTGAGGTATTTGATTCTATCACTAATGCTATTTTCTCGTTAGTTTGCGACATTAATGTTGGTACATTTCAATTCGATTTTCTGGTTCACTTGATTTTGTGTTTATTTAGAGTTAGAGATTTGAGTTGAAGCTGATTTTAACTTTGCTTAAGGTTTAGGAAATGATGTTTCTAACTTGATCTCATCTTGTTTCTAACTTCAATCACCAATACTCGCGTCTCGTCAACACTTCAACTCCTCAGTTATCAATTATCATTACGGTAATTCAATAATTCCTAAAATTACATGTTTCATTGTGGAAATTCGCGTATCTTGTTGTTTTGGATCTTTAATTTTTCTATTTTTTTCTTCGGTATTATGAGTTTTAATTATTCAGTTTAGTCTAATCAGGAACATAAAACATGTTAAATATTGGAAGTTGAATTATGATCCTTCTGTGTAATGCCTAATTTAAGATTCAGTGAAATTCCCTAACCAGATGCACTGTGATTGATGATTTTGGAGACAAATTGGTTAGTGTTTCCTCTACACTTTTAGGTAATGACGTTTTCAATCACTCATAGGACCACATGGAAATCTGGTTCTTCATTTTTGTCTTAGAATATAAAGTTCGAATGAGAATAGGAGAGGAAGACTGTACTGCCATCAACCAATATCAAACTAACTTATAAGTTATTGTCAATGTTGGGAAATAAACCAAGATCAATTCTCAAACAAATTGAGAAAAAAATTGTCACGAATTCTTTTAGGAGAGTGTGAATAAATGAGTGAGAACTGGGAGGGTAGTGATTAGGGGGATTCATTTACGTATCAGCTTGTAAACTTATAGTTAGTTGGCAGAGGGAATGTCTTTCTGAAGGAGCACTTGCTCTGGGATTATAGAGATCACTCTCTGTAATAGTTCTTATTTCAGTTAATAATACGTTTTCTTTTTATCTTCAATGATAGAGTCATGTATGTTGCTATATCAAATTAAGTAGCATTTAATGTTTCAATCTCCAAATATTTAGCATTTAATGTTTCTGTAATTTTTTCACCACATCTATAAGCTAGCTAGCTAGCTAGTATACAGGGACTTTCTTGTAATTCACCAGCATTCAGCTTTATTTTATATATTTCTACTTGTCAAATTGATGCTAATTATTAATTATATCTCTAAATTAATATAAGACGTTGTTCACTAAATAATAATAAGAGAGGTTTGAATTTGAATTTTGGGTCTGTCCTTTATTCTGCATTTTAACGTGAGTGCTGGAGTGTTGATGTAGAGAATAAACCAAATTGTTTAACCCAATTTCAATAATTTGGCAGGTGTTTTTCCACTTTGTTGTTTGGTTTAGCTTGGTTTTGTTGGACTTTCATGTATAGGCTAATGTTTGTCTAGTACTACTTTATTTATTTGCAAGGCTTTTGGTCAGTATAAGATAGTCCTTCCGGTCTCACAACATGCTTCAAAATATAGGTTTATATAGATGTTAATATCTGTGGTTTTTTGTGGTGTTCTTTCAGTTCAATAGGATAGTTGTGAAAAAAAACCTCGTGATGTTAATATTTGTGTATATTGTCTGCTTAGTCTGATCATTCATCCTACACTATTACTTGTAATGTAATGGGAATATAATATGAAGCTAGATCTTTACAGTATTGATATTTCCAATTATTAATTGAGGCCATATAATCATACACTCGTAATTCAATAGATGAAATAATTGTGGCTGATGTTATCTTTAAATTACCTCTTTTAGATTTTTCTATAACCATAAAAAGAAAGGTTTGAGCGATCTTTATTGCTTAAATATCTATTGCATTAGCGCCAGATGCACATAAACATAACACATCTGGAAGCAGCAATAATTTCACTGCTTTCTGGAGACAAAATATCATTGTGATATTTAAAGTATGTTAATCTTGAACTGGATTCCCTATAATCAAAGAATCACACGTTTTTCAGTCAGGAAATTGCTTGGTTGGATAGATCGATCTGCCCACGTTTCTCTATGTGACTAGGTGACAAAGAATCACAAACTTAGGATGCAAAACCCTGACTTGTATGACTTGGCAAGATGACCCTTGAGACTAGCAAAGTCATGGCCTATTTATAATGTGAGTGGATACCAATTCAACACAACTTCTTGGGGTGAAGGAAAAATAACATATAATAGTGGAGTATGTGTTAGTGGAATTGGTCAAGGTGAAACCTCAAATGATTATTACGGTGTTGTTACATAGATTCTAGAATTTGAATGGCGAAGTCAAGCAACACGAAAGCTAATTTTATTTTACTGTGATTGGTTCGACCCTTCAAGTCGTGGAATGAGGATACATAATCAGTACAAGATTGTAGAAGTACGAAAAGGGAGAAAATACAGTAAATTTGATCATTTTATTTTTCCAAAAGCTGCAACTCAAGTTTACTATTCACCTTATCCTAGGCGCCAAAGAGTTGATTGGTTGGTAGTTATGAAGACAAAGCCGAGAGGGGTTGTTGATGATAGGCATACTTTAGAAGTTGCTTTTCAAGTGCAGGAGTCAGAAGTTAATGCAACAATTGAAGATGACCCAATTGATAACTTACAAGATGATTCAGTTTATGGTGAAGAAGTTAATTTGCCTGTGATGCAAGATGATGAGGATGAAGAAGATGATTTCAGTGACGATGGTGAATATGAAGATTAAGAGGAAGATGGTTCTATTGAATAGTATTTGTTAGCTCTTTATTGATAATGTGTTTGATTTAACATTTGTAGTATTGAAAAAGGAATTGGTAGATTTAATAAGCACGTTGTAGCGATCTTGGAGAGTTCTTTCTTTAGAGAAAAGGTAATTGATGCTGCTTTAATCTATCCATTGGATTCCAAGGATCCAATTATCAGTCTTGAAATTTTTTTGTGTAGATTTCATTTACAATTGCTCTGTTGGCTAAATCATTTAACAATTGATACATCATCATTTTTTTTCGTGTTTTTGTATGATTGGATATTGTTTTTTGTACTTGTTGGTTGTCAATTGGTTTGGGCGAATTTTTACACTAGAAGTATTCTCTTCCTCACTTAGATTATCATTGCAGGTGAAAACAATTGCGCAGTTAGATGCAGCACTAGCTTTTCTTGCTACCACGGGTTCGGAGAACCTTGATTTGAAATTTTTTGAAGAAGCATGTGGTGTTGGTATGTTACATAGAACTCAGTTTTTTTGTATATAAAATTGACCTCAACACTTTAAGCTTGTGGTGTTGTTTGGTGATGGTAGAAACAACTTCAGCAGTTCGCGTGTGACTCTCGTTTCCTCTGTTACTGAAGTCATTTATTGACCTTTGACTTGTTTTTCCCTCTTTAACTCGTTACATTTCAGGCACCAGGCTGACCTATCTTATGAAATTATTCTCAACCTGCAGTGAATTAATAGTATTTTGACCAATATTAATATAGAATGAGCAGGTGTAACATTTTGTGCATCTGTGAAAGGGAAATAGAATAAAGTATACACATATTAGTTCATGTTATGCTGATAAAGCCTTGACCTATATTACACATCCACATCCACTTTGACGTATCATAATTCACAAGCCTAAAGATTTGAAGTTCCGATATATATACATACCATTCATCAATGATGTATTCATACAGTACTTGTACTTCCCTCAGACTTGACGTTTTCTCACTTTTTCATGTTTAGCTATTACTAAAAGCTATAAAATGCCTTACAAAGCTTCATCAGATCCTTGTGATTTGTTATTTAATATACAGTTATTTGTTCTAAGTTTTATAGCTTTTGGCACTTCCAGGTATGATAACACAAATCCTGAAGCAGAAAAAAAGGAGTATATTGATCACATTGAAGAAATTGTCCAGTGGATGGGCTGGAAACCATTCAAGGTATGTTTGTTTGCACCTCTTTTGTTGATTGTGTGGAAATTATCCATCCTAGCTTTTTAGATGTTTAACAGCTTTACACTTGTGCAGATTACTTACACAAGCGATTATTTCCAAGAACTATATGAATTAGCCGTGGAGCTCATTAGAAGAGGTTGTGCTTACGTTGATCATCAGGTTGGTATCCAACCAAACATGTAATGAATGCAAAATTGGTCATTTATGTAATACCCGTTTCATTGGTTCTTCCTTTATGCTGGGTCTAATACATGTATTGACCTGAATTGAATCATTCAAAGTACAATCCTTTATGCTGGGACTATTTAATAGTCTTTTATATTCATTTATGCTGGTTTCTAGAGATGCAATGTGGGCAGAACTTGATGCTGCCATTTGTAATCTCAGGGAGATTGATAGTAAGCACAATTAATTTTACTGCTGATCAGCTTTTTTTTGTCAGAGAAGCATGTAGCAGAATCTTCTAAGTGTAATAATATTCTTCTGCTTTCTTTTCTTCCTGCAGATTATGATGAGAATGAGAGGTCAATGCTGATTTCACAAATGAGCTTTGGAAAATGGAAGCCTTGGTGAAAAGCTTCATTCAAGTTCAACATTTTGTGTATTGATTGGAATGTTTGATATGAAATAGCTTTAGGGATCTCTGCAACAATATCTAAACTTAGTTATAATTTGCGAACATGATATAAATTTTGTTTAGGAGTATTGCTATAGTTGAATCATACTTTAATTAATATGTAGTTATGATTTGTGAACATGATATAAATTTTGTTTCAGCCTATTGCAATAGTATCTCTATTAAAGACTAATATTAAATATTTAAAAAATGTATTTTATAATAATTTTTCATATATTTTTAATTAAAATTTTCATACAAATAAAAAATCAGAATGGTGGAAATTTAAGCAAATATCCTACGGATTTTACTTTGAAAATAATTTTGATGCGAAATTACCTATGGATTTTCAAACGAAAAGTATTGTAGTGCAAAATTTCAGGTGGCTATACCTGCGGATTTTCATTCGAAAGAGATTTGTAGGAACAATACTACAAATATTTCTGTATGAAAAGTCGTAAAAAACCTTGAGTTTGCTTAACACTTGCTGCGAAATTTATTTACTTTTCCTGCGGATTTATCCGTAGGTACGTTACCGGCGGATTCAGAAATCCTCAGGAAACAATTATCCACGAAGGTTTTACGTGGGATTATGGAAAATCCGCAGGTAACGTGTGTTCCTGCGGATGTTTTATCTTAAATCCGCATGTAAAACGCAAATTTCTAGTAGTGTATAAGTGTTAATATTTAAATTATAACGTAAAAAGTATATTATAAACTGATCAAATATTCAGCATACAAGAAAAATTATATCTAAGTTTAATATTTAAAAGTTAATATTTTTAATTTAAAGATACAATAATGAACAATGGAAACACATCATCAATAAATCTAAAAAATATGTGGGCACTATGGGCTCATCTTAAAAATAAATTATCTTTTTACACACAAAATTCTTCTTCCATTCTTTTTTTATAAAAGACAAATTATAAAATCACACAGACCAATCAACATATACCAAAAATACCCCCCTTATATTCATTAAATGAATTATTTTTTTATGAATTACAAAAAATAATTTAAATACATATGGTTTACACAATTGATGGAACCCATATTTGGAGTATATGTTAAGAAGGATGAGATTTTCAAACACGATGAATATTTTGAAAGAATTTGCTTGTATTTAGTAGTTCACTCTAATAGAAGTCCCACAAAGAATTTTAAATTGAAAAAGGGATTGCAACAAAAGTGATCCACTATCATCTTTTTTGTATCATATTATTAATGAAGGACTTATAGGTCTTGTGAATAAGGCGGTTGAGGATGATTTGTTTAGGTGCTATAAGTTTATTGATGGACTTAAGTTTGAAATAATGTAGTTTGTAGACGATACCATTTTAATTGATGAAGGAGGTTGAAATAATCTTTGGAGTATAAAATCGATCTTGAGAAGTTTTGATTTGGTGTCCAAGTTAAAGAAAGTAAATTTTATGGTATTAATCTTGAAGACAAGTTCATGGAAGTCGCCTCTACTTTTTTTCTCTTGCAATATATATATTGACTCACTCCCATTTAAATTTTTTAAATTATATGTGTGAATTTTAAACGGTATTTACTGCTATTAATGCAAACACCATTTTTTTACCTATAATTTATATCTAGAATTGTAATAACTTTATGAATGAATATTCTCTCTTTCTCTACATTTGTGAAAGAAACAAATTGTTGTTGAAATAGGTGGATTTAGGAATGGAGACATCTAGAGAAGAATACCAAGTCCACCGACACATCACGTGAATTAGCAGGACCAATTCTTAGGAAATGGTACAAATTAGTAATTGAACTACACTAGCAATAGCACCATCATTTTTAGAGGAAAGTGGAACCATCCTCTTTCTTACATGGGAATAGAGAGGGTTTAAATGAGGAAGCTCCATCTCATGGCATGTCCTACCACTGCCACTCCAATTACTACACCATGCTGTGCTCACCTTATTGCAAAATATGAGACACTAGGGCAGGTGTCAAACAGCCATAACTTTTCTCCATCCACTCCAATATGTATAATCAATTTCGTTTCTAATATTTATGGGGCCTACACATTAACTAGCTAAATCAACTTTGCCTTAGGACAATGATATTAGTACTCTCCAAAATTATTTAGTACATATGTTTAAATTTCTTTATTGTTGGAAGGAAATGTAGGAAAAATAAATAAATTAAAATGAAAAAAAGCATACAGTGTACATTAATATATTGTTATTGATAGCTTTATTCCCCAGCTATAAGGAATGACTAACTAATTACGAAATGGTATTATTCATAAAAAAAGAAATTATGAAATGGTATCAATTTTGATATCAATTTAATTAATGAAAAACATGATTTAGAATTCAATTGTTGTTTAAAAATTTTGTGGATAAATCATTTGTAGTTTGAAGTCTTCCCTCTTACTCAAATTAGGCACGCGGATGCGGTCAACTTCATTTTTTTTTTTATTAAATTACATTTTTTATCTTTAAATTATTATATATTTTTTGATACAGAGAGAGGACGAAATCCCAACAAAAAAAAACTACAGAATTAGATCGACATTTACAAACATACAAGTTTTAAAAATGTTGTTAAAAATAATTTTGCGAAGCTCATTAGGAAGATTCTCTACCGTACATAAGTAGATGAGTCCAAATAAAAATTAAAAAAAGTGAATCAGTTAGCGCATTTACTTCCTTCCTCCAAGTATGGAGAACTTGAACTTCTTAATCATAATTTAAAAGTTTGTGAATGTGTCACGAAAATCAAAATTTTTCAATTAAAGTTTTAAATATATGTATAACCATACATCTATAAGGATTTTAGAGTATGCACTGAGATAAGAAGTTGGTTCTCTCCAAATTTTAAATCCTTATATTATTTTTAATGGGCTAATTATATTTAAAAGATAAAAAAATATAATTTGGCATTTTCTCTTCCTCTTATGTATACATACATAGAAACTAAAAAGAGAGGGAATTCTGAAAAGGAGTGTAAGTGTGTGAGCTAGTGAGGGACCAGAGAAGGAGGCACGTAACAAACAAAGTTTTTGGTGCAAGGAACAACTCATACAATGCAATGAATATGGCAAATTGACAATATCAATATGCAAATGCAACGTTTCATGTTGATGATATATATGTGTAGGGGACAAACGACAATTTAATACTAGCTAGTAGTATCAAATATGCATTAATAAAGCCAAAAAATACGTACGCGGCTTCCTCACAATATACCACACTACCAACCCCACTAGCCAGCTGTCTCTTTACTTGCAATATTGATGCCAATAGATTTAGTGCATCTTTTGTTGGAATTGGTACAATCACATTCACTCAATGTTATTTAGTAAAATTTACATTGTACTTAAAATCAATTATACATTTTAAAAACAATTTTGATTAATCTAAAAGTGGAATTAAATATACATTCAATAATCTAAGTAGAAAGATTAAAAACTAAAAATTATTATGTAATATAAGTGATAGATATTTAAATCTCTTAATGAGTTCGATTTTTTATTGTTACAAAAAAAAATATTATAGAAATATCTAATTTGATCACTTACCTACAAATATTGATCACTGCTTATACTTGTAATATATAAAAAATAAATAAATAAAAAGAAGCGAAAAATTAATAAATTGATTGAATTCCCTTTAGTTATATTTCTACCTTTTCGGTTACCAAATTTTTGACTATAAATAATCTCATCTAGTTCACAGTCACACAAGTAAACCACATAAACCTCGGAATTTTCCAGAGTGTGAGTTTCCCCTCCTCTGCTCCAGTGAGTGCCACTCTAATTAAACTTAACATATAGTTCAACTAAATTATAATTAATCTGTTCTTTATTATTCTACATTGTGACACCAAGATGAAGCCAGCATTTGCAGCTCTGCTACTTGTTTGTCTAATCCTCAGCTCATCTATGTTCGAAATCTCACTCGCTGGTTATGCAGGTATACTGCATGTCATAAGCTCAATTACTACTTGTATAATTACTCTATAATTCATTAATTAATACTCATTATTTTATTAATACCCAATTCGTTTCAAATCATTGATAATACAACTAGTTTAAGGGTTCAAATCTAACATAATTGTTAAATGATTAATAATTTTTCTTTTCTTAAAATGTAGTATTTTTCAGAATTTTATTGAATTTAGTACCAACATTTGTCATATCATTTGTTTACATTTAATTACTTTGAATTAAATTAAAATTTTTGAATTTATTTTGTCTTCAATGGTACTAAGAAATCAAAATTTAGATACCATACACAATAAAACTCTAAAATACTATTATACTCACCTTATTTTAATATACTGTGAATTTAAAAAGTTTTACACTATCAACAAATATCAATCTAACATTGGTACAGTGACACACAAAAATCAACATTAATGTATTTGTCTATAGAACTTAAGAACATTAACCGATGATATAAATGTTTGAGATTCAGGTTTCTGTTCTTCTAAATGTGCGATGAGGTGTTCAAAAGCTGGGATGAAGGACAGATGCTTGAAGTTTTGTGGGATCTGCTGCAGTAAATGTAATTGTGTGCCATCAGGAACATACGGTAACAAACATGAGTGCCCTTGCTATAGGGACATGAAGAACTCTAAGGGAAAGCCAAAATGCCCTTAATTTCTTATACAAAATGTCAAAATGCACCTTACTCTCTATCTTATGAGATATACATACCCTGGCCTTGCTACCTGATTAATTTATCTTTTATGATGATGAGAAAAGGGAATAAATCAGTGTTCTCTGTGCCCTTTTGTGTATTGTGTTAATCAGGCTCTCTGGTCGTTTTTAGTTAATAAAAGTAACTCATGATTGTATCTGGTTGTCATGTAAACTTTTAATTTCTTAACTTTAATATAAAAAAAATTTATGCTTAGAGCAAAAGAGGTTTGTTAATTATTACAAGCAATAAAATAACATTTATTTTACAAATTAAAAAATACTTTATACATTGAAAATTCATTTTGTTGCCACCCTGTCTTCAAAGTATAACATGACTAAACAAGATCGGATACAAGTCAACAAGATTATACTCTCTCTGTCATTAAGTGTTATTTTAATAAAAAATTCTTATTTTTAGTTTCCAATATAAAATTAAGGATCTATCTTAAGGTACTTGCTGAGAAATCAAAAGTAAAAACTTTATTTATAATTTTTTTAATTGAACCATACTATTATATTGTTTTCAAAGTATTATATTTTAATTTATATTTATGATAATAGAAAACACATCAATTTCTTTTTACTAAAAATTATATGAATTTATTTAAATTTGTAAGAATTACGTTGATCGAGATTAATACAATTCAAAATCGCGAAAATCGAAAAAGATGAATATGCGAATAAATTCACGACATCCATATTAATAATATAAAATGGCAAAATGCATACAATAATGACAAATATAATAAAATTGAAGTGTCCATAGTACACATGTCTCTAGAGCGTTGACGATGTTGAAGTCATTAATTGAATTTGAATATGCACTTTATCATAATTAATATGTCAATCTAAATCAAACGAACGAACATTGCATTAAGACAAGAAATCAAAAGCCGTACTTAGACAAAAAAACCTAAATATATGCAAAAAAAATCCTTATATAATTAAAGAAATGAAGTAAAAAACAAGTTGGAGTGATTCAAGCTAAAAAATTACCTTAAACCATCATTTTTCCAATGGATAAATGAAAAAGAGTTAGGAATAAGAAGAAGATAATTATATGGGGATTATACCATGCATCCCTACACCTATACCTGCCACCTCCTCAAGACACATGAAAATACAATTTTATCCTTTTAACAATTTATAATAAGTTTCAAAATTGATAGTTTCGGAAGTTTTAAATTTTCGAAATAAGGATTATATTTCAAAAATTTGGAAAGTTTCGAAAGTTTCCAAATCTACAAAGTTTCGAAATTTTCCAAATCTGGAAAATTTCGAAAGTTTTCAAATCTGGAAATTTTTGAAATAAGGATTACATTTCAAAAATTTGGAAAGTTTCGAAAGTTTCCAAATCTGGAAATTTTCGAAATAAGGATTACATTTCGAAAATTTGGAAAGTTCCGAAATTTTCCTATTTCGAAAGTTTTAAATTGTTTGAAAGTTTCGAAAATTCTAAAATTTTCTATTTCGGAAGTTTCGAATTGTTCGAAAGATTCGAAAATTCTGGAAATTGTCATTTCGAAACTTTGTAAACTTTCGAATATTTTGGAAAGAGGGTGAAAAAATGAGAGTTAAAAAAGTTGAAGATTTTATAAAGGGCAAAATTGTATTTTCACGTTGATTGAGGGGTGGCAGGTTTAGACGTGGGGGTGCATAGTATAATCCTCTAATTATATGCGGCTGTTAGATTTTGGATCAATCACAATTAATCTTGAAAAATATATCAATTATTAATAAAGATAATTTGATAAAATAACTATTATCCTTCTTTTTCTTTTATTTATAGTTATTTCTTAATATATATAATATATATGAAAACCAAAAATGATATTCAATGTGAGACAATTGAGATAGTATTTTGAAAGTCCTGTAACACTTCCACACATATTGTTGTTATTCTGTATTTTGAACTGAGAATACTCTTTAAGAGAGACTTTTAGTCTCTTTGATAGCAAGCATATTGTTGTATTGTTGTAGTTTCTATAATTTAAATTAATGTTTTATCACTATTCAACATTAATTTTCCAAGTTGATTATATATGAAGTAAATTTTATATATTAATATTTCTGTTTGATACAACTTCTTCAAACGAATATGAACAAAATTGTCCACAAAAAAAATTGTTTAAATAAATTAAGCATTCCACATATCTCCATATTTATCTACAGAAAATGAAATATCCGCGTAATCATTTAATTTCTTTTTTGGGTTTCGGTCCTTTTTGAAAAAAAATAAAACTGCACAATATACTTCATAAGGATTTTTTATTTGTATATCTTTTTTTTTAAATTGTACTAAATTGCAACACTTTGAAAAAATAATACCAGAGTGTTCTACTTTTGAAAACTATTGAAAGCTTCTTTTTTTTAAAAAAAAATTTAATAGAAGGGATACGACTATGTACTGGCTTGAAATTTTTTTTTTCTCCATTTTATTAATTGGAAAATTGTTTATTTAATAAATTAAAAATAATTATAATATTTAAAAAAAACTAAAATACTATTAATAAAATACATTAAATTGAAGGAAAAAAAAATACGGTTGAGTAATGTGCTTAAACAAACGTGTTATATTATTTTAACAACTCCCTCTTTATCTTGTATATAAATTTAAATTATTTTAACAACTCTAGATAAGTTAGCAATTTAATTATATTTTGTTCACAAATTCCTCCTATTTTTTCTCCGGATCTAATAAATAAATAAAATAATAATAATAATAATAATAATAATTATTATTATTATTATTATAATTTAAAAAATGATTTTCTCATTATATGTGATTTGGTAAAAAAAAATTAATGCGGTTGAATATATGTGTCAAAACAAACAAAGTAATGCAGATTCAATTTACCAATCACCCACAAATCACTTTTTTTGCGGCTAAATCAATTTGTGATTTGGTAAATTAATTAATTTACAAATTTCTAAATTGTAAGTAGCAATTTGTGATTTGGTAAATTGATTAATTGCTAGAATGAGAAATTTGGTAAATCACATTTACTCAACTGCTAAATGCTTACAATTTTGTAAGTAGCACTAAGTAGCAATTTGATTAAACAAAAATTGTTAAAATTAATTTTCTCATTAATGTACAAATTGATTTAGTCGCAAAAAAGTGATTTGTGGATGATTTGTAAATTGAGTCTGCATTACCTTTGTTTGTTTGTGTTAATTTTGATGTATTTTTTCCCCTTCAATTTAATGTATTTTGTTTCATGTTATTAATATATTTTACTTTTTTTTAATTATAATTATTTTTATTATTATAATTATTATTTTTATTAACTTTTATTTATTAGATCCGGAGAAAAGATAGGAGGAAGTTGTGAACAAGTTATAATTAAGTTGTTAATTTATATGTAAAACAGGAGAGAGTAGTTAAAATAATTTAAATTTATCTACAAAATAGGAGGGAGTTGTTAAAATAGTTTGTTTAGGCACATCTATTCAACCATATTTTTTTCTCTCTTCAATTTAATGTATTTTATTAATAGTATTTTGTTTTTTTAAATATTATAATTATTTTTAATTTATTAAATAAACAATTTTTCAATTAGTAAAATGGAGAAAAAAAATTCAAGCCAATAAAAGGGATATACAAATAAAAAATCCACATCATAAAAGATATTAGGTTCTATTCTTCTATTTCTATGGACTCACTTTCAATTAAGGACACAGTATTCAAAATGAGAAAATATATGGTTCTGTTCCTGTTGGCAGGAGACATATTTGGTTAAATATTAGAATATTCTCTAGCAACTTTGAAGACTTCTATTAAATGTTGGTGATAATAGAATTGCAATTTGAAGCCAAAACATACTAAAGAAACTTTTCTAAAACGATTTGCTAATTGTACTGTCAAAGTAAACAAATTATTTTCTTAAGATAAAATATTCTCATGTATTACTTCCATGAATAAAGATGAACTCAGTGTCAAAATTATAATGTAACAATTGAATATATGTGATCTTCCTACATCAATTTGCATGTCTGCGATCGTGACTATAGTTTTAAATTGCAATTGTATGAGCGTGGTTGCTTTTGCGCATCCATCCTCTATATTACCGCAAAATGTGAGTAAATATTGTCATAGTCGCAGCTATAGGCTGCAAATTGCAATTTAAAACTATAAATTTAACTATTGTATAATTTTCGTACTCTATGAATAAGCCTCCGACACACCGGACAAACTTTGCTCTCTCCGTCCACAATCCTGAAAGAAAAAAAAATATCACTCCAATGAGAATCTCCTTAAATTCTTACCTAGTTAAAGTAAATGAAAATCTTCAACATTGTAATTAATTGTATATATATACCTTTGTGCACAGTCATAGCAAGTAGCACAATGACCACAAGGAACAAAGAAACAGTTACGTTGTTCATCATAACAAATTACACATAATTTTTCATCATATAACTCCTCTGAAGAGCTACTTGAACCATCTGATTCTTCCATATGAAATTTGTTAATTGTTCCATATGTCATTGGATTTGGCTGCACACGTGTGAGTGGTTCGGTTTCAGTTACTTCTTGTGTTGCAACTACATTTTCATTATCACCATAACCGGCTTCAAGGCATTTCAATATCACAAAAATGATAATCATGAAAATCCCTTCAAAATGAAAACGGTGAAAGTCACATATAGAGAAAGAGTGACATATGGAACAAAAAAAGCCACAAGACTAAAATAAAATTATTTAAGGTACCTAAAAGAATTATGTAGGCAAAAACACGAGCCATAAAAGCAATGTCAACAAACACCCCATCATCATCATCTCCCTGTAGTCAATTTCTATGAACCATAATGAATTTACATTGGAAAAGAATATTGTATGAGCAATTGCAAAAATATTAGCATATGTGACAGATAAAGTATGTAATTAAATTAATTGGGCTTACATTTTTTGGTGTCGATAGAATCACATAATATGTGGTAGGGAAAAAAAGGCCAAGTTTGCACGATCCGTTCCTAGTTGAACACATATTCTTGGCTTTGGTAGTATCATATACCTTTGCGGAAACATTGATATTCATGGTCAAGATTATGTTCCTAGGATTCATGTTTAGAACTCCAATGTGGTACCTATCATCTTCCTCAACGATGTATTCAGCTACTTTACCTAGCAATTGTAGTATCAATATTAGTATTAATTAACAGAGCATTTTGTAACACAAAAACTCTGCCTTTTCTAAAATTTTCTAATGTTTACATTTAAATTAGTTTTATTAAATTCCTACCGTAATATCAACGTTTTTACGGCTATAGTTGATGTTGCATTTAACTATGATTCACCACAGTATTAAATATTAAGAATTGGAACATGACAACAATTTAAAATCTTGAAAGTGATGGTAAACAATCATAGGTTGAATGTCACATTGAAAAGACTAAAAAGTATTTCAAGAATTTCTAATTCAATTAATCATCATTGAGAATGAAAAGTTGCAAAGGGTCTAAACACTTCTTATTGCATTAACTTATAAGTTTTGGCTCGGATTATAGGATTTCATAAGTTCAAATTCATTAGTTTGTATAATGGATTTATGAAAACAACTTATGGTAGCCCATAAGCTCTTATGAAATTCTGTCTCAAACAGTTCCATAAGCACTTGTGCCATAAAATAAGCCCAAATAAATTTTTCACAAGCCATTCCAATGAGACCCTAAATCACTTACCACCATTCTCAGTCTCCCTAACATTAATTGGTGTTGCCTCATGGAAGGTCGTTTGTCTAGGCTTTAGTTTTTCTAACCTCCTTTCTCCTGTGAAACAAAAATCCATCTTTCATGAAATAAAAAAAGATTAAAAAAAAGAAAATAAAGCAATATTACAAAGATAGGAACCATGATGACACATTTCCCCTTAACTAACCTTTTATCACTATGCCTTCAAGTTGATTTAAAATACTAGCTTCTGCTTCCCACCTCAAACAAATAGTGGAGCCTTTATTTAACCACAGAGAAATTCCCTATATATGGAAGAAAAAAAATCAATATATCTTGTAATTACACAACATTAATTATTTTAGATAAAGTTAAGTAAAATGCATTTTTGTTACCTTGCGACTATATGATTCAACAAGTAGGAATTTTGATGTAGTCCAATTTATTTGAGAACTTAACTCTGGTTTCTCATTGAAGCCATAAAGATGAATATCATCATCATTATTATTATTATTATTAGTATACTCATTTGTTACTTCAATTTGTTTCACAAAAAGTGAACTTGTTTTCATCAAACGTGATGAGCTAGGACCAAGAATCAAGCGAGAATCACCATAAAAACCATATAAGAGACTAGCTGAAACTGCAAAATCAAAATGAAAAAAAACAAAAAAAGTGACAATGTTTTAGAAAGAGTGGTTAAATAAATGAGAGAATGAAATATAATTAAGATGATAAAAATTAAAGTATACATGCCACAAAAATAAATGGAGAGAGTAGCAAGAAATAACGCCCAAATGTCTTGCCATCGACTATATTGTGTAGGAATTGGATCGATTAAAGATTGGTATGTTGTAAGAGGAGAATATTGATGCAACCATAGTGATCTCTGCATGGAGATTGAGCCTTAGTTTTATTTTTTTTGTGAGTTGTCACTTGCATAACAACAACAACACAGGGGCTTGATTAAGTGGGAGGTGGAAAATAAATTGAAGAAGAGAAGACTTTTAGGTTGAGAAAAGAATTAGAACTAAAATTAGAATTGTTGGTTGTTTGTTACTAGCTAGCTTTCTACTCAACCAACTAACAACCGTTTTATGGTGTGATTGGTTGGTGTTTGACTGACAAGTATATAGTTTCAAGAGTTAAATAGCATCAAATTACTATTACTAGTATCAATTAATGGAAAGGAAACCACCAACATACTTGCCACATAAGTCCGTTCCTTAAACATGAAAGATTAATTTCTTGACTGATTTTGTAGTAGATGATAGTTTAAACAATCAAAAAATAAAAAGGAAAACAATTATAATTAATTACTTTTATCTGTATTTTTTTTTTTGAAAATAATTTTACTCGTTTTAATTCTTTTTCATTAATTAATGAGTATATATTCAAATTGGCCAAGGAGATAATTCACAAAAAGAAAATTTGCATGGTTCTAAAAATATACTACTAATTTTGTCTTTATCAAAAGTGTATATTTAACCAATGATTCAACGAAGGTGAAAATTCAATATAATTCAATTAAATTGATTTTTTTCTTCTTCTTTTATGTATGAAACCAACCAATTAAATCTTATCTTTATTGATTTAAGTGAAGGTTTTATGATTTAAAGTTGATCATCCGAGACCTAAACAAAATTATTAAAATTATTATATTTTGTTGTAGGCCATCGTAGTCCCTCATTCACATACATGTCCCGTCAAGTCTAGCTAGGTTGACTAAGGGTTGCTATCCAATGAGATGATTTGTGAGCTTGCTACCATGCATCAATGGTATGTAGTTTCATCTTTCTCATTCCATACTATTTTATTTGTTTCTTCTCTTCCATAGACTCCAAGCAATACCCGATAATGTCTCAAAAAAGTCCATATGCCTTTGAAAACCTCTTCAAATCCTTCACCATTCATACTGCCAACACATGCAAGCCAATTTGTCTCAGAATGGTTTTGGCATACAACACAAGATGACACACAATCCACTCCCTTGCTTCTCAACCTCCACATAAAATTCTTGATTTTTGTTGGAACATGCATTGACCATAATTACTTTGTACACTCTCCTCCTTTGCATTTATCATAACTTTGTTGTTTTAATGTATAACAATTCTATAATACTTGAAACATTTTTTTTAAAATAAGTATCTTAATTTTTTTAAAATGTCAATCCAATTAAATCGAACTAAATTAATATGTTTTTTTAACCGGTTTGGTTGGTTTGATTTTCGTGAAAAATATTGTAAAAATCGAACCAAAATACTTATTATTGGACCTAAATATATATATAAAAAAAAAAACTAGTCACAATTAGTGGACAAAAATTTAATTAGTTTCACCATATTTAATGCTATTATTATGAAAATATCCTTCAAACATAATAAATTCTCTATAAAAATAAATAAAAAAAGAGGTAATTTAGGAAATGTAATAATTATTTTGATTTCACCGGAAAAATAAAATGTAGTTAATCATTATTCTTAATATAAGTGTAATTAGTTACTTTGTCTGTCTCACAATAACTGTCACATTTAATTCTCAATGCAATTTTGATTGTTTGTCTTCCAATTATACCCTATAATTAATATTAAGTGCATTGCTTTCAAGTTTTTATTCTCCACTTTGTGTTTATGATAAAGAAAATACCCCAATAGTTAATAATGATGATTTAGTAAAACTATTGTGTGAAAAGGGCAACTATGACGGTCATTATAGAATTAAGGGAGTATTTAATAGAATTCACTTTAGGTCACAAGAGGAGTATGATGATTATGACATTGTGCTAAGAGTAATCACATGAGTGAGTTATACACCATATATTTATTCAAAACCTTGAGACAATAGATATATAAGTAATTTCATTTATATATTTTTCAACATTCATTTTTTTCAACTAATGTTAACTTCTAAGTCACAATTGACACTAACTTGAGCCTCTTAGCGATAATCAAGGCATAAAAAAGGAACAAATTATGAGGTGGTATGTCATAAAATTATGCCTCTCTCGACCTCAGTCCGTGTTCAGGTTGTACTCCTCGTACTCGGATAATAATCCTCATACTTGACCTACTTTGTTATCAACTTGGTCATGCTTAGGTCTACTCGACTTTATTTTTAAGAACATGAGGTTTTGAAAGAAAGAGAAAAATATGTTGAGTTGAAACAATCTAATGAGAAAGGGGAAATTAATACAAATGAATATTGTGATATTGATCATCTTCATTTTACTAATTAAAATAGTACAAATTTTATGGTTGATTCTCGTATTAAAATTATTCATAAATTTTTTGACGATAGCTCGTGTGTAACAACCATATAATTAATTGATGATACTACCAATTTAATATTACACAATTTATTATATTTTTGTGTAAAAAAATAGAAAATGAATTATTAATATAAAATAATTTTATATTAATATCCAATAATAAATTTTTATTCAGCCAAATTATTTTAAAATATGAATTATTTGATCCGAATGAAACTAAGAATCAATATTCCGACTTGATTGTGGAAGCGAATATGGGTTCGAGGAAGTATATACTATTGAGCAGAGCAGTGTATTGATTGATGGACCCACCCGGTTAGGAGCGAGTCACTTTAATTCGAGAACCCAAAATACTAAAATCCGAAAAGGGGGCGGGAACAGCGGCCACTGGAAAATATTCGAACCACGCGCTTCCGCTTCAAAATCTCCCAAACACCACACATCACTGCAAATATTTCCAATCACCCCGCCTCAACTCACCAAAAAAAAAAAAAAACCCTTCCCATGCGTCCTTTCTTAAACCCTCATTTTTCCATTCTCTTCTAATAACAACTTCTTCTTAAAAACTTCTCAATGGCTGATCAAGATAACTCCACGCGCCGTCCCCAACGTGAAGCAAAGAAAAGAGCAGCCGCTGCATTATGCGAACAACGAAAAAAGAAGCGCGTCGCTCTCAGCGACTTAACAAACACTAACAACAATATAGACGACGTCGTTCCACAAACGGAGAAACCCGTTTCCGATATTCCAAAGCAGAAGAAGAAAAACAACGCTAAATCAACTCCCGTTGAATCTCCGGTACCGGAGAAATCGGAAGATCCTCAGTTATGTGGGACATACGTTTCCGATATTTACGAATACCTTCGTAAATTGGAGGTACAGTAATACACTGCAATTTCACCGCGATTTAATTTGAAGTTTAACTAGGGTTTTAGTTTTTCCCAAATTGGGGCTTTTTGAAACGCTGTCATTTTGCGAAGAACATGAACTGTTTTTATTTATTTGGATTTACATTGTTTCTTTTGTTGTGTGTTTTCAGGTTGATCCTAGTAAAAGACCGTTACATGATTATATTCAGAAAATTCAGAGGGATATTAGTGCTATTATGAGAGGTGTTCTTGTGGATTGGTTGGTTGAAGTTTCTGAGGAATACAAGCTTGTTTCAGATACTCTTTATTTTTGTGTCTCTTACATCGATAGGTTTCTTTCATTGAATGATTTAAGTAGACAGAAGCTTCAATTACTTGGTGTTTCTTCAATGTTAATTGCTTCGTGAGTTTCCTCATACATTGCTTCCTTGTTTTTATGTTTATTGTTAATTATTGTTTTGATTTGTAATTAAATTGTTTAATCATATTGTTTAATTTAATGTGGAAATAGGAAATACGAGGAGATAAAGCCACCTGAGGTGGAGGATTTTTGTTACATTACCGACAACACATACTCCAAAGAAGAGGTGATTTTTTGTAGTTTAAAGTCTTCTTGTGTTTTGCCATTTTCTCTAAGGTTTGTTATTTTATTTTTTTGGATTTTGCTAATTTTGGATAGTATTGTTTTAATTTTTTGTTTGACTAAAGGTTTTGAGCATGGAGGCTGATATATTGAAGTCTTTGAAATTTGAATTGGGTGGTCCTACAATAAAGACATTTCTAAGGCACGTGTGCTTTATTGATTCTGTTCTTTCTTTGTTGAATGGTTTTATTTTAAGCATGTTGGCTAACTCTTTCACTTTTGTGTTTGCAGAAGATTTACTAGAGTTGCTAAAGAGGGTGTTGATGTAAGTTAACTTATTCTTTAATTTATCTCATAGATGTTACGACATTGACTTGGGTATTATGGGGTGCCTAAGTTTCACAATTAGTTGTGTTGAATGTTTGGTATAGTACTTAAGTGACTTGAATCTTGATTGTTCACTCTTGGAAACTAGTTTTTAAGTGAGTGTATCCCAAATAGCACCAAATGTAAGGAGATAGTTTGTGAAAATAAGAGATGTTGCTTGCATTTAAATAGAGACATTTTTTTTTGAGAGGGCTTTATCTTATCATTTGGGAAAATAGTTGGGACCTATGAGCATTCGGGATGTCTGAGTTTGTTATCAGACCTTCTGGATTTTTCTCCAAAGGTAACTCATGAAAACCTAATTTCTATCTTATACTATAGAGTATAGGCTAGGGAAAATCATGTAATCTTACTACCTCCTTTAAGAATTTTGATGGTGAAGGGATGTTCCAATGCCACAAAGTTGGCAAATTTGGTCAATTGAGTTATAGGAAATTTTGCTCTGTAAAATAGGAAGCCCTCCAATTGAGTTTTCCTGAAGTTTGAAAGCAATTTTACTTGCATTATTACTCATTAAGTTGCATGCAGACCCATTTCCATTTATGGGTGTTCCAGATTTGGTGACTTCATCATTTGTTTAATACTTTTATCCCACGGTGCAGGCTTCTGAGTTGCAGTTTGAGTTCCTTTGCTGTTACCTTGCTGAGCTCAGTTTGTTGGATTATAATTGTGTAAAGTTCTTGCCTTCAATGGTGGCTGCATCAGTTGTATTTCTAGCACGATTTATGTTAAGCCCGAAGACTCATCCTTGGGTAATGTTTTAATTTATGTCGA
The DNA here is from genome assembly GCA_037974755.1 of Cicer yamashitae. Lineage (NCBI taxonomy): Eukaryota > Viridiplantae > Streptophyta > Magnoliopsida > Fabales > Fabaceae > Cicer > Cicer yamashitae. The sequence goes on along the minus strand of JBBPBQ010020324.1, from coordinate 51,319,845 downwards.
TCTTTATATGGTATTTGACTTTGAGCATTACTAAAATTATTGTCATTTAATTACAGAATTCAACGCTCTATCAACTCACCAGATATAAACCTGCTGAATTGAAGGAATGCGTTCTAAACTTACATGACTTGTACCTTAGTAGGAAAGGGGGTACGTTGCAAGCTGTGAGAGATAAATACAAACAACATAAGGTAATATTCCTGCACAACCATTTTTTATCAAACAAACTTAAATTGTCGTATCTCAAGCAAATTTTAAACAAATGAGTGATTTAGTATTTCATTACACTTGTCATATTGGATAAATTTATGCTGATTCCAGTTGCATTTGTCATTTTGGTCACAGTTCAAATGTGTGGCAACAACACCCTCTCCTCCGGAGATATCTCTTTCTTATTTTGAATTTAGAGGGGCAGATCCTTAGGCAATTCGGTCTTGATTTTTCTTGCTATAGTTCTTAGTTTCAACTATGGGCTGAGGCATGAGCAAAAGAGTCTACTAACATTGAAGATTGAAGTGAGTTGCTGATGCTGAGTGAGGGGCTTGCCATGAAATACTATGGCATTTAATGTATCAATTGTTGGTCTCACTGACTTTATGACTGAATTCATGTATGGCACAATATTATTCACGTTAGTTTTGAATTAGGTTTTCTTTTTAACAATTTAGAGATCTCTTTGCAAGAGTTCTTTCAAGGAGTTTTGATCTTTTATTTCCATGTAAAGGGTTAGTGTTAGAGGTTTTCATCTTAATTTTTCCATTCAATGATGTCCTTGCTCTGATTTGCAGAAATCAAATTATTGGTGACAAAAAATGTTTATTGATGACAGTACCACAGTTGCTTGTGTTAGTTTATTTTTCTACCTTCTGTTGTCCCGGCAAATGTCATTGTATAACATTATTGTTAATTTGTGCTAAATTTTGTATAGTGAAAATTTCTCACGTCTCAGTTATTTTGTAGTTTTAATATATCTATATGTATATCTAAACAGACAAATTTAGTTAGTATTGGTGGATTGTCTCAATTTTACAAAAAAATCAATTTCTGCAAACATTGTATATTTTAAAATAGAATATGCTAATTTTGCATGGTCTAGAAGACCATTGGAAGCTTTAGCCAACATTTCCTAGTGAAATATTGCACAACTCAAGTTGCGCAGATCTAAAATCTTTTGCTAAAAAGTGTTCCCTTTTGGCAATGGAAGTTGGCTGGAGCGGGGTGATTGTGGGGGAGGACAGGTAAGTTATGATTTTCCTGCCTTCACTATTAAAAAAAAACCCTCATGTCTTTAGAGGTATTGAATGACAGATTGTTTGAAAGTACACATACAAACAAGCAAAATTTGCTGGTTTTTTCTAAATACGTATTTTTGAACTGATGTTAGAGATCATGAAAATAGCTTCCAATGGACTTAAACATGCTTAACGCTTTAAAACACATTTCCATATGAATCCTATGGACTCAAACATATCTAGAAAATTAGTTTTTTTACCCCCAATTTGTGTTATACCTCCGTTTTAAAATTTTTTGAGTGAAATTACTTAAATAACCCTCAAAATTTAGTAAAACCCAACCACCTTTCTCATACTGCTCATTTTAAAATTTTTGGAAAAGGTGAGTTTGGGTTTTTATGGTTTTTCTCGAAAATTTCAAATTTATTGAAAAATTCGATACACAAAATCCATATAGAAAATTTCATTTTTGAAATTTCCGAGAGTTGTATCCAAAAATTTGAAAAATCCGGTAGTTTGTTTTCGATACCGGAAATTTGAAATTTCCGGGTACAACTCCCGGAAGTTTCAAAAATAAAATTTTCGGTATTGACTCATAACTATCGGAAATTTCAAATTTCCGGTATTAAAATTAATTAAATTATTTAAAAAATAAAAATACTAATAATAAATTAAAATAAAAAACATTAATAAATTATCAATTAATTTTATATTTTAATTACTATTATTATAATTAATAATTATAATTAAAAATAATTGTAATTAAAATGATTAAATTATATTATAAACTTTAATAATATTATTAATATTAATAATAATAAAAAGAAAATTATATTAATAAAATAAAATAAAAATACATTAAATTAAATGGAAGAAACAAGATGCGGTTGACTAAATGTGCCAAAACAACTAAAGTGTTATATTATTTTAACAACTCTCTCCTATTTTGTAGATAAATTTTAATTATTTTAACAACTATCTTCTGTTTTGCAGATAAATATAATAAATAAAAATTAATAATTATAATAATAATAATAATAATAATAATAATAATAAAATCAAATAAAATACATCAAACTTAGAACGGTTGACTATGCCAAAACAAATAAATAATAATAACAAAAATAAAATATTTTGCAGATAAAATCAACACCATTTTATTTTGTTAACAACTCCCTCCTATTTTTATTCTGATCTAATAAATAATAATAACAAAAATAAAATATTGTTAATTTAATTTAAAAAATAATAATAAATTTTTAAAAAATCAAAATACATTTGATAGAAAAATAGGACGGTGCGTCCAAGAAAAATACATTAAATTAAATTAAATTAAAAAATACAAACAGGATTTTTGAAATTTCGTGTCAAGAAAAAGTAACTACATGAAATTTCAAAATTTTCAAATTTACGGGAGTATAAATGACGTACCAGAAATTTGTTGGGGAAATTTCTGGTAATACAATTTGTTAACGGGAAATTTTCAGTTTTGAAATTTTAGATAGTTATAAATTAGAGTAATTTTTTTTACCATTTAGTGAATAAAAATATAGGGGTAATTTCAGATTTTTAACAAATTGTGGGGTATAAAATTAAATGTGGGGTACAAAAACCAATTTTCACATATCTAATGCTTTGAAATAAAGCCCAAAAGGCCCAAAATTATCAATCTAACCCAATGGTGGATTTTATTTTAGTGAGTAGAATCATGCATAATATTATAATGTCAAAATTTGATATTATTTTTTTATAAAAAAATTTCAAATTCAAGAGATAATTAATATATCTTTTTCACAAGAGTCCTATTTAAGGAGTTAGTGGCAAGGGTTTTAAATAATTATAATTTTTTAATAAATTTAATTGTACTTTTGGTTCTCTTATTTTAAAATCAAATTATTTAGTTCGTCTATTTTCACATTTATTATAATTTTGGTTTCAAATTATAATTTTTACCTTGAAAATGATGATTTTTAGTCTTAAAAAGGTGATGTTTTTTCACAATATGTGATATTTTCTCTTCAAATTTGTAATTGTAGTTACGAATCACCATTTTTTGTGTTAAAAATCACCATTTTATAAGTCAAAAGTTTAATTTTAAAATAAAGAGATTATTTTTGTGAATGTAAAATATGAGACTATTAGTGCAATTAAGCCTTTTTAACAAAGCACTTCTTTTTTTTGTAGTAGATAAATCTACTAAAAACTATAAAAAAAGTTAGCTGCCAAAACCGTTTCTTCTCAACCTCTATTTCTTGTCCATCTTAGAATCGGGGTGATTTGAGACCATATTTTTTGTCTAAGATCACCGTCTACATCGTTTTCCTCTACCCTTTATTTTTAATAAATTGTTTTCACACAAATTTATCTTTTTTGTGATTTTCTTTTATTTCGTTACTATAATGCTACATTATTTTGTTTATCATCTTAGTACTGTGTTTTATTATTTTCTCATCTTACTATGGTGTTCAAGGACTACCCTAGGGGAGGGTAGACATGAGCCCCAGCTCCTCCCCTTTCATCCATCCATATATATATATATATATATATATATTGGAAGAAGAAAATTATGCTAAAGAGGTAGAAAACTAGAAGCCACATAAATAAGCTAATCAAAATACAAAAAATTAAGTACAAATAGTCATGCTGCTCACGTATCAATTTTGTTCCTTTCTTATTTTATTTTGATTTTCATATATAATATACAAGTAAATGGTACTATTATTTGGAATAGTAAAACAATGTTGGTTTAAAGAATGATGGTAATAAATGTTAAAAAATAATAATGTTTTTTTAAATAATAACAATGGTTGATTTAATATTTTAATATAAAAATTGAAAATTAATGATTGGTGCTTTTGATTTTATATTTTATTTTGCTGCTATTTTATTTTATAAATGTTTTTTTAAGATTTAAGGATCAGTTAAAAAGGGATACTAATAGAAAGATTTTCCTTCATTAATTTCTATTTTTAGATAATGTAGTTTTGACAAGTATTTTTGTATTAAAAACTAAATATACAATAAAAGATTTCGACCTCCGAATTGTTACGTTTCTGGATCTATATCTGACGGTGTTTGTTTTTTTAAAATTGATAGATTAAATTTGATTCCTAATGACATAACCACTATGGAGCTAACGAGGACTCTTGCCATACGGAAAAATAAAAAAGCATTTTAATAATACTATTATTTTTATCAAGCCCCCTTAAAATCTTCTAGGTTTAAAAAGCATATTTTATATCTAGTGATATATTTAATTCTAAAGTTAATTTTAATTTTATCTTTGGCAAATTCAATTAATGTGAAGAATTAAATATACAATCGTATTGAAAATGACTAGTTGAATGATTTGTTAAGTTATATATATATTGAGAGTGACATATTTGGTAGTGTTGACAATGAAAAAATCATTGAACATTTTTAGAATATAAAATCTCGTAGATTTCAATTATAATTTGTACAAACTATTATGCGTTTTGAGTTTGTTTAATCATTACAATTATGTATTTTGTAAGTAGTGGCACATTCAGAAATTTCCTCTGACAGAGCAATAAAATAGTGTATATTGTTGAGACAAAATCTCACTCAATTGATTTTAATAATAACAAAATTACTTAAGAGATTATGATTGTGATTAAGGACTAATTTGTGCTCTTGAGTGGATTTATAGTAGAGAACAGGTTATTAATCATAAAGACAAAAAGGATGAACATATGACTCAAAACCATCATATTTGCAAGCTAGAGGATGGGCTGAACCTACGTGAGGATAGCCTCATAAAAGCTTTGTATACATCCAGCAACGTAACCATGATTCTCAATCAGGTTAAGATGTCAAAATTGTAACCAAGAATGACCCAATAAAGCATATTATCTAAAGAGGTCAGAAAACACATTTGACTAGTACGAGGATAGGCTGTTCTAGGTAGAGGACGGCTAGTACTAGGTAAAAGGTTGAACAATTTGTCACATCATTCTTCAAAAGTTGAATTCAAACCTGGTACTACACGAAATCAGACGGTTGTAGCTCACATAGTCAAAGAAATAGCCTTTTCATGTCTTGGAGAAAGAAAAAGAAAAAGGCTACAAAGGACCAAGTACCTAGGAGGTTTGAACCTCAAGGCTGAGGATGGACTGGACAACTGGATGGCAGTTCTGTAATTTCAACTCAAAGACCATTGGACTATTTGATGCATCCTCCTCAACGGTCATGAAGTTTTTTTAACACATGGAAGAGCTGTCAAGGACTCTATAAAAGGCAGGAAGCTCTTCTTCAACAAACACACAACAATATTGCAGAAAAAGATCAAGAATCTTAAGTTTATCAAAAGCAATATTCATCCTCTCTTCAAACTTTCTACATCCAAACACTAGATCTTTGAAATATTCTTTTAGAAAGTGTTTAAGAAAAGATAGAGCAATCATACACATATCATACTGTAATTTTCAAGTAAGTTGTACTTGAAAATATTTGAAAATTGATTGTAAGCTTGGTGAAGCTTGAAAATACACAAAGTGTAATCATCCTCGGTAAGAGGTTGATCTGTTTGATTGTTAGTGAAATCTCACAAGAGTGTGAGGACTGGACGTAGCCATATTTGGGTGAACCAGTATAAAAGTGGTGTGTCTATCTCGTTATACTCTTCCTGCATTTATTTTGTTCTTGTTTAAAGAGTTTGAATTTCCATCCTCCATCGCATCCTCTCAAAGAGGACAACAATTCATAAGCTCGTTAAAATATTTTTAAAACGCCAAAATCCCTATTCAACCCCCCCTTCTAGTGATATTTAGCTCCATCAATTGGCATCAGAGCCAGGTTCTCTAGAAATATTACATCTAACCGTGTAAGAGAAAAAGATCCAAAGAAAAATGTCAAAAGCTAAGTATGTTCCTGAAGGAGGATCCTCCACTAGACCTCCCTACTTTGATGGTACAGATTACTACCACTGGAAAGGTAAGATGAGATTGTTTCTCATATCACAAGATAACAACATGTGGTCTGTTGTTGAGAACGGGGATCATGTCATCAGAATCAACAACACAGATGCAACCTCCTACGAGAAACCTCAAGCACAATGGACGGCTGATGAAAATGCTAAGGTACTCCTAAACTCTAAAGCTCATTTATTTCTAACGTGTGCTTTGAGCAGGGAAGAATATGATAGAGTTGAAGAATGCAAAAGCGCCAAGGAACTTTGGGACACTCTAAAGATTCATCATGAAGGATCAAGCCACGTAAAGGAAGCAAGGATTGACATGGGAGTTAGAGAATTCGAGTTATTTGAGATGAAGGAGGATGAAACGATTGATGAAATGTTCTCAAGGCTGACAATCATACTTAACAGCTTGAGATCTCATGGAAAGGTTTATTCTGTTCAAGAGAGGATAAGAAAAATCTTGAGAAGTTTACCAAAAGAATGGAGGCCAATGGTGACTGCCATCACCGAAGCAAGAGACTTGGCAAACATGAAATTAGAGGATCTGGTTGGAACTCTAAGAGCTCATGAACCTCTATTGATGGCTGACAAACCAAGCAAAAAAGGAAAAATGATAGCTCTAAAATCAAGCCAAACAGAAAGCTCATCTTCCAAAAGAGTTGAAGAAGCCACAAAGAAAGAAAGTACAGACTATCCTCTATCTGAGGAAGAGGATGAACTTGCTCTAATTTCCAGAAGAATCCAGAGGATGATAAATCGTATAGGACAGGATAAAAGATCTCCTCAAAAAGAAAAAATTGACAAAAGTCAGATTACTTGCTTTGGATGCAACAAGCTGGGTCACTACAAAACTGAGTGTCCTCTGAACAAAAAGAACTCTAGAAGATTTCCCTACAAAAACAAATCAATGATGATCACGTGGGATGATAGTGATGACTCATCCTCGGAACAAGAAAAGGAAGAGGAGGCCAACCTCTGTCTTATGACGAACTCAGAAACTGAAAAGGTAATCATTTCTGAACTTTGTCCTAATTGTAAACAATTAGAAATAGAATTTGACAATCTTTTGAATGACTCAAACACTTTGTCTCATAAATGTGGCTTTCTTAAAAACCAACTTTATGAAATAAAGAAGTTAAATGAGGAACTTCAAGCCAAGAATAAAAAATATGAACAAACCATTCTAGACTTGCAGTTATCTCATGAGAAGTTGTCTGAAGAACTCTCTATTGCAAACAAAAGAAATGTCAAAACCCATCCTCCAGAAGAGGATGCAGAAAAGGAAATTTTGAAAGTAGAGGTTGAAGAACTCAAAAATGATCTTACCAACTTTGTTAAATCCACTGATACTTTTCAAAAGATTATGGGATCACAATCTGGAATCTTTGACAAAGCTGGTATTGGATTTAAAAGTTCTCAAAAACAAAAACAATATGAAAAATTTTTCGTTCCAAAGAAACAAGAGGATAGGCCAAGATGCACTTTTTGCAAAAAATTTGGACATACTTTCAAAAGATGTTATGCCAAGAAAAAGGCAGATAACATAAAGAAAGGATGTTCATTCTGTGGTAAACATGGACATCACGACTCCATTTGTTATCATAAAAGAAAATTCCTCACAAGAGGACGGACTAACCAACAAGGACCCACTTCTATATGGGTACCTAAGTCACTATTAAACTCAACCTCAGGTACATCCTCTGATCAACAAAAGAAAGCCATGGTTCTTGGACAGTGGCTGCTCAAGGCATATGACAGGGGATAGACATTGCTTTATTTCCTTGGATGTAAAGGATTGAGGATCGGTTACATTCGGAAATAATGATAAAGCTCAAATAAAAGGTACCGGTATCATTGGTAATAAAAATTCTGCCAAAATTGAAAATGTTCAATATGTAGATGGTTTAAAACATAACTTGCTTAGCATTAGCCAACTTTGTGATAGTGGTTTTGAAGTTATTTTTAAACCCAATCTATGCGAGGTTAAACACTCATCCTCGGGTAGAGTTTTCTTCTCCGGTTTTAGAAAAAAGAATTTATATGAGCTATATCTTGATGATTTGCCTACTGAATCTTGTTTTGTATCCATTGAAAAGGATAAATGGGTATGGCATAAACGAGCTGGTCATACAAGTTTAAACACTATTTCTAAATTGTCTAAATTAGAATTAGTTAAAGGCCTTCCAAAAATTGATTTTGAAAAGGACAAAATTTGTGAAGCTTGTGCCAAAGGAAAACAAGTAAAAAGTAGCTTTCATTCAAAAAATGTTGTTTCCACAAACCATCCTCTTGAGCTACTTCATATAGATCTTTTTGGTCCTATTAAAACTCCTAGCCTTAGTGGAAAAAGGTACGGATTTGTAATTGTTGATGACTTTTCACGTTTTACTTGGGTCTTGTTTTTAAAACATAAAAATGATGCCTTTGAGGCTTTTCATTACTTTTGTAAAAAGATCCAAAATGAAAAGGGATCAAAGATTATCTCTGTAAGAAGTGACCATGGAGGTGAATTTGAAAATGAATCTTTCAAAAACCTTTTTGATGAAAATGGTATTTCACAATATTTTTCTTGCCCAAGAACCCCTCAACAAAATGGAGTTGTTGAAAGGAAAAATAGAACTTTGCAAGAAATGGCTAGAACCATCTTGAATGAAGCCAACATTGAAAAATATTTTTGGGTTGAAGCTATTAATACCGTTTGTTATGTTTTAAATCGTGTATCCATTAGAAAGATTTTAAACAAAACTCCTTATGAACTATGGAAGGGAAGAAAACCAAACATCTCATATTTTCACATATTTGGGTGTTATTGTTACATCCTAAATAATAAAGAAAATTTGGGAAAGTTTGATTCAAAATCTGACAAGGGATTGTTTTTAGGATACTCCACTTCGTCTAAAGGTTATAGAATATATAATCTTAGGACTCAAACTGTGGAGGAATCCATGCATGTTATTTTTGATGAGTTTGATGACTTGTGCTTAGAAAAAATTGATAAATCTGAGGAAGATGAACCTTCATCCTCTAACGCACCCAGTCCAAACGAAGAGGATGAATCTGATCCCTCCTCTCAGCAACCTCCACGAGGATGCAAGACAGTCACTCATCATCCTCCAGATCTGATTATTGGAGACACGGCTGATGGAGTAAGAACCAGACAATCTCTACGAGGAAATGCAGCTGCCATGGCCATGATTTCACAAATTGAACCCAAAAATATTGATCAAGCCATTTGTGGCAAATCATGGGTTGAAGCCATGATGGAAGAACTCTCACAATTTGAAAGAAACAAGGTATGGAACCTTGTACCTCTTCCACTTGAAAAATTCATCATTGGAACAAAATGGATTTTTAGAAACAAACTAAATGAGGATGGAGAGGTAATAAGAAACAAAGCAAGGCTAGTTGCTCAAGGATACAATCAACAAGAGGGAATTGACTACGATGAAACATTTGCACCGGTTGCAAGACTTGAAGCTATACGAATCCTCCTAGCATATGCCACCTATAGAGGTATCAAACTATACCAAATGGATGTCAAAAGTGCTTTTTTAAATGGTTTTCTAAATGAGGAGGTGTATGTCAAACAACCTCCTGGATTTGAGGATGAAAAGAAGCCCAATCATGTTTATAAACTCTCAAAAGCCCTTTACGGTTTAAAGCAAGCTCCATGAGCTTGGTATGAGAGGTTGAACTCATTTTTAAAAGACAATGGTTTCTTAAGAGGACAGATAGATACAACACTCTTCAAGAAAACTATTGAAAGGGATTTATTGATTGTGCAAATTTATGTTGATGATATAATCTTTGGATCTACATACGAAAAGATGTGTGAAGATTTTGCCAACCTCATGCAAAGTGAATTTGAAATGAGCATGATGGGAGAATTAAAATTCTTTCTTGGATTACAAATCAAGCAATTGAAAAATGGCATCTTCATCTCACAAGAAAAATACACTAAAGATCTACTTAAGAAATACAACATGAGTTCAGCTAAGAGTATGGGAACTCCTATGAACCCATCCTCCATGCTACACAGAGATGATGAAGGAACTCCAATATCAGAAAAGGAGTACAGAGGAATGATTGGATCATTGTTATACTTAACTGCAAGTCGACCTGATATAATATTTGCCGTGGGTCGATGTGCCAGATTCCAATCCTCACCAAAAGAATCACACCTCACAGCTGTAAAAAGAATTTTAAGATATCTTGTTGGATCAACAGATCTAGGTTTATGGTATAAAAAGTGGTAAGACATTAACCTCACAGCATACTGCGATGCTGACTACGCTGGAGACAAAGTGGAAAGAAAAAGTACAAGTGGAGCTTGTCAATTTCTTGGAAGTTCTCTCATCAGTTGGTCATGCAAGAAGCAAAGCACCATTGCCCTTTCAACTACGGAGGCTGAATATGTATCAGCTGCTCAATGCTGCTCTCAAATTCTATGGGTAAGAAATCAACTTGAAGATTATTCACTAAGGTACACTAAAATTCCTATCCTTTGTGACAATACTAGTGCCATTAATCTTTCAAAAAACCCCATACAGCATTCTAGATCTAAGCATATAGAAATTAAACATCATTTCATACGAGATCATATTCAAAAAGGAGATATAGAATTGATTTTCATTGATACTAAAAATCAACTAGCTGATATTTTCACCAAACCTCTTCAGGAGGATAGGTTCAAAGATATCTTGAAAAAACTCTCCATCATCAATTTTTCAAAAATTAATTGATTAATTGTTTTATCCATTGTGTATTCACTGCATATCTCTTATTTTATTTTGTTTAATTATTTAATTGTCAAGTCCCTGAAAGATCAAATCTGATCTTTGAATCTAAGGCTAAAGTTTAGAGGATGACAAGTAACCAGAGGATACAGTATCCTTTTTGGTGTATCTGCACTTAATTGCCTCAGTCTTTGCGTGCACGCGCCTCTTTTTCCATTGGGCCGTCCATGTGGCGCCGCCCCCTTAATCCACGCAAGCATTTAATGCTTCAATGGCTGAAACTGCCGTTTCCCAACACGTGTGCTGCACACGCTTGCCTGCACGCCTCCGTCTAATCAATCATGAGTGCATCCTCCTAGGCAGAATTCAATCAACGTTTCCTTCCCCAACGGACATCCCCTTCCATCTTCCATCCTCCTTACTTAACTCTGCCTATTTTCATTTGCATTCATCTCACTCTCAACCCAAAATCATCTTTGCAAATCTTCCATTAACAAAAATCATGGCTCGAACTAAGTTTGCTGCCAAACGAAAAATCTTCTCTCAAGCCTCTGAAGATGTTGAAGATCATTACTCCAGCACAGAGTCTGATCAAAATGGAGAAGAATCACTCAACACTACTCTAAATCAAGAAGCTTCATCAGAGACCAGTCTCTTCGAACCATCTGAAACAACCTCCACTCCTTCTCTTTCACCTAAGACCTCCAAACCTCCATCCTCCTCCACATCCTCGGCCCCCACTAGGAGATCCTCCAGAATCCTTTCTGGAATTCTATCATCCAAAAAACCCGTATCTCAAGACTCCACTGTTCATCTGGTTGAATCAGATGATTCAGAACAAACATTATCCACTGAGCCAACTTCTCATTCACCACCCGTCAAGACTCCTACCAAAACCACCACCTCAAGAAAATCCAAACCCACTCCCAAAAAACCATTGTCCTCTCCGTCGCAAAAATCCACCAAGACCTCTTTGTTTAATTCTGCTGATCAAGAAACTACCTACATATCTAAATGGTTGAATAAATCTGTGGTCAACGGGAAAATTATTGATCTTGCTGACTTAAAGGAAGGAGGCTTCAATATTGAAGATATTTTTGACCAACTGGGTTGGACGTCCTTTCTCAAAATCACTGAGCCTCAATACCCAAGACTGGTTAGGGCTTTCTATTCTGCCTCTAACAATTACAAAGGGCTGTCTGGATTCAACATTGTGCTCAAAGGTGTTCTAATGGAAATCAATCCAACATCTTTATGCCATATACTTGATGTTCGCAATGAAGGTGCCCATTTCTTTTCAGAAAATTGGTATTCTCTGTGCCAAATCACTCGCTCATCTGTTTTGAAAAACATTCTCATCTCACCATCTAAGCCGCATGTTGCTTCCAACCTACTCCCTTTATGCCGTATCCTACACAACATTTGTGTTCACTGCATTGTACCACGAGCTGGAAGTTTTGAGAAAGTAACTGAATTGGATGTTCTTCTCATCCATCACTTGATAACTGGAACACCTCTGCATCTGGGCAATATTATCTTCAATTTTATGCTAAATGCAGCTGTACTAGGTCGGTCAGCACCGTACGGTATGATTTTGACTAAGATCTTCAAGTTCTTTAAGGTTCCTTTGGATGATGAACCTTCTTTGCATTTTAATCATACCTTCTCCATGAAAAATGTTAAACAAATGCGTCTTCAGCCATTTACAACACCTGCTGCCTCTACCACATCAAAGAAAAGAAAAACACGAAGCTCCTCATTTGCTGCCTCTCCACCAGAACAACCATTTGAGGAACAACCTCCATCTGAGGATACTCTTATTCCAACTCCATCTGAGGTTACTCCTATTCCAACTCCATCTGAGGATACTCCCACTCCAACCCCTCAGGAGCTCATTGTGGAAGCTGAACCAAATCCATCATCACCTCCTCGTACCCCTGATGTTCCTTCACCACCACAATCACCGCTGCTGCCATCTCATTTCGCCCCATCTGAAGATCCTCCTCATGAGGATGCTGTTCAAGATACTCCTCCTGCACTCATGGAGGAAGGTGAAGAACTCTACTTTGATCTCAATCTGACTTATCACCATTTCTCGCCTCAAAGTCCTCCTGAGTCAATGCCTGAACTTCCTTCTGAATTGCAAGAATCTGATCCCTTTATCGCTGCTCCTCTTGTACCTATCCCTATTGTTGCTATTGACGAGCCATCGCAACCTCTCCCTGAGGTTACTGGCTTATTTAGCTCTTTGGATTCCTTTTTGGGTACCTCAAATGACAACACATCGAAAGACAAAGTTGGCAGCTCTCAAAATAAAAGCTCCAGCGTCAACGATCAACCCAAAGACTCCAACATAGGAAAGCAACCTAAGGATAAGGATCTCAATAAGCAGATGAAGCTGTTGAAAACGATAAGGAAGGATCAAAAGAAAATTCTTCGCACCATGACGCAGTTTGGCCTGATTCTCGAATGGGTCACCAAAAATTTGATCAATACCATTGCTCCTGGAGAACATCCTCCTAAGCTTCCAGCTGCTGATGAACCATCCTCCTCCTCTGATGAACCATCCTCTCCTGAGTAGCCTTATCATTCCTATTTTTTACTGCTGCCAAATTTAGGGGGAGAATGATTATGATATTTTGCTGCTATGATTATGATGTTTTGATGTTTTGATGATTATGATGTTTTGATGTTTTGCTGATTAATATTTTGATGATTAATGTTTTGCTGTTCAATGACTATGTTTAAGGTTTATGCCATTACAACATTATTGGTTTGAAATATCATTATGATCTTTATTTAATTTCTTAAATTCATATTTCTGGCATACATTCAGGGGGAGTAATAATTTTTAGAACTTGAATTTTTTTTTTAAAAAAAGATTACTCACATAATTCAGGGGGAGCATAAACATTAAATCTCATCATGCATTCATATTTAAAAATCATAATCTAAAGAATTTTGTCATCATCAAAAAGGGGGAGATTGTTGAGACAAAATCTCACTCAATTGATTTTAATGATAACAAAATTACTTAAGAGATTATGATTGTGATTAAGGACTAATCTGTGCTCTTGAGTGGATTTATAGTAGAGAACAGGTTATTAATCATAAAGACAAAAAGGATGAACATATGACTCAAAACCATCATATTTGCAAGCTAGAGGATGGGCTGAACCTACGTGAGGATGGCCTCATAAAAGCTTTGTATACATCCAGCAGCGTAACCATGATTCTCAATCAGGTTAAGATGTCAAAATTGTAACCAAGAATGACCCAATAAAGCATATTATCTAAAGAGGTCAGAAAGCACATTTGACTAGTACGAGGATAGGCTGTTCTAGGTAGAGGACGGCTAGTACTAGGTAAAAGGTTGAACAATTTGTCACATCATTCTTCAAAAGTTGAATTCAAACCTGGTACTACACGAAATCAGACGGCTGTAGCTCACATAGTCAAAGAAATAGCCTTTTCATGTCTTGGAGAAAGAAAAAGAAAAAGGCTACAAAGGACCAAGTACCTAGGAGGTTTGAACCTCAAGGCTGAGGATGGACTGGACAGCTGGATGGCAGTTCTGTAATTTCAGCTCAAAGACCATTGGACTATTTGATGCATCCTCCTCAACGGTCATGAAGTTTTTTTAACACATGGAAGAGCTGTCAAGGACTCTATAAAAGGCAGGAAGCTCTTCTTCAACAAACGCACAACAATATTGCAGAAAAAGATCAAGAATCTTAAGTTTATCAAAAGCAATATTCATCCTCTCTTCAAACTTTCTACATCCAAACACTAGATCTTTGAAATATCCTTTTAGAAAGTGTTAAGAAAAGAGAGAGCAATCATACACATATCATACTGTAATTTTCAAGTAAGTTGTACTTGAAAATATTTGAAAATTGATTGTAAGCTTGGTGAAGCTTGAAAATACACAAAGTGTAATCATCCTCGGTAAGAGGTTGATCTGTTTGATTGTTAGTGAAATCTCACAAGAGTGTGAGGACTGGACGTAGCCATATTTGGGTGAACCAGTATAAAAGTGGTGTGTCTATCTCGTTATACTATTCCTGCATTTATTTTGTTCTTGTTTAAAGAGTTTGAATTTCCATCCTCCATCGCATCCTCTCAAAGAGGACAGAAATTCATAAGCTCGTTAAAATATTTTTAAAACGCCAAAATCCCTATTCAACCCCCCTTCTAGTGATATTTAGCTCCATCAATATATTTAGACAAAAGAAAATATTATTAACTCTTACAAATTAAATACATAACTATAAAGACTAATCAAACTCAAAATACTTAAAAATTAAACTTTCACAAACTACAATTGTTTTCTACGAGATTTCATATTCTAAAAATGTTCAATGATTTTTCAGTATCAATACTATTAAATATGTCACTCTCTATATATCTAACTAACAAATCTTTTAACTATTTATCTTCAATACAATTGCACATTCTATTCTTCACAAAATTCATGACAAAGAAACATTTTTCAATTTTTTCAATAGTTGCAGTTGCCACAGCAATAAAGCTAAAGTTAGCAGTAAATATATGGTTGAATATACGGTTTATTTTATTTTATTTAAATATCATTTTTTTTTAAAAGTCACCAAAATACCCTACATCTATTCAATCGCATTAATTTTTTTGATATATTTTTTTTCTTGAATTTAATGTATTTTGTTTGATGTTATTAATATAATTTACTATTTTTTTTAATTATAATTATTATTATTTTCATTAATTTTTATTTATTAGATCCAGAGAAAACATAAGAGAAAGTTGTTAACAAAATAGAATTAAGTTGCCAATTTATCTGCAAGAGAGTTGTTAAAATAATATAAATTTATCTACAAAATAGGAGAGAGTTTTTAAAATAATATAATACGTTATTTATTTTGGTACATCTATTCAACCACAATTTTTTCTTCAATTTAATGTATTTCATTTGATTTTATTAATAAAATTTTGTTTTTTTAAATATTTTTAATTTATTAAATTAACAATTATTTAATCGTTAAAATGAAGAAGAAGAAAAAAAAAATTAAAAACTTGTACATGGTCGCATTCTCGGATGTGTAAAAACAAGTTATCCTTTAGGTGGCCGCAGCGTAGAGATGCTGACTTCGTGAAAGTGAAAAAAACTGGAATGCACAATATACTTTCTAAAATCATAAAGTTTATAAAGGTTTAAAATAAAAATAAGTATTGTAAAAATGTTTTTTTTTTAGTTTTCTTTTGAGGGCACAATCCCCCGTTAGCCACCTACTAGATCCGTCATTCAGCTAATAACTTCAACGTCATTAATATTACAAATTTAAACGCATATTTTCTTTTTTAATTAATTTATATTATTATCGATTAATATATTTTCTTCATTTAAATGATAAAAAAAGAATCTTCTAAAAAAATCATCTGTGAGACAGCATACCAATAGACCAAAAATAGTTCTTCTATCCCTTTATATACTTTTGACCAGTCATACCAACAATAGCTTAACACAAAGATGAAACTTTATCTCAAATATGCCCTTTGTAATTAATATTCATTCTAAATTAAAATATAAACAAAGAACAGTGCGTTGAATATTAATATATCTAAATTAAATTTTTAATTAGATATATCATATTTTTAATTATCATTTTTATTTAAATTCCATTCTAGAATATACGTTTGACTAAAAATGATTGAAAAGCAAGATGGGGAAAGATTGGGCAAGCTTGCCTGCTTAGTGCTACTTAAGGCTCCTGTTCAATTGCCTTACATAATTAGTACCTAAGTATCTAATTTTGTGTTCTGAAATTTCAGAATAGTAATAATATCAATCTAGTATTCTACATCGTTGGTAATTTAAAATGGTTTGTAGAATTTCAAAATAGATTGACTTTGGTAAAATTAAATTATAAGATAGTTGATAGTTAAAAAATTAATTTATAATTAATAGATGATAATTGATAATTTATAGTTGAAAAATTAAATTAAAGTGTTTAATAAATTTAATTTTTATAAATATAAAATGACAAAAAGACATATTTATTTAATTTTAAATATATTTTATCTTGAATGTATTAAAAATATTTTAAAAATAAAATCTAATTTTCTAGCAAATTTTATTTCTTTCTCTTCCTTTCTCAGGTTTCCTCTCTCTCTCTTACCATGTCTTACTCTTTCGGTATTTCCCATTTATGAATTTTAAGGAAGAAAAAAATAATAATAAACCTTGTAGCAAATACAATTCAAAACTTGAGTAAAAAAAATTACAATTTCAAACTCCGAAACACGTTTTCAATTAAAAATAATTGGACGATGTAACTGGTAAAAGGGTCAAAAATCTGATTGAAAAAAAATATGACAATAACCCTAATCAAATTGTTTTGTATGGTAAAAGATCTTTCTAAAATAAAAAAGAATTTTTACAAAATGTTACTTAGAAGATGAAGAACATAGCAAATAATATGAGTGAGTGATGGATGTGGTAGTTATATAATATTTTATAAAATAATAAAAAAGTATTTTTAAAATTAAAATAATAAGGTTATACATGGAAGAAAGTAAAAAAAAAACTATAAACTATAAATTTAAACACTAGTTAAAATAACATCTCAAAAAAGCTATAAGTCCATATAAAAAGATTGTTAACCAAACAAACTTTTAAACTAATTCAATAAACTATAAACTAACTTATTAGTGTTACCAATGAGACACATAATCAAATTCATTTCTCTATCCAAATTTATTATTAAATACATTTAGCATTGAAAAAAAATACAAAATACGTTATTTACTTTATTTCAAATGGATATTCATCATTACTAACTAAATTGATATTTTTATAGTTCATATAAATAACCAGCATCCCAACCTAATTTTTTTTACATGAAAATAAATATATAATAATCTCTCTCAATTTTATTGTTGAATAAACCGTGACGTGATAAACCATTCTGTTAAATTTAACGAATTCTTTTTTATCATCCGTCGTTTAGCTATTTATTTAGATGATTAACCTTATACAAATCATAATACTGAAGACTTGTTATTTTAATTTATTTTAAAAATAATCAAAATAATAATGCTACATGTTACTTTTCTGTGAGTGTGTCTAAGACTTGTTACCATAGCGAAGACTTGGTCACGATTTGTAATAAACAAGAGAGCGATGCTTTTGAAAAAAACACCACCTCTCACGGAAGCACACGAGAAATCAAAGTGTCGAATACCTGTGGGTTTTTAATGTTTTTTCTTTTTTTGGATACAATGTGGGTTTTTAATGTTTTAAGTATCCACAATCAAGCCATTTATTCAGGCATTTGGTAGAGCCCCATTGGTCTCACGCATGACATGACCACTCAAAAACCTCTACTTTAAGCTAGCCTTGCTTACATTATTTACTTATTATAAATAGGATATTTTTGGATAATTGGTTACATTTTGTTTTTGTTTTTAAACGTCTACTTCAAGTTAGTCCTTTTTTTTTAATCATATTAATTAAAATGATATTAATAATTATTTTAATAAAATTTAAACATTTTCATTTTAAATTATTATGTCAAACTCTTATTAAAAGTTAATACTATGATATGTCATGGGCAATAATTAATTACATTAAATGTATGTTTAGATCCACATAAAGTAATGTAATAATAAATAGACAATTTCTGTTAATAAGCTATCTATACTTTTAAAAAGTTTCTGCAACATAGGAGAGAAAGGCATGCAAGGAGCTAATGAGCCATGCAAATAAAAAAAAAATCTCTCCGTTTTAAAATGAACGTGACAAAAAAAAATACTTTTCAAAAATATTATTATCTTTTTAAAATTATTGATTCATAAAAATAATTTTTGCGTAAATTAATTGATCATTTTAATTTTTAATTTACTTTTTTTAATTATACATTTGAATTAATATTACTTACATCATATTTAATATAATGATTTTTACAATGTATTTATGACATTGAAAAGTCACCAATATCTAACAAAAATAATTTAGTAAAAATAATATCATCCCTATTTCATTTATACATTTTTTTAATATGTGTGAAATGATCAAATGACTCAATTATTTTTTAACATATGATGTATTTTTTTTTATTTTTAAGATCACTTTAATTATTAAATTTACCTTCAATTATTACTATGTACATTTTTTCCATAACAATAATTTTGCTTTACATTTATTATAACAGAAAACCAATTAATAAATATAATTTTATAAAATTATTCTCTTTCTTTTAATTATTACTAGACATGGCAATACGGTGGGGCGGAGGCAGATTTTGTCTCCCCCACCTCCACATCGGAGAAGTTGGAAAAAATCTGTATCCGCATCTGTTTTTATCGGATGTGAAATTTAAATCACCATCCCCACCTGTTTTCGTCTACATCCGCACTCATTCATATATATAAAATAATAAAGTTAAATTCATATTTATTATAATTAATATAGTAAAATAATTATTATTATACAATGATAAAATAAAAAAAAATATTAAAATCATATTTTCTATAGAGAGGTTATTATAATTTTTAATATTGAAAAATATATTAAATATATTGAATATATACACGTATATAAAATTTAAAAATAAAATTAATATTACTAGCGGAGCGGGATGAATATCAATACCCAAAATCCGTCCCCGAGTTTTAATATCGAATAAATCCACACCTACACCCAATAAAAATGAATTTTTCCTTTCAAATTATGACGGGTTGGTATGAGTACCCGTAGTTGCAAGTTGTATTGACATCCTTTACTATTACTTTTGAAATTATTCAATTCAATGTACAATACATATTTATTTATTTTAATCAAATCAAAATTATATAAGTAACTAGTTCAATTATAAAAATAAAAATAATTATTATTATTTACTTCTAATAAACGACTTATATAATACTCTAAATTTTTAATTTTTTAAAAACCGATTTATAGTCCATAATATATATTAAAATATGTACAAAAACTTTAAAAATATTGAGTAACATATAAAATTAAAAGTCCTAGAAAGATGAGGGAGCAATTATGGATGATGGGTGAGCTGAGACAGCGACATGTTAACCTGTTACCCAAAGCAAAACCGAAACCCAAAAAATGAAAAAGCTGAGGCAAAAGATACTCGGAAGTTGAAGACTAGAACTTACTCATTTTTAGGTGACACTGTTTATTATTGGGTTCTGATGCTAGCAGAAATACCTATAGTTAGCAAAACTTGTGTCACCTTTACAAATCAGACAAGTAATGCCAAGACAAATAAATAAAGAAAAGCAAATGAGCCAAAATCAGAATACACATTGGCCAAAAATTGATCTTGGAATGACCCTTATTACGGGGAACTAAAAAAAGCTACAAGAAAATCAGATTCAGTAACAGTAGAGAGAAAAATAAAAAGTGGATTTGCAATTTTGTTGTACAAATCGTTCCTTTAGTCTCTAAAATTAGTAATATAACAAGATAGTTCTTAAATTAAAATTTTTAAATCATAAACTTAATTTAGTCTTCCAAATTGTTTTGATTTAGAATAATGTAATTAATTTTTTAAATATTTTTTTTGAAATTTATATAGTTTGATAGTTTCCTACAAATTTTGAGATGTGTTTAGTTGATGAGTTTTGAGTTCTTTAATACTCTTCCCCCTCTTTCTCAAAATTGTTGTCTCCAAAATGAAATTTTAATTTTTGTATAATATTTTTCAATTGTTATTATGTACATAAGTTTTAAAATATTATTATATTTTGAATTAATGGTAATTATTTTAATAAAATAATTTTTTATTTATGTTAATTATTGTACTTTTTTAATATATGTAAAAATCTTAAACGACACTCTTCGTAAATGAAAAGAGTAATTTTTAAAGTCTCAAATGTGTAACTTACAGTCTATTAGAATTTTAGGTTAGGCATAAGGTACTCCCTCGATTTCTATTTATAAAAAAAATTGAGTGAACAAAAATTGATGTATTTGATCTAAAAAAATTGTGTATCAAAATACTAATGATTGATTATTACCGCTTAGATGTTATTTTGACATCACAACTATTATTCTTAGAATGTATTGATATACTCATTTATCGCTATGTGTCTTGTGTCATCGCCACAATATCATGCATTCTCCAACATTCTTCTCTTATTAATTTAAATAATCTCTTATATGTTTTTATGAAATTACACTAATTGCAAAGCTTTGGTCAACTAACAACACAATCAAATTTCTCACCTCTAAAACACACCATGATTTCAATAGTAGATTTACACCAAATACTTAGAGAATTTTATTAGTATATCTTAAACACTACGTATGATTGATTTTTCGTGAGTAAATTTTTTACGTCAGCTGCATGATACAAACAATCGTAGAGATTATCAGAAATCTAATAAAATAAATTTTTTATTTTAAATCTATCTGTCTTTACAATTGTTGCATCCGATTCCATCTTATTTTGGTGTTATTCAAACAAATGCAGGATTCCAATAAAAACAAAAGTTTATCGTGAAACAGACAGAATATATACTAAAAGCAAAAGCAACAAAAGCCACTCTCGTGAGATGTGTCCCTTGTTTGCAGTGTGTGCATAATGAAATCACTGCATCACCTTTTTCCTTCTACACTGCCCAAAAAACAAACAAAGCCTATTACCTTTTCCCTCTCCTCTCATACTATTATCAACTCTTTCTTTTTTGCCTTTAATTCCTCCAACTTTTTCAACCTTTTTTATATCTATGCATTTATCTATCTATCTATATTACCACCTCATCTTCTTCTCCTTTGAAGCCAACAAAACATGCACTTTCATAAGGTAATGGTTTTTGTTTTTCTTATTGTCACTTTCTTAGTATGTGGAGAAAAAGAAGAGCCTTTAGTTGTTGGTATGAACAACAAGCAACAGAGTAATAAGACAGAGAAGAAACAGAGTCAAAGGAAGCATGAACACCAACGTTCAAATCAATCATTTGGTGTTTACTTATCACAGATGAGGAAAGTTCCTAATGCATCAGACCCTCTTCATAATCGTTGAGTTATTAATCATGGTTTGATTATTTATAAAGTGAGTTAAGGTTGGTAAATGTGTAGAGAGTGGTAATATTGTAAAATTCTTTGTTGAATTTTTTAACCATGATTGGATGTTGTTTTCTTGGAAGTTAATTAAGCAATATATATGGTGGCTACTTAATTAGCATTTTTATCAGTTAGAAATTAGCACTTTGATCCTATGTATGCTATCTATACATGATGTGTAAATTTTGAACATATAGTATTATAGTTGGTGAAGTTAATCCGTACTCCTTCAGTCTCTAAATATAACCAAAAACGGATTAAACATTATTGATTCAAGATTTTGATCAGAATGATCAATTTCTTTCAAATTTATTTTTGTTTATATTTTAAAACAGATGAATAATGTTTAATCATTTAATGTGTCTTGTTTTATTTGGCTAGTGTATTAATTTATTTTATTTTTTTTCTTCTTTGACTCTGTCCAATCTAGATTTCTACTGGTTAATACCTTAATTTTATCTTTCGTGTACAATTTGTTTTAATTCTTAATTAAAGGATAAATTTATATAATTTTGTAAAAAATAAATCACTAAATTCATGACTTTTTTACCAATATATCCCAATTTTCCAAAAAAGTAATCAAAATGCCCTACTCTCAAATTAAAATACGGGATTGCTCTACTTTTTAGCCCCAATTGCTGATGGCAACCTGGAGATGTGACGAGGTGATGTGACGAGGTGAAGAGGTTTTTTTTCGTTGTAGTAGGAGGCCGCATTCCAGGATGCGAACATGTACTAAGTATGTTTTTTTTTTGTTACATTTTATTTATGGGTATAATTATTATTCAATTAATTAAAAATAATTAAAATATTTTAAAAATCAAAATAATAATAATAATAAATAAAATACATTATTAAATAATAATAATAATAATAATAATAATAATAATTTTAGTTTTAATAATATTATTAATATTAGTGACTTATTGTTAATTTAAATTAATTATAAATAATTAAAATATTTAAAAAACCAAAATAATAATAATAAAATAAAATACATTATTAAATAATAATAATAATTTTAATAATTATACATTAATAATAATATTATTATAAATTTTAATAATAATAATAATAAAATAAATTATATTAA
>JBBPBQ010020324.1:51262688-51287903 GCA_037974755.1 Cicer yamashitae | reverse complement strand
TGAACATTTACAAAATAAATTATATTGACACCTTCAAATCACATCATTGCATTTTTAATTTATAAAGTAAAACTAATGAATTTTCAGAATAAAAAGATGAATATAAAATAGAAATTGTAAGTTAAATGATAATAATATATTTTAATCAACGAAAGTCATATTAGTTAGAATCTTACTTAGAAGCAACCCATTACCAATTACTCTGATCGATTTGGTAATAAAATCCAAAAATAAGGATATTCAAAATACTTCTTAACAACTTTTTAGTCCATAGATAAAATCTTTTTACAATAGGTGACAAAAATTAATATTTCATATGATTTTAATCAATTTGAATGATCAATTTAATGTTTTATAATTTTAAAACCGACACTTCCATTTTTACAAGGAATTAATTTTTATGCATTATTAATAAAAAGTTTGTATACTGTGAATTAATAATAATTATTCGTTATTAATATTTAATTTTTTTAATAATTAATTGCGAAATCATCTATATAATTCGTCAGAAACTTGTGCCTGTGTAAATTTATTTTTTCTGAAAATAAAATTTATTTTAGAAAAGTGAAATAGTAAAATATCGCATCCCTCACCAAAGCCCACAAGAAAAACCAATTTAACCAAACTAAAATTCAAACCCATTCCTCTCTAACAATCTCAATTCATTTCAAATTCAAATTAATCTCTTGTTCACAATGTCCGACCCGGATATCAAACCCGAACAATACTCCACACCCGTTCCACCGCCATCAACGGAGGCTCCGCCACTGCAACCGAACCTTACCGCCTCCTTCACTATATGGCCTCCCACACAGCGCACTCGGGATGCCGTCATAAACCGCTTGATCCAAACATTTTCCACTCCCTCAGTCCTTTCTAAACGCTACGGAACAGTATCCGCCGACGAAGCCTCCACCGCCGCACATCAGATCGAGGAAGAAGCCTTCTCCGCCGCCGGTTCCTCTTCCTCCTCCGACGATAACATTTGGATCCTCCAGGTCTACTCCAAGGAGATCAGCAAGCGCATGATCGATACTGTTAAATCCAGAGGTTCGCTAGCCGATACGAACGCTTCCTCCGACGTCGCTCCTTCCCTCACCGCAGACGCTGTCGCTGTTTCAGACTCTTGATTACTCATCCGGTTATAGCATTTTAGGGTTCGTAAATTGAAGGATTAGTAAATTCTGTTATGTTTTGATTCTGATGCTGCTAATTTTCGTTTATCTGCATATTGTGAAATTGAAGGAATCAGAGAATGTAGAGTTACTAAGAGTATTCAATTTGAGTGAAAAGTGATATCTGTTCTAACTCCATAGCCTTTTTGTGTCTTTGTGCTTATTGTGTCCTTCATTTGTTGCATAGAAGTTTGTGCTAATTGTAATCCATTTATTCATTCACATTGTGATGATGGACATGAGAATCTGAGATAATTCAGTGCTTAGTGATGTTGATTTCTCCTTTTTTGCGTGTCAATTGATTTGTCTTATATTAACAATCAAATTGAATTCCTTTGTAGTTCTAGCTTATAGGAGCTTTGGTTTATGAAATGGAAAGTTCAAATGTGATACATTGATCATTGTAGATTAGTACTTACGAAGTTACAAGTGGTATGAAACTTCAATGATGACCAACATTGGTCTCTAGAAATATAACTTTACTGTCTTCGCTTCAGTAAAAACAAGAGAAAATATTCTTGGGTGTTTTAAAATTTAACTCATTTGTTAATTAGTTTTGATTATGTCACCGACTTAGGTGAGGTGTTAGTTGTCATTTCGGACGATTTTCAAATATTGATCTACAATAGATCGTTTATTGTAGAAATTTCCAAACAGAAAAATTGAGAGGTAGGAAATAATATTACCTTTAATGAAAATTATTGATATTAGGTGATGTGTATTTTAATTTCTCAATTAAGAACTTTTATTAAAAAGGTTTATATTTTATTTAATTATTATAATAAATGAATAAACATATTGGTATTGGTGTTTGTGTTTTATGTTTTTGGCATATACTACACATTAACTCACACTTATCATCAAAATCCCTTTTTCACTATCCCTAAAAACTAACACACACTTTTCTTAGCTCCCAGCATTAATGATGGATGTAATGTCTATTATGTTGCCACGGTTCTTGTACATTTTGGTTGTAGCAGCTCATTGTGGCAGAGGAGCTAAAGACATTTTCATATTGGGAGGACAAAGCAACATGGCTGGTCGAGGAGGTGTTTTTAATGGAAAATGGAATGGTATTGTCCCACCAGAATGCAAGCCTAACCCATCAATTTTAAGCCTAAGTGCAAAACTCAAATGGGTGGAAGCCCATGAGCCTCTTCATTCAAATATTGATGTGGGAAAGGCTTGTGGTATTGGGCCTGGGCTTGCTTTTGCAAATGAAGTTGTTCGAATAAAAGGTGGTGTTGTGGGTCTTGTCCCTTGTGCAGTTGGTGGTACGAGAATTGAAGAGTGGAAACGTGGGTCGAAATTGTATAATGAATTGGTTGGACGATCCATTGAATCAGTGAGGGATGGTGGTGGAAGAATTAGAGCACTTGTTTGGTATCAAGGTGAGAGTGATACAGTTAGAGAAGAAGATGCTAATGCATATAAACATAGAATGAAGAATTTTATTTTGAATCTTCGCTCAGATCTTCATCTTCCTTCACTTCTTGTAATTCAGGTTAGATTTTAATCTCTTTCACTTTTAATTTAAATATGAGATTTTAGTTTCAATGTTTCACAATTTTCACCACAACAAAATTTGGATTTTTTTTCTTCGCATGTATCATATTTATTAATGATGCAAGATTACATTTAATGAATATAACTTGTTGAATTGGACCAAAAATTATGGATTTTTGAAGAATAATAGATTTACATTTGATGAATAAAGTTGAAGTGTAAAATAGTTCTACACTGACATTTAGTTATTTCTATTTAATTTGTCACATCATATTATACAATTTTAAAACAACTTTACAATGTCTATACATTTATTTTATTCTCATCAAATTAAAAAAAATTGTAATAGGTTTCTTATCCTTTGATTTTGTTCCAATCAACAATGAATGAATATATGTTATAAAAATAGGTCTCAAATTAGATTTCAAAGAAAAATCTTGAAAATTATAAAATAGCAGAACTGAAATTTTAAGTTTAAAAATGATAAGACTAAAATCTTAATTGAATCAAAATAAAGGCAATCAATGTGAATTAAAACCTATTATTTTTTGTATAAATAATAATACTGATTTTTTTTTTTTGAGAAAATAATTCAAACATTTTATGGGGGCACACCTTTATTTGAATTTCAAATTTCAAACGAAGCGTGAATACCTGTAAACAAATAGGACTTGTAACGTTGTATTTAAATTTTTGGCGGTTAGCCCGTTATCCTTCAAAAAAGTTTATGGAGGTCCAGCTAGTTTAATAAATGGGCCCAACTTTCCAACTTACAAGAATTTTTATTTTTAAAAACAGCAATGTAAAATAGTACCACACATTCGTTCACAAAATTTGACTAGACATTCATAACAGTAGGATTGTTACTTTAATTCCTCAATCATCTAAAATTTCAAATTAGACTTCAAATTATCAAAGCTTATATCATATCATTTTGACAATACATTGTATCTTTTAGAGATTTTTTTATTAGTAACTTGTATCATTCAAGAACTATTTTGATCATTTGAGAATTAATTTCAAGATATAGGTAAGTCAAGAACCAAAATGAAAACATTTTACACTTTTAAGAATGAAAATTGTAGTTTATCCAATAGAAAATCAGTTAAAGATAAAAAAAGTAATAGCAAATTTAGAATAGTTCATTTCTTGCTAAATATGTTCAGGATTTCTAAGATTCAACGTGTTCTTTTTTCTTTTTTAAAATTTGTACTATTTTGTTTAGCTTACTGTATAATATATTAAACAATTTATTTTTTTTCAATAATAAAACGGGGAGTCAAAATTTAATGGGAAAAAAGAGTATGCACGGATAGTATATAGTAATTTTACACCGTAAGTTAATAATAACTATTGATTTAATAATCTAATTACAATAATTTCCATTCATCAATAACTATTCAATCTATTACTTATTTTAATTTCACTATAATAATTTCCATCAATCAATAACTATATAATCTATTACATATTTTAACTGTCAATGTAAAATTAATTACATTGATGATGCATGCTCATTAAACTCAAATTTAATATCCATTTCGAACCTTAATTGGACAAATATTGATAAAACTATAATGAATATTTTTGTGTGTATTCAACTCTTTTTTTTCTTCCTTCATAATAGTACCTTTATATAGTTTATTATATTTCTACAATTTATATTCAATATCAATCTTTTTTTATAAAAACAACGAATGAGGATATTATTATTAAATTGAAACTAGTGAACAACATTTGAATTTCGTCTATTGAAATTACAATATTAAATTCTTATAACTAAATTTTAAACTGTTTTTTTATATCAATTAATTAAGTAAAAGTGTCCAGAAAAATTAAGAAACTTTCATTTCAACACTTACTTTTTTTATTAGATGAAACTCATATAAATTCCATCATTTTATGTCGGACTCAATTCTAAAGTGATAATATTTATAAAAAAATAATGGTAGAAGTGAAGTGAGAATTAAATAAGCCAACAATTAATTTGACTTATATATGTAAGTAACAAAATAACTATTTTCCTCAAATTCAATTAGAAATTATCGAAAGGAATATACTTTTGTCTTGCGTTTGTTTCTCTTCAAATGATAGAGTTAAGAGATATGGGAAAACCCCCAAAAAATACTCGAGAGAGATAAAATGATAATTATATTCTTCTCTTTATAAGTTGATTTTATAATTAATATTAATATTAAAAACAAATACGACATGAGACTTTGTCTATTTCAACCATCCATCAAATTATTTCCTCACAAAACTTTATAGTATTTGGACGTAGAATTATATTATGAAAATTTCAAATTTTACGTTGAAAATAGATAAAATTTTAAAAAAGAGATATTCTTTACGGTATAAATCAGTGCACAACAAATGAGAATTCTGAGTTGGAAACAAAATTTAAAGAGAAGACCATCTCTTGGCAACAAATTGAAGGAATATGATTTGACATGGACATCATCAATACTCATTATGTTGTTTAACAATGAAGTTTAGAAATAAAGAAAATAAGGGCACTAAAATGATTGCAATGCAGGTAGCAATTGCATCAGAGGAAGGCAAGTTTATAAAGAAAGTGAGACAAGCTCAACTAGGCATCAAACTGCCTAATGTCAAATGTGTTGATGCCAAGGGATTGCATCTCAACCTAGATAAACTCCATCTTACAACAATGCCTCAGGTTCATTTGGGCTTCCACTTAGCTCATGCCTATCTCGCTTCCAACATCCATCACTTTAATTATACACAACTTAGCCAGTTGATTTCATTTATCTCAGCTAGCTAAAAATTCAACTTATAAGTCGAGAGATATTTCTCATTATAAACTTTTATAAAGTTTGACAGTCGCACAATTCAAATAATCAACTTAAAATTGGACAATTCACGTTTTGACTTTGTAAATTGAATTCGATTCCGATAACACATGGTGTTATACTTTATAATTTATTTTTGTTGCGACGGATGGACTACCATGCCTCATTATGTATATTCAATTTATTCATAACATTTATATTAAAATAAAAGGTCACAAAATATGTGTTAAAAATTCCACGAATAGTTACTATATCTTAAAAAAATAGAATATCCAATAAAAAATTTATATCTTTAATACACTAACATGTGTACTAACTAAATTAATTTTTTTCAGAATTTTTGGATATGAGAAAATGCTGATTAAGTGACATACCACACCATACACCAATGCACCACAACCATCTTAAGGAATGTATTAACTATTAAGATCAATTACATATGAAGAGCTTATAAAATCAAGTTAATGGCACTTAGTTTCTAAAAATTATGGTTATTAATTTACAGTGAAGTTGAGTAAATAACTAAATACTATCTATGAAAACAAGATTTTTTATATGTCACATTCATGTAGGTGAAAATGACAGGAGACATGGTAGGCCACTTTGAATTAGACCGTACAAGATCAGAATAAATAATTGCATTTTTCGAAGGTATTTATGCATTTTGGATCATAGCAATTTCATGGAATAATCATGCTCAACATGGCTTGGACCATATAAAGGCTCTGTATTATATAATTATACGATTGACAGAGTGTTCTGGAGCCCAGTCAGTAAGTATCTATGTCTCTAACCGTATTAATAAAGATAGGATCTTTGCATTTTGTGGTCGTATTTTGAAGTTTGAAATTATTTTCCGAGTAAATGTTTATATTTAATTTACAGTTATTTTATTTTTCTAATGGCTTTAGTCCAAGTAGTTATTCATGGGTTACTTGCATTTTCATGTTTCACTAACATTTTTATGAACAGGTAGAAGTCTGTTTTTCGTTCAGATAAATACAATTTAGTTGATATTTGGAAGAACATTGATATATAGGGGTTTAAATTCAAATTGATCTTTACATAGTTGAGAAATAACTTTAGCTGCACAATTAAGGTAGGTTTTTATATAGCAATTCTTAATATGCATAATTTTTTGTATAAATTTTCAAATTATACTTTAGACTGTGATATTCTAATATTCTTTGTGCATAAGCATAATTTAAAAATCCTTAAATAAAATAATAAACAATTTAGACTGTACTATTTTTTATACATTTTAAGTATTAGATTTGTCTCTGCTTTGAGTTATGACACCATAATTTTGAAAAAAAGCTACACTTTAGTTTAAAAAAATTACAGTATCAAATGTGATTTTATTAAACTCATCACCAATTCTAATATACATTAAGTCATTTTGCACATGATTCGAAAAAAACTCATCACCAATTCAAATGTGATTTCACTAAACTTATCATGTGTTTGTAAAAAAAAATGTTTGCAACAATAAATATTTTTTTTAAGAAACTAAAATATATTAATACTAGTTATTTAGATTGCAAATGTAACCCAAATTAAATAAGAAAATAATATACATAGATTAAACTTTAAAGAGTATAAAGATCCAAATAAAATCCCACTATTCAAATAGATATCACATTTCACTGTAATTATATATAATTCTCCTTGTTATCATGAATCACAGTAAGACCTCTTGATCCAAGCACGATTTAAACTCTTGATAACTATTTATTGTTTAAACAATCATATCATCGAATGTGCTTAATTATGGAATGTGTTGAAATTATAAAAGAAAAAACGCAATAAAATGTATTGTTTATTAATAATTTTGGTTTTTAAATGTATTTTTAATTAGTAATTTAATAGTTTAGTCATTGGATATATTTTTTGTTGGTAAATTTAATTTATAAAATTATTAATAAAAATATATATTTAATGATATACTTATAATTTCAATACATTGAGAGACCATTTAATCGTATTTTCAATATAATTTCAATGATATACTTATAATTTCAATATAATTTCATCGTTTGACGTAGTTGATTAAAAAAAAAAAAAAGACATTTTACCTACTTTTATATTTAGGAATAATATAAAATTATGCCAAAATTTTCGTCATTGCAAATGTAACCCCATTTAAGAAAATCGAAATACATTCCTCATTTGAGGTAGACATTGAACTAAAAATAAAGAGACTATAGCATTCTAGATCTAGATAAAAGAACCAAATTAAATAACGTGTCTATTAATATTAGACGAAACTTCAAGCTTAGATTGATGGTAGATACAAGACGTGTCTATAGCTAGCCTTCAACAAAATAAGGAGCTATGTCTATCCTACTATCGATATACATAGGAACTAATTTGGAAGCATATATTGAATCGTGCACATTAATAATATTTTTTAAATAACCAAATTTAAATGATTAAGAAATTTCAATTAAAAATAAATCGTTTAAAAAATAAATTAAAAAATTAATTTTCGTATATTTTCAATATAAAAAATTATACACAGTCCATAAATTATACTTAATTAACTTTATAAATAGTTAAAAGTCAAACATTACCGTTTATATAAATTAAATTCGTAAATGAATGCATGGAGTTGATGTTCCACTGTATGTGAGCATGCGGTATCCATATCACAATCAAGGTGATAAATCATAATGAATCAAAAGATACGAATCAGTTTAAAACTGTTGCTAAAAAAAGAAAAATCTTTGTCGGGGGGTTTGCTATATATTGTAAGATATACATGTGATACTTTGTGTTTGATATGTTTTAACTTTTTGTATTTTGAAGGGACCTCTGAATGAATGTCTAAACGAACAAGTTGCAACATAAATCAAAGGTGGCTTAGGTGGTGTGCAGAGTAAGGCAGAGAGACCCACCAATAATAATTTCATGGCTGGTGATTTGACACCAAACTAGCTACCTAGAGTCACTCCCAAAATACAAAATGTTCTATTTTGTGGATCTGCTTTTAAAAAGTATATGGCTCATATTGCGGCATTAGTTTTTCAAATTACTATAGCAATGCAATTGAAGTTGCACTCAAAGATATGTTTGGTTTTCTAAAGAAAAATAATAGAAAATAAAGTGATCTTTTTAGTTGTTTGATGGAGAGAACGTGAAATGAAAATGATCTTGGGCCTATGGAGTGTGGTACTTGCCTGAATGGGCCTTAGGCCCATCTCAAAAAGAATGAAAGGTAAAAGTTTTCTTTTGCTCTGCTTGATTATGTAAAAACTAAGAAGAGAAAAAGTGGTATATTTTGAAAATGATTAAAACAACCTAAAATTGTTAATATTACAAAAAGTAGTATGGAAAAAGTCTTCCATTTCTTTTCAAAATGTAGAGAAACAATCTTGGTGGACCCACTTCATTTTTTTTTTATCTCTCTCACATTTTATGAATATGAACAAATAGAAAAGATTTTAAAAAATACAACTTGTTTCTGTTGAGTCACTTTTCATTTCTTTCCTCTGTTCCAAACATATTGTAATGCTTTTAGCCAAGAAATACAAAACTCTATATGTTTATCTCATTTATAAATTGAAGTCTCTATTTCGTTTGAGAAACAAAGAAAATACCTTCTTTTTTTTACTAACAAAGAAAATATCTATTAGATAAATCGTTAACTAATAATATTTGCTCCTTATAATTAATTACTTAGTTGTATGTTTTTTTTTTTACTAAAACAGGACAATATTTATTTATTCAAATTAATAAAATATATCTACAATATAAATTCATAGTCGCTAAAACTAAAAAGAATTAATTTGTGAACAAATTCTCAACATCCATTATAACATTACAAAACGATAATATATTTATAAATATGATAAAATTTAAGTGTAAAAAATACTCATATTTTTAGATTTGTAGCATTGATAACCTCAAAGTCATTGATTAAAATCTGAATAAATTAAAACTACCATGACAGTCTAAAACAAACGAATATTATACCAAGACAAAAATACAAAAATGTGTTGCACTAAGACGACAAAAAAACGTCGTACTTAGATGTTGAAATTATACAAAAATACAAATAAACAAAAAAACTAAATTTATGTAGAAGTTACTTATTTAAAAAAAATAAAGAAAAAAAAATTAAATTTGTATGGAAATTACTTATTCAGAAAAAAAATAAAAAAACGATTTAAAAATGTAATTTAAAACAAAAAATGGAGCTAAATCACTTATCAGATAAAACAAAATAAAACTTATGATTCATGTGTGGAAGGAGTGACATTGGGACTCAGTTCTTAGTGTTTACGTGCTTTATTTTTGTTATATAGTTTATTAAATTTGTTAAGAGATATTGACAATTATTAATCCTATATATAATCACTCGTTTATATTCATTAATTTGTTCAATTAATGTATTTTGGCCTAACGGTTTATTCGATCAATGAATCATAATTTTTTTACTCATCAACTGATAATCTCAATTCCTCTAACTAGGGGCATAACAGATTGATTTTAACGATATTTTTAATGAGATATGAATCAAACCTAATTAATGGAGAATCAATTGCTTTGGTTTGGTTTAATCGAGTCAACATTTTTAAAAATTAAAAAACTTATTTTATAAAAAATATGTAAAAAATGTAAATTTTTAGTGGTAGACTCTTATAAACTCTTATTAAAAATATAATAAAGATGGAACGAATACGTTGTCTCTATATGAAAAAACAAATAATGTCACAAAATATAGATATAATAAATCAATTATTTAAATAAAAATAAAAAATAAAAAGTAATTTTAAAAAGAAAAAAAAAGTCCTAAACTACCTATATATGAAGAGAAAAGCTAGAATTTTTGTTAAGAGAGAGTAGACGGCGACTAACCTCTTCAACCGCATTTGCTCTCTGATGACACTTTTTCTGAGAAAAACAAATCAAATTAGTAAACAGAAATGAAACATGTGTTTCATTAGTAGTTTTTACTTAGTATATGCTCTTATAAATATCTCTTGAGTGGAATAAAGATCACCTTTATAATCATTTCTTCTTAATCAGCTACTATTTTTTAATCAAGATCCTTTATGAAAAAATTAATCAAAATTTATTTTAATGCATAAAATACAAAAGTCCTCCAAGATTTCATTGGCCAAAAGAAACATTCAAACTTTCGGTATTTAAAATTTCAATCCACTTTTTGTCAAAATAAAAAAAAAAAATCAATCCACTTTTATTGTAAATATATATAGTCAAATTACTTTTAACACTTCTCAAATTAAACCAATTTATTCGAATTAGACTAATTTATTTAGTATAATAAACAGGTACATTCTGTCGATAAAGAGTTTGTTTAGTTAATGATAGTAACATTTGTATTCTACAAAAATATAGATTCGAATTCCGCTGTTAATATGGTTATTTCAATTTTCATCCAAAAAAGAGTATTATAGTTTTTAATGGTGGTAAATATATAAGTATTCTTGTAAGCGGTTTTAAATATCGACAATTTTTTTAACTTAACGAAGCCATGAAACTAAACACACTAACACTTATTTTATCTACAGAAAGTATCCTCGCCTTGCCTAAAAAAATTTGAATTTTAACACCCTTTTTTAAATCAATTAATTTTTTTTCTTTCAATTTCTTCAATTTTTTTACTATGTATGTATCTATTTTTACGCACCCCTATAAAAAAATATTTTACTCAATAGTACGATATTGCCATGTTCTTGTGCCATACAACTTGGTCACACGTTCAGTCATCATCAACTCATCAGTTATCACGCCATCCCTACCTTTCTTGTTTTATTTTGATTCAACACCAACCACAATTTTAAATAGCACCCTACTATGTATATGAAGTGAGTTTTGCATTTCTGCAAAAGTGTGACTTGTGGTTGTGATGTACTAAGTACATCATTTTTACTAAAGTTAAGATGCACTCATCATTTTTCTTAGTACATATTTTCATTCATAGTCAATTTTACATAATAATCATAATAAATGATTGTTATTTTATTAAAATTATACTCAAATTTCAATGTGATTTTGTCGATTCTATCATAATTTTAAATATATTATGTTTATCTCTTTTCTAGATCTATATTGTGTGTAGTCATTTATTTCAAGCTTTAAAAAGATAAGAAATGACATCGATGCATTGGTAAAGATTTAGAGAAGAAATTTGATTTTCTCAATTCTTTCCGCTCAAGTTTTAAGAGAATAAAAGATGTTAAAAAATACATGGTAGAGAGACGGAGGAAATGAAATTCGAATACTCTATAGAAGTTGTGCATCTACATGAAATTTGAATTCTCTATAGAAGTTGTGCATCATATACAACATCCTCTAAAGATCCAACTCGAGATAATAATGAAAAGCAATAGAAAAGTTAAGAGACATTAATAGTCAATTTCAAATTTTGCATGAAAAAGTCATATATAAGATCCTACTCCTATTATTTAGGTTATATAAATCTGAACCATGTACTACAATAAGAATCATCAAACCAGTTACCTCTAGCATTTATGAAAAAAAACTATTTCGACATTGAACAGTTTAATTGGAATTGGAATTGATATTGAACTATGCTTTTGAAATTGTGTAAAAGAGAAAAGCTACACGGGAATACGTAGGGAAAGTGCATCATCACGAGCCTTTTTATTACTAATGAGAAACAGTTACCCTACTATTATTATTTCACATTTTTTTATCCTTCTACATAATTACAGGACTCTGTTTCAAATAACTAACGACTCTCAAAGTTGCAATGAAACAACTAAAGTGATGACTACCAACCCTAAAACCCAAATTAAAACAAATGAAAGAAAATAAAATAAAAAAAGACCCAACAAATTCGAAATCAACAACCACTAAGTCAGCATTGCAACGACAATTGCAACATTTTACTCCCAGATTCCAACCTCCATAAACCCGTCCTCAGAAGCACATCCCCTAAACATGCCATTGCAGTTAAATCCATAAGCGACTTCTCCTTTATTCGAAACAGCAATCAGTCCAGCCTTCCCTTCATCCAGCCGATGCTTGATCACGAAGTCCACTGCCTCTTGAAGACCCAGACCTTTGTATTCCATAACAGCACCCACCTCACGCGCCAAAGTGCCGCGAATGATAGCCTCACCTTCCCCGGTGCATGATACACCACAAAGGTCACATGCGTAGGTCCCGGCTCCTATCAGTGGCGAGTCACCAATTCGTCCAATCATTTTGTTCATTAGACCACCAGTTGATGTGGCAGCCGCGCACCTCCCTTCACGATCCACCACTACGCACCCGACTGTTTCGGGTGCGTATACACTGATTGGTAGTCCATTCATTTGGATTGGACTCTCAATCCCTGAACCGCATGTTTCAAATCCAGATGCAGGGATTCGGTAATCAAACTGCATCACACAATAGTACATTCCCAAATTAATTTATTTAATAAAAGTTGAAAAACTCAATACTAAGGTTACATTAAATTAAATAGAATTAATCTTTAACAAAAAGTAAATATAATTAAAGGTGTATTTCAAATTGTGTTTTTACACTTATTTTTGTTTGATGAAATTTTTGTACCGTTGTTTTAAATTGTGAAGAATGAAAAGTAAAATATTAAAAAAATATATATGAAAAAGAAAAATATTTTTTGATACTGTCTTATATTGCCAAATAAATATAATTTTCTTTTGAAGAATTAATGATTAATAAACTGTCTTGTGGTAGAGATTAAATAAAGAGACAGTGTAAAATATGTTTAAATAATATATATATATATATATATATATATATATATATTTTATTTTTGAATCCGAATCCCAATTACACACTTCTCTATTATTAAAAATAGAGCGTGCCATTTCAACAAAAATTGGAAGAGTTTCCTCCCCTTAAATAAAAAATTTTGCCAAATTTGATGAACCGATTTGGAGAAATACAAAATTATTTTTAAACACGTTAATTACAATATTAGAAAAAGGTCTACTAAGAGAAACACATTCTGGAACTTATTCAAACAAGATCCATCGTTGAATTTGATAATTTTCTATTACGTACCAGGATTGCATTTGCTTCTTTTGCCAACTTAAGCATTCCAACATTGTCAGGGGTGATAAAGTATTCGTTGTCCACAACCTCCACACCCTACCCAAATCAAAACCCGTATAATTTAATTGGCAATAATCATATAATAATAATTAAATTAAATTATTTGTTAAACATATAGATTCGTACACGTTGTCACATATAATAATCAAAAATTCTACATAACAACAATCCAACATCAACCGCCAAAAAATGTGAAGAGATTGGTTTTGGTTAACGGCGTTTCAGGAACACACGTGGGAAAAATGAAGCAAAACACGAACCTGTTGCCTAGCGAAGTCTTCAGCGCCGTTAAAGGCGAGATAGGAATGAGGGGATTTGTCCATTACTAAACGCGCGAGTGAAACGGGATTTTTGACGGTGGTTAAACCCGAAACGGCACCGCATCGTCTTTTTGGGCCATCCATAATGCTAGCCTCCATTTCAACCGTTCCTTTTTCCGTCAGGGCAGATCCACGACCCGAATTGAATACTGGATCCGTTTCCAATTCCCTCACCTTTCAAAACAAATATTAATAATCAAATCATGTAATTATCAAATCAAAGAAAAACAAAAATTAATAATGATTAATAACCCCCTCCCAAGTACCCAGGAGTAATTATATTAAAATATTTTTATTATTATTAGTAGTAGTATTCATGTAAATTGCATGAACTTTGTAAGTACATTTATTTTCTGTTTACATTTTATTTTTTATGTTAAAAATAAAATTGCGATTATGGGTGGCGACACAATTATTAGTATTAGTATGATTGAATTTGTTGAGGATGATTATAAAAACAATAAGAATAAGAAAGATTGAGGGTGATTAGTATTATGATAGGATGGATAATGAGGAAATTATAATGGTAAAAAAGAGGGACATGTGAGGTTATGTAGAATGGTAGACATACCACAAGTTCAACAACATCAATGGCGGAAAGATTGGAACGAAGAGCAGAGATACCAAGATTGAGAACACGGGTAAGAAGTTGTTTGGCTTCTTCTTGGCGATGGAGTGGGAGATTGGGATCAACACCAGCGCCACCATGCACAGCAATAGCCCAACCACCCATGTTTCTCGCACTCTCTCTGCTCTCTTAACCTTTCTCTGTTTCTATCAAATGAATCTTTGGACTCTGCAACAAACTATGGGAATGTGGGGGCATTTTTATAGCCAATTTCGGACTTCAAATTCTTATATGTTCTAATTTATTTTATTTTTATTTTTATTTTTATTTTTAGATTCACTGAGTCACAAGGGTTTCGTTTTTCGTGTGTCTCTTCGCCGCCGGTTCTTACTTCAGATATTATTTCGGTCATCTAACTTGCTTATTCTTATTCTTATTTCAACATTCAAAATAGGATTTAATTAATATATAATAATATTTATATATTATCGATTAATCATTTATTTATTAAATAAAAATATTTTACATTGATAATTAAACTCTTAAAAATAATGAATTTTTTAAATGAAATTAAGGTATGTATAATCAATAAATTCATTTCATACTAACAATCAACTAAAAGAAAATATTTAAAAATTATTTTTCTATTTAAAGAGAATAATATTGACAATACATTCTTTAACATATATATTCTATAGAAAAAGTCATATATTCTAACACACTATTTCTTATTCCTAAAAATTCATATAAATTTCGCCAAATTTAAATGATATCAACAATATTAAGTAGATTTCACATGAATTTCAACAAATAAGAGAGAGTGTGTTGTAATGTGGGTTAAAGAGTGCCTTGATAACACTTCTCTTTCAAAAAATAATTTTAGAACATGAATGATTGTTAGGTGACAATGAAAATGGTGAATCTCTATTATACTCTTTTATTAATGCGTATAACTAACAAAATATCCATATTTCTCTGCTGATCCATGCTATTACGCATAAATTGAATAGCCCTACTAAATACTAAATATTAATTTTATAAATAATTTTCATATTTTAAAATATTGTACTTTTTTTAATGAGTATACAAGAGCTTTGCTTTTGTTTTTTTCAAATGTCAAGGTTAATAATTACTATTAATAATATTTTAATGAGCATCCACTTTTCAATTCTCTCACCTCAGCTACTAAGTGATTCTGAATCTATATTAAAAGACAAATCTCACTTTCAGAAATTGTAGTATTATCCCTTGGTTTATTAGAAATAAGTGGTTTAAATGTATTGAGATGGTTAAAAGGAATAAATTTATTATATTTCATTTTTTTTAGATAAGGTAGTCAATGTGTGACATGATTGCTAATTTGGGGTTTCGCATTGCTAAAAGTTGAGATATTCTTCCTTCCATAAAAACATGATTGATTTTCTCATTAAGATTTGTAATAAAACATTAGTTTGTATCATTTATGGTTGTTTTCTTTGTATTTTTGTATAGCTTCCAATCATCTTGGATTTTCCTTTTTCTTTTATTTTTTAATAATCATAATATTTTAGTGTGTTGTAAATGATAGGTTGGCTTGAGGTTCTAGCATATTTGGAATGTCAAGCTAATCATAAAATAATTTTACATCGTCATCTAATAAAAAAATAATTGTTTGCAAATTTCAAAAAATCCTTACAAAAGTGAGATGATTTTGGTGTAAAACAACTATACACACATCACATTCTCTCATATTCATGATTTTAGAAATATTTATAATTACAGTCAAATGTTTTTAATAATGTCATAATTATGATTTATTATCATAATATAAAAAATGTTTACATTGACAATATATATAAATTAAATATTTTTGTGAAAAAACATTGTATATTTTAAAATTTTAAAATATAATTGGTGTTTCTTTTAAAATGTATGTTAAATATTTATTCTCTCTGTGTTGAAAATTTATAAAATATTAAATAACTAGTAATAAAGTTAAAACTATATATTTTGGTACAAAAAAATATATGCATACACAAATTTTAAAATACTAAAGATATGAATTGGAGAAAGTATTTGCTTTCTCAATCATTCTAGTCATTTGCATAGTACAGAGAGTACATAAATTATTATAAATCAAATGGAATCCAAAAAATTATGGAAGTGTATTAACTTTTTTATTTTATAATCCATATATTACAAATGAAAACGATGAAGAGTCTACTTGTTACATCATAACTGCATATCTAATTTTATCAATACTTTTTA
This sequence comes from Cicer yamashitae, assembly GCA_037974755.1. Lineage (NCBI taxonomy): Eukaryota > Viridiplantae > Streptophyta > Magnoliopsida > Fabales > Fabaceae > Cicer > Cicer yamashitae. Next base: position 51,271,195 of record JBBPBQ010020324.1, on the reverse strand, counting down.
TTCTCCAAATAAAACTTTGATGCGTATCTAAACTTCCATCAAACATATATACTATCAAGAGTAATGTTGTACTTGAGTAATTTATAAATTAAAATATGACAAAAACAAATAATTTATAACAAAAATTGTGAGTTTATATGCTGCAAAGAAAATAGGAGTAACTAATATGTTTAGGCATTTAAACAAATACATAATATGCTTTATTGTCGTATCAAAATGCAAAATATTGAATATTAACACCTCTTTGTTGTAAGTTGAAACTTGACCAACTAAACTGATATATCATTTCAAACTCTCATCCAAATAGATACATTATATCACATTCAAGATAAATTTAATTGGACTTTATATGTTTTGCTATAAAGTTCAACTTAAACAACAACATTGCAAATAAAGTGAGAGTTAAAAGGTTTAGTATATAATGTCATATACCTTCACAAACTTCACAAGAGAAATCTAAGAAAGATGCATGGCTCACATATAAAACGTTGAGACAAATAATCTTAGATTCAAACTCAAACGACTCCCAAAATATACACACACAAAAATGATTTCTTTCACCTTAATACAAAGAATTCCATTCAAGTTAACCACAACATCATTTACTAATGAGATGTCTCTGAATAAATTAGACCACAAATATTTTTTTTTAAAAATGAAACCACAGTGAAATATGTTGACATCGAAATTTTCGCATTCATTCAATCATAGTTATGCATATATTGGTTTCCCGATTCATATTCACATTGTTGGTGGAGAATAATCGTTGACGTTGTGGTCAATCACGAGTGAATACATACTCCATTTTGTTTTTGAGATGTTGCTACGTCAATTTTGTTTTATTTGTTATGATTAAGCTTACAAAAAATTTGTAAAAATGAGATGATGGTGCAAAAACGCGAGAAAGAGAGTTGAATTGTGTTTTACTTTATTAAAAACTTTTTTTTTTTAAATTTTTTATTTGAGATGCTTAGAACATATAAATAAATAAGAGGCAGGAATAAAACAAAGTAACAAGATAGAGAGAGAAACACTACAATGTATATTGGTTCACTATCAACATGGCAGCTACGTACAGTCCCCTCACACAGAAGGATTGATCTACTAATTCAAACTTAAAAGTCAATCTTCTCAAAGCGAGCGGAACTTGAGCTTCAGAGGCAACTTAAATAGAAGCTTCAGAGTTACTGTAGTAGGCGCCTTAGAGGCGTGCTTCAAACTTCAGAGACATGTCAAACAGAGGTATGTTTCAGTCTTCAGAACCGAACGGATAGAAGCTTTAGACGTATACTGGGCAGACGATTCAAAGGTAAATCTTCAGAGGCAATTGTGCGTACACAACAACGCATGTAATAACCAAAGTCCGAACATTGCATTGACTTCACTTGACTCTGATGTCCTTGTTTCCTCTGACATATTTGTTTCCTCTGATATCTTCCTCTAATATTGTTTCCTTCGTTTCCTGGTTCTATTTACTGCACACTCAATGAAATCATTAGTGCAATAACTTATTCTCACAAAATACCTTTGTTATCATCAAAACATGATGAATGAATTATTTCTTTAACAAATATGGTTCCAACATGAAATTTACCTAAAAGACAATATCTATATTCCTTCAAGAATAAAATATAAGTAAAAATAGTAATTAAAATCAGATATGTCACTTTTAATTATTATTGTCACTAAGAAGGAGAAAAAGATGATTGGAAATAAGAGACTTGAAAAGCTGTAAACACATAATTGCACACATCAATAATAATTAATTGCTACAATTCCACTAACCTTTGGTATTTCTTTGAAGACGAAAAGAGTCTAAAAAATATCTCTCAATCCCTTACTTGAATTTGAAAAGAATTTCATTCAATCCCACTAACCAAAGTAGTTGTCAATCATTGGAAACGGAAATGGGATTAACTACTTTCATATAACACAATTAAATTATTAAATAAATAATTAATAAATTATGTTATAAATAATAAAACAATTTAAAAAGAATTAAATAAATGATTAGTTGTCATTACTATTTTAGGAATAGAAATTTTGAAGAACTCTTACAATAGGTGACAAATGGCAATATTTGCCATAGATGGAGCCTTGCAATATTATCTTGTATAAATTTTGTTAAGGAGGTATCTCATTGCATTTCACTCATCAAAATATTCTTAGTAGAGTGTGTGATGTAATTAAAAACAATGGGACTAGCCTATATACTGGATACGCAAGCCAAAGTATAAGCCACCCAATTAGCTTGTTGCTTAACATAATTTGCCGCCAAGTTGTTAAATTTTGACAGAAACGTCTTATAATTATTAATAATATTTCTTAATTCATTCACATAGTTGTTGCAACCATTGATGCATCAACAATCTATTTGCAATCAGTCTCGATAACCACTTCTTAATGTTGTCATTGCTGCAAATTTTGCAATACATACCATAGACTAAGATCCTTTACCTCTACAGGTGTTGGAACACCTTAAAAACTTGTTGCTGCCTTGTACACTGAGTTTTTGTCCTCAATTCTGATGCAACATGTCATAGTCGAATCTATTTTCTGCACCAAACACAGATGCATCGATGTTACACTTTAGTTTCTCCACTTCTGGTTTTTTGTAACCTACAGCACTGTGTTAGTTTCTGATTGTTGTACCCCTTGCAGATTGCAATGGTTATTCCATTCAAAAGAATTTTTAGCGCGTTGAACCATTTCAAAACTGATTCTAACAATGTCATCCCAAATGATCCCGTTTCTTCGTCCCCACAAGCTTCATATTGTTAGTGCAATTAGACCAATAACTTGCTGGAGAAACTTTGAAATCATTGCAAAAACTTAGTAGTTTAATCACTTTGGGTCGTGAATGTATGGACCGATAGTGTCCTAAAGTCCTATTTCCCTCCACACCACTTGAGCCACACTGCACATGAAAAAAATGTGGCATTCCTTTTCCCAAAGATTTGGACATGTTCCACATTTTTTGTCACATTACACTTCCCTTTGTGTAAATCTCAATCTAGTAGGGAACACTCTATTGAGACAAAATCTCAATTTAATGTTTTAATAAAAACAAACAAAAAGTTAATTAAGAATGTTAATTATGATTCTAAATGTTATGCTAATTTAACTTGTGCTTTTGAGTGGTTTAATTCAAAGCTAGGAATCAAGCAAAGCAAAGAAATCAGATAAAAACAGAACAGAACATTCTGGACAATAATCTGTAAAAACAGAGAATGTTCTCCAGGATCAAGACTGATCATCACAGCCTAAAGATCAATCAATCTCCGTTAGTTCAAAGAAGATTCTGCCTCTGAATTCTACGCTGATGTTATCAGTACTTGACAAGGAACAAGTAGGATTCATTCTAGTCAAAAAGGGCATTCGAATCACTAAGATAAAATGTCATGAATCAAGCAAAATAAAACGAGCTTTAACTTTCTCCAGCCTAACTGTCAAGAAAGTTAAATCAAGACTGAACCTCCAAATTGATCATCAATCTCCAGAAAGTTCATAACACCAACAGACCAGATTGATTATCAATCTCCGTTTCTGCAGAAGTTCAGTATCAATCTCAATATTTCTACAGAAGTTTATCATCATTCTCCAAACTATTTTGGACAGAATCAAGTCTCCAGATCAAAGATATACAATCAACAAAATATATCTGAAGCATAAAGGATCATTAAACACAAAGGCAATCTGATCGAAAATGAATGAACCAGCCCAGTCAAACAAGTTTCAAAAATGTTCAAAGGCTGAAATATTTTTATTCACATATATTAGTTTTGGTCAAAACTGACAGAGCACTACCAACAGCTCTTTTGACCAATATTAAATACTCTAAAACGCCTATAAAAGGACGGCTAATACTCAGGAAAACTCATAACTTCAAGTGCTAAGAAAATCCATCAATCACATTCACTTGCATACTTGAAAGCTTCTCAATCAGTTCTGAAACTATCTTCATATATCCAGATCATTTTACTGAGTTCTTTTGAAAAGAATCGATTCTCAAAAATGAGTTGAGTATAATCAGACTCCTTAAATCATTATTGTGTAAACTCAAAACTATAAGGATTGTTTATAATTTGAGTAGCTTTGTAAAAATCATTTATGATTAAAAGGTAAATTGTAAAATCCTCTCAGAATTGTTAGGTGACTTGATTGAATCCTTTTTGGGTGGAAAGGAATTGATGTTACAGTCAAGGTTGATCTTAACTCTGTAAAACCAAGATCGTTCTCCGTTTGAACACTTAGTAAAAATCTCACAGTTTTGAGGTTTAGACGTAGCCCGAGTTGGGTTAACTAGGATATATCGTTGGGGTGATATCTCTTCCTTATCTCTATTTACATTCAGTCATTTTAATTATTAAATTAAATAGAGAAGCTAAAATTGTGATTTTAACTAACCAATAACGTTCTCCGTTTTCTATTTTCATAACCAAGATCATTCTTGAGTTATTTTCTTAAGATTTTAATAGGAAATTTTAAATAGGCAAATTTACAATTCAAACCCCCTTCCTTGTAACTTGACATTGCTACTTCAATTGGCATCAGAGCAAGGTCTCTAAAGAGTCAACACTTTAACAAGTGCTAGAGAAAAAGATCTGGAAGAAAAAATGTCAAAAGCAAAATACATTGTTGAAGGAGGATCTTCAAACAGGCCACCCTATTTTGATGGAACTGATTACATAAATATGGCGCATCATTATATAGGAATATGGCGCATCATTATATAGGGAGATTTCATACCAAGAGTTGATCAAAATGATTCAACCTCTGCTGAAAAGAAAGAAATCGACTGGACAACTGAAGACAAAACTAAGGCACTCTTAAACTCTAAAGCTCAATTATTCTTATCGTGTGCTTTAAGCAGGGAAGAAAGCGAAAGAGTTGATGAATGCACAACTGCTAAAGAAGTCTGGGATACACTGCAAACTCATCATGAAGGAACAAGCCATGTCAAAGAAACAAGAATAGACATTGGCATTAGGAAATTTGAGCTATTCGAAATGAATGAAGGAGAAATCATTGATGAAATGTATTCAAGGTTCACAACTATAGTGAATGAGATGCGTTCTCTTGGAAAGGCTTACTTGGTACAAGACAGGGTGAGAAAGATCATGAGATGTCTTCTAGCCATATGGAGACCAATGGTGACAGTTATAAGCCAAGCCAAAAATCTTGAAGTGTTCGCATTAGAAGAACTAATTGGAACCTTAAAAGCACATGAGGTATTGTTACAAGAAGATAAACCTGTCAAGAAAGGAAATGAAATAGCCTTGAAGGCATCTCAAGAAAGTATACCAGTACAAACAGAAGAAGCTGGACAAGAAGATGCTGATGAAGAAATTGCTCTTCTCACTAGAAAAATTCAAAGAATGATGAGAAGAAAAGATCAGATCAAGAAAGGATTTCCAAACAAAAGAGAAAGTCCCAAAACAGAAGTAGACAAGAGTCAAATCACATGTTTTGGATGTAATAAGTTAGGACATTACAAACTCGAATGTCCCCTAAGTAAAAAAAACTACCAAACAGATTTCTCTTCAAAAAGAAATCAATGATGGTCACATGGGATAACTTAGATGAATCTGATGAAGAAGCCAACATATGCTTAATGGCAAATACTGAAGAAAATGAGATAACAAATTATGAACCTTGTCTTTTGTGTGAACAAATGAAAAAAGAATTTGACAACTTGCTAAATGATTCAAACTTTCTTGTTAAAAAGTGTAGTTATTTAAAAGAAAAAGAAGAGAAAGAGAAAACTCAGGCTCTAAATCATAAGCTGAAAGAGATCATTCAAAATCTGAAAGAATCTCAGCTCAAAGATTTTAAAACTGAAAAACAAGAAAGTCAAAAACATTCTGCACTTCAAAAGGAGAACATTCTCCTTAAAGCTGAAGCTGAACTTCTTAAAAATGATCTGCCAAATTTCATTAGAGCTACTGAAAAATTTCAGAATATCATGGGATCTCAAGTAGGAATATTTGATAAAGCTGGTCTTGGTTTTAATCAAACTCAAAAAACCAAAATGTATGAGAATTTTTTTATTCCGGAAAGAAAAGAAAGTAAATGCAAAATCAAATGTTCATATTGCAGCAAGATTGTGCATCTTGAATTTGCATGTTATTTTAAGAAAATAGATGAGAAAATCAAGAACAAAAAGATCTTAAAAAAGAGAGAACATTCTGGAACAAAAACAAATTTTTTTCAAATACTGGAAAAAGGAGAACGTTTTCCAACTAATGCAGCAAAAGGAGAATGTTATGGAATTGATCTTTATCTTATTTCCCTTTTAAGAACAGGAACATTCTTGGTTTGATGAAACTGAAGGTTGTGAAGAACGACCTTTGTTTTTCCATAATTATGTTTTTATTAATTAGAATGTTCTTCGATTATCATAATGATCTTGCTTCTTCCAACGTGATTTTGTTTTGATAAGTTTAATACCTATCTTTAATTAATACACTCAAAAACACATGTTAAATAACAAAACACTTTTTTTAGAATCCTAATTAGAAGTTTAATTAACTTTGTTTGATTATCATCAAAACTTTAATTTAGAATTTTGTCTCCACATATGTAACAAGTTCTCAATCACGTAAATAAAAATATCAATATTTCAAAATAATTCACGTCTCTATGAAATGTTACTCAATTAAATCCTTGTGCCTACTCCTTTTTTCTAACAAAGTGACAGTGTTAGAAAGGCTAACACGACCCATTAATTTGTGTACACTCTCAATTTAGTCTTTACAATTATTTGAATTTTAACAAATTGGTCACTATTGCAATAAACATAAGATCAGAAACTGGATAAAATACATCAATTTTAGTTTTGATAAATAAATTGATAACTAATTCATAAACATTTTTCTTCTTTTCCAGTTGCATCAGATACACTCACTGTAGGTTCACTTACTTTTGTTTCTAAAGGAAACACTTCATCCACCCAATCAAAATAATTACAATTTTTTCCATGTCTTGAAAGAATAAATCATATCATAATATTTCAAAACTAATCCACTATACCATCAAAGTTGGATTGATGCAATTAAGAGTTCTTGTTGTTTTCAAAAGTAAATGGCTTTAGGGATCAAGAAGATTGAGGAAATACAATTCAAAAAGATTTGAAAAATTTGCAATTTAAAGAAGATTGGGGAAGAAGGATGAAGAAGATTGGAGAAGAAGATTTGAGAAAGAAGATTATGTTTATTTAAAGAGAAAGAAGATGTATTTTCCCCATAATATGGTCTTTTGTTCATTTTAGGACCTATGTAAAATACATGTTTTTGATGATACAAAAGACCAATGATGATCATGCTCAAAGCGCCACGCTCAAAAAGAAGAAGTCTTCAAGAAAGTCTCCAAACATCCTCTGATAAATTAAAATAGATGTTTTATGTAAAGGTAAATGATACAATCCATAAGATCATATACAAGAGAACCTTACATCCTTACATATGCATAAACAACATTTTTGAAAGTCAAAACTTTTGTTTTCAAAGTATTAGAATTAATATTTTTGACAATATGCAAAAGTGTATTCGAATACAACATCATGTATTCGAATACAGATGAAGAATTGTTAAGTCAGTAGCTAAAACCCTTCATCTGTATTCGACTACATCCTGGTGTATTCGAATACAGATGAAGAATTGCTAAGTCAGTAGCTAAAACCCTTCATCTGTATTCGACTACATCCTATTGTATTCGAATACACCCAGCAAGTCAGTGGCCAAATTAACCAATCTGTATTCGACTACATCAAGGTGTATTCCGCTACACAGTGTTAAATTTGAATAAATTTGAACGTTGCAAAGAGGCGTATTCGAATACACATATCTTGTATTCGAATACAACTGGAAGCAATGCAATTTTTCAGTTCTGAATCTAATCTAAAACAATGCAATTCTTCCTCAAACCTCTTGGATCAATGGCCACGAATCTGAAGAGATGTTTATGGACTATAAATATGTCATAACTTCAGATTCAACAACAACAATCCTACTACACAACTTTAAAGACTTTGAACAAACTTTTCTGAATTTTTCTCAAAGTCATTTTCATAAATTCAAGTACTTGCATATCATTTTCATATCCTTAAGGTTCTCAACGTACTTGAATCAATCTTGGATTGTTATCATTCTACCTCTTTCTTACTCCTATACTCTAATCAAATCACAAGTGTTTGTAAAAGAAAGTTGTACTTTCTTTAAAGTGTTTTATCTAAGATAGTAGTGTTCTATCATAGAAGGTTTGTTAGAAGATTGTAGCAAAAGTCCTAGGGTGAGGACTTGTACATATTCTGACAATAGTGAAGGAAATTTCTTGTGGTGAGCAAAAGGACTGGATGTACCCTTGGTTATAAGGGGAACCAAGATAAATCTGATGTGTTCATTTACTTATTGTTATTTGCTCTTTCACCTACCATCATTAAACACAAAAATCGATCACTAAATTTCTGAAAACAACTAAAATTTCCAGACACCTAATTCACCCCCCCC
>JBBPBQ010020324.1:51248419-51262514 GCA_037974755.1 Cicer yamashitae | reverse complement strand
CCCCCCCCCCCCCTCTTAAGTGCACATCTGATCTTACATTGTTGTTTTCAAAAGTAAATGGTTTTAGGGATCAAGAAGATTGAGGAAATACAATTCAAAAAGATTTGAAAAATTTGCAATTTAAAGAAGATTGGGGAAGAAGGATGAAGAAGATTGGAGAAGAAGATTTGAGAAAGAAGATTATGTTTATTTAAAGAGAAAGAAGATATATTTTCCCCATAATATGGTATTTTGTTCATTTTAGGACCTATTCGTTAGATATTCTAAAAAAATTGATTTTGATATTCTATAATTTAGAGATTTTTAATAAAATGAGAAATTGTTTGTGTTAGTTTATCATAGTGTATATAATTTTTTCAAAATAAATTAATTATAAAGAATAATTTTTTTAAAAGCTACTAAACTAACTTTATATTTTAAACAGTTTTTATATTATTTTTAGATTTTCATTTTTTTCAAAACAAATGTTCTCTTAATATGACCAATATGTAAGTTTTGAGTAATTTTAGAACTAAATTGAGAGCATGTGCAAATTAACGTGTCATACAAACGTTTATAACGACGTCAGAAAATAATAATAAATAAATAAATTTATTGAATAATGTTTAATCGAAATATACGTCAGACAATGATAATAAATAAATAAATTTATTGAATAATGTTTAATCGAAACATGACTATTTTAAAATATTTGATAATTTTAGAAACGTTTGAGAATACCTTACATAGACAAAGATTATCTTAGTATTTTACTTTTAATTTTTTAGAAAAAAACTATTAGATAATTCTATACCTCTTTAATTAATGTTGGCTCCTCTTAGAATGAAATCAAACATCCCCAAATAACTAGAAATAACAAAAACCATGTCCAAGAGGAATTTTGATTCCTTATCTTTGGTGTATATAACTTTGATAATTTAATGTATTTTGAAGAAAAAATGATTATTAAAATAAATTAATAAAAATTATTTGTATGTGAACAAGTAATATTAATGATTCACAATAGCAACTAAGTAAACACAATTAAATAATTTTCTAACAACTTTTACAAACTACATTACTACCTATTTAATTTAACCAGCAAATTAATTTTATAAATAGAAAATAATTAGCTACAATCCTAGAAAACATACTCCTAGATAATTCCTTGAGTTAATTCATAAACTAAAAATCTTTATCAAAGAAGAACTTGCAATAGAGTTTTATAACTAATTAATATTTATTCTTTATAAAAGAAAATTAATTTTTATTTTCATTATTGTTAACACTCGTCATCAAGATTTTTAGAATTCGCCCTTGTAAATATACAAATTAAATTACATTAATATTATTTTATATATTTAATAATTTGTTTCAGCTCCCATCTAATTGATTTCTAAATCTGTCTCTTGCATTTATCTTTTTGATTTCTTTATCCTCCATGGCTACTCGGCAATAGGAATTTTTTTTAATATTAAGTTTATACCGTACCCTTCGGTCTGCACTTGTATTATTTTATTGCTTTATATAAAATATTTATATTCGTTCCAAATGCTATCTAGTATTCTAAAGATATTATTTAAATATTAAAATTTATCATTAAAAATATATAAAAAATTATATATTTAATTATTTTTAAGTTAGTTTTCTTTTTCAATACCATTTTTTTAACAAGTATTTTAAAAAAAGTTAACTAACAAGCGTTTTAAGGGGATTATTTAAATATCAAAATTTATTATTAAAAATGCATATAAAGTAAAGCTGTATATTTAATTTTTTAAGTAAAATTTTTTTCATATTAAATTGTTCTTTTGATTTTTTAACGTTTTAACAAGTACCTTAAAAAAAAGTTAATTAACTAAAAAAGTCATATATATATATATTAATTTTTAATTAAATATATCAAATATTTGAAATTTGACTTTTTAATTATATTTCCTTTGGAATTCAGTACTACTATAACTGCATCAATATATGTATTTTTGTCGGTATGTGAAAGATTCACTTAGATGGAATCTCGAATTTATTTTTGGCAGGTAAAAAGAATCGCCGTATTGGTATCAAAAAAATATAGAATCGCCGTTTCATAAACAAATCATCAACGATGAGTCAAACTCCACTGCCGCCACGTCATTGTTAATAGTATAGTAGTGCGTGATGCGATCTCGTGCATTGTGTTTTTTCTATTAAAACATTTATTTAATCCCTCGAGATTTTCAATATCAATGTCCTTAATGGTCCTATATAAAAAAAGTCCTCCATGGTCCTGCCCTTATTCTTGTTTGGACTGGTACTACATAGACTAGTATCATAATCATCATTAACAACTCCCCTAGGCTCTAAAAAAAATTTTGTCAAAGAATAAACGTTATTATAAATTAATATAATTTTTACTACTTTTTAACTTTTTTTTTAATTATTATTATATACACATGGATTCATAAGGTGATTGATAATTTCAAGAATTAGAATGATAAAAAAAGGTCATGAGTTGGTATAATAAGGATATGAATTCAATTTTTTTAATAAAATTAACAATTAATTATTATTAACTAATATTAATTAGTTATTTTAAAAAATTATTATATTATATTGTATATACATTATTTTTAAATTATTAATTTTACATTGAATTTATGATTGAAGAAATAAATCTATAGTTAAAGAAAAATAATTTAGTGAAATTATTTTTTTTATTTTTTATTTATTGTCATTTTTTAATATATGTAAAATAAATAAAAGTAACACTCATTGTGCGACGTTTGCAGTAATAGACTAACATATGCTATAATGGTGAAAGCTATGATAAATTAGTGCTAAAAAATTATTTGAAAATTTCAAAAAGATCTATGATACTTTTTAGAATGATTCTATTGTATTTTATGGATAAAACAATACTCGACTCATGTAAAATTAAGGAAAAATAAATGTGTCCTTCAAATTCAATTCGTCGTACCAATATCATCAAGTCAACGTGTCAAATGCAAAACAAAAAAAATTGTTAACTTATATTTTTAAAAAGTGTTTTTGATCATTGTTCGTGTTTTAAAAAACTTTTAATTATCGATACACGACAAATCTAATCCATCTTAAATTTTGTCACCAAATCATTGTATGATTATTTTAAAATTAATGATATAAGACATGAAAGAATGATAATTTTTCATTCATTGTCAATTTAAAATTATTTTACACTATTGTAAATGTCTATTGAACTCTTTATAAAATTTACTTTTAAAAATGCCTTGACCTTTATGATAAGAACTTTTTTCAAATTTTACATCTATTAATAATTATTTTAAAAAGTATCTGTTAATTTTTAGTTTCGAAAAACTGTTTAAAATCACAATTTATGTCACCGAAGATATTACTGGGTTGAGTCGCGGACTAGGTCGCTCTCTTTAAGTTGTGCACTGCCCAAATTGTGCAAGGCACACTATCAACCACGAAGTCCCCAGGATAAAACAGTTACACCCTCAATATGGCAGTTAAAGTCACTCTCAATATGACGATAACGTCACTCACAATATGGTACTATGACCACTCATAAATCAAATGGAACTACGTCATAACAACCGCTCTAAAAACGAAGAGACTACGACATAACAACCGCTCTAAAAACGAAGGGACTACAGCACAAAAACCGCTCTAAAACCGAAGGGACTGCGACACAAAAACCACTCTAACACCGAAGGGACTGCGACACAAAAACCACTCTAACACCGAAGGGACTGCGGTATAACAACCGCTCTAAAAACCAAAGGGACTGCGACATAACAACCGCTCTAAAAATCGAAGGGACTACGACATAACAACCGCTCTAAAAACCGAAGGGACAGAAAGAAAGGGGAGAAGTGGCTCGAAAATTAGGCGAGCAGAATAAAAGAGAGAGAAAACAGAAAGTTGGGAAAATCATCCAACTTTGGTGTGCTTTTCACTATAGATTAAAACTCATTATATAGTGATGGAAGCAAACTCACAATTGATTTCTAATCAATGTGGGACTTTAGCATACTCAAAATAAGAGAGTTTTCCAATATGAGAGTTCAAAAAAAAAATTCCAATATGGGACTTGAATTTAAAAAAAACACGTTTCTTTCCACTTGAATTTACAAAAACAAATTCTTTCCAATGTGGGACTTCAACAATTTTTTTATTTATTTTATTTTTATTTTAAATTCAAATAATAACATACTATGTTCCAACTTTATCTCTATTAGATTCTCATTAAAAATATAATTTTTTTACATTATAATATTAATAAGAATTTAATTTGTATACATTAGCGTATCACAATCAGTTACATTTGTTGCTTTAAAAATAGTTATACTTTATAAAAATGAAGTAGTTATTCAAAAAGTTAAACATTTTTAAATATTATATAGTTGTGATTGACTCTAAGTGTACAAAATATTTATAAATCAAATCATGTTAATAATTCTATAGATAAATATAAAAAATAAAAATACTTTTAATAAATTTATTGTTAAAATTATTTTTTTTAATACCAATTTTATCATAATGTCTACTGAGTAGTTTTTTATTCCACGAAAAAGACAATAGAGCTATTTTTTTTTTTGAAAGAACAATAGAGCTGGCTATTTATTTTTGTGACTGAGCTAGCTAACATGTTCAATTTGAACTTTTCCTCCTTTTTTTATTTAATTTTCTTTGAAAAGTTTAATTAAAGAAGGATCTAGCAGGAATCTCGCTAATGTGGTTGTAGCACGGCTGGTCGATTTTTTTACTGCATCACCAAAAGACATTTTTAAATTAAAAAGACATAAAACTACAAAAGTGTAGTTTGAGTTTTTTATTACAATCTATCACTGCAAAATGCTACTATTGTTAGATTTTTTGTGACCAATACTATGGTTAGGTTTTAGAGTACTAAATTTTTTTCTAATTTTTTTAATCAAAAAATAGTTTATATAATTCAAAAAACAAAGTGGCATAAAATGAATAAGTGTTTTACATAAATTAAGCTGAATTTATATATATTCAAAAATAATTTGAAACTCGTAAGACGTAGGATAAGTAAACCAAATACTATATTTTCTCTTTTAAAGAAACAAAGAATTGCACACATGCTTGTCTTTTCTAATCTCTATAGTACCACTACAAATTAATTAAATAATAAATATGGAAGAAAAAAAAAGTTGGGTTGCCGACTATAAAATAATAGAAAAATAAGAGCAATATGGAACAGTGAGACATTATAAGTTAAATTAGAGATGCATGAATCTGCGGAGGAGTATTGTTAATTGTATTCCATGGTTGAGGGAAAAGCTTATACATGTGGACAAGAGCCAAAATAAAGAAAAGTAGAAAAAAGAGTGAGTTGTGAGTTGTGACCATATTAAAATGGTCAAGGTGCCTCCCTTTCTGTCAGCTCCTTAAACCGAGGGGCCTGGCGGCCAACAATTTGCAAGATTCATATAAGACTTTCACTACCATTTCACTACAATTACCTTTTTTTTTTTAATATAAATAATAATAATAACAACAATTTCACTACCAATACCTGGTACCCAGAGCATTGATTTTGACATTTATGTTATGTTTGGTCAGTATATTTATTTTATGTTATATTTGGTTTATAAAAAAAATGATAATTTTTAAGTTTTAATTTAAATATCGATGAATATCATATTTTCAGTTTGAATTTGAGATTTTGTATTTGTGTGTAAATTTTGTAATAATTATATCATTTTATTTATGAATAAAAAAATGAGAAGAAAAAAATAATTAATAATTAAATTTTTAATTATTAGTTTTAGAGGAAATAAAAATAAAGAAAATAATGTATTTTAAATAGCAAAATCAGCCCCAAAATATACTACTATGACAACAAAAAAAAGGACGAATTAAATTGGAAAAAAATTAAAAGAAAAGGTGGTCCATGGAGAGAGAATATTTTAAGACCAACCACATATTTATTTTTTCATTTTTACTCAGATTATGGAACACTAAACATTAGAAGAAGAAAAAAAATGGTATTTTTTCTTTCTTTTGTACGGTGCTTTTATATTTTCTTCCACTTTTCCATTATTGAGTGTAATATGCATACATTAATTTTTTATGAGAAGTGGTCTCATCTTGTGTCCTTGTAATTTATATTTTCTATAAAAGAGATAAAAGCAAATGTTGTCAATCAATACTCTAAAATAACTTATTTTATAAATAAAAATGTTCACTATAAAACATAATATCGAAATTTCTAATTTATTAAATATTTTAATTTTGTTTGTTGAGTTGGAATTTGGAAGAGTTGGAATGATTTTTTCTGAAGATATATTTTATGTGCATAAATATTTAAAGCACCCATGAATATAGCTTATCAGATACTCCTCATTTGTTTTCATTTATACGAGGTCTCTAAAATTGTTTATAGAGACAACTTACATAAAATGTATATAAAGAATTATAGATTCTCTTCGATTGCAACAAAAAAAGAGATTCTCTTCGATTTGTAAAAACAAATTTTTTAGCAATGTTAAAAAATACAAATGCTTGTATAAAACTTTTTTTCCGAATAAGCATTTACTTGAAGTACATACACCTTAAATATCTTTACGTTTCTTTAGATTTAGAGGGACTATTGAGCTATAAAGTTATAAGGTAATTTAGTAGTTTCACTGAATCAGAGTAATAAATATTTATAGGTTCAATTTGTCCGTCGTCAAATAAAATTAACCACTAATTACTAATCTATGCTATTTAAAAAAAATTAAGAACTATTGAACTCAATTATAAATAAGGTAACTAATTACACATATATTAAAAATAGTAATTAATTGCATTTACTTTTCTTAATGGACTGAATATATTACGTGATTAATATCATCAAGAAATATCACAGCTAAGTTAACGAGTCTTAGACAAAGTAAAAATGAAAAGTTAACTACCTAAATATTTGTATTTTGTATAGAAGATTGAACTATGAACTTTTTATTTATTGTGACTAAATTGAACCATGGACCTTTCTAAGTTGTAAGTTACTTTTATAATGCAAAAGTAGATCTTGTGAAAGTAGTTCGGTTTATTAGATAAGAGATAAATTGAAGGACTTTCAAGTAGGAGCTCTCGAGTTCGATTTTAAAAACTAATGATAAGATAAAAACAGTAGTTTATTCAATTACCTTTATAAAATATAAATTTAAAATTAAATTAAAATATAAAATAATTTATAAAATATAATCTAAATATTAAAATGTAAATCTAATCAAATATGAAAATAATTAATAGAATTTGATATTAAACTTTAAAATGAAATATTAATAGTTAATTTAAAAAACATTTATGATTTTATCACAAGGGTAATTTTGTCTTTTTATATAAATTAATAAATTAATATTCAAAATTATAAAAATATGGAAATTAATTGAAATTTTAAAATAAATATAATTTTTTTATAAGAGAATTTTTTCTATTTACATATAATATATATCATATCTTTATTTACATTCTAATAAATAAAATAGAATTATTTGGTTACTCGTAACTTTATTTTTAAAATTTAAATTATTTACAATGATAATTTTTTTATTTAAATATAATATATATTATATCATATCATATTATGATGAAATGTGTAATAACTACATGACAAAATAAAATGTTATCTTATTGATTATCATGTGTGTATCAAACACATGATATAATAATGTTTACGGTGTCACTATTGTATCATATCTCATTTAATTGAATGAAAGAATAAAGGTGTTTTTTATATGTTTCAAACTCTCGATATGATATCAAAAGTATTTTGAATTATCTTCCACAATCTCTTGTCTATGTGAATGACATAGTTTTGGATGGTCTAAATCAAGTCCTATTATCTCAAACTTAGCAACACTTAGAAAAGAACTTTAAATTGAATATTCTTGGAGACTTGAAATATATATTTCCTTGGAATGCAAATAGCTAAGTCAGAAAAAGGTTTTCATTGATGCCAAAGGAAATACAGATTACAATTTCTTGAATATATTGGATTCATAGGAGCTAATTAGTCAACCTCTAACCCTATGGAGCCAGCGATATGCTTCCATATCCGACTCAATACATGAGCAAGACCTACAAGACTCATTTGTTTTATGAAAATTCAAAAGGTAGTATTTTTCAAACGTTTTCGAATATAAAATTATTGAAAGTAAATCATGAAATCAATATTGTTTGATATTTTTTTAATTAATAATAAAGTCAAATACTTTAATCTTTATTAGACAATATTTATTTTTGATAAGATTTTATTAATTTTAATTTGAAGAAGGCTATTGAGATAAGATATATGTATGCATCAAACCAACAGCCACATATATAGTTATGAAAACAACAAAAAAGGGCACCAGCTTATCAAGAAGAAAAAAAACACAAAAAAGAGCACCAATTACTATATATGCTTACGCTTTATACACTGGCAATTGAGAAATGAAAGGAACTTCCAATTGCATGAAAGGAACAGGAAGAACGTAGACCACTTAGATCCTAGCTTTTGGGACAACCAATGAGCCATGACACGTCATTAACAAGGATTTATTTGCAATCTCTCTTCATAAAATAACTTTGTATGGTTTGTTTAGGTGTTTCTAATGGAATCCTGTGGCCAAATTAATAG
Source organism: Cicer yamashitae (assembly GCA_037974755.1). NCBI lineage: Eukaryota > Viridiplantae > Streptophyta > Magnoliopsida > Fabales > Fabaceae > Cicer > Cicer yamashitae. Next base: position 51,253,918 of record JBBPBQ010020324.1, on the reverse strand, counting down.
ATAGTGTTATGGGCCAGTGAGTCTAAGTCTAACAGAGACATCAGAAGGGATTCGGAATCGCGGTCCACACTAATTTATCTAGAACTTCAATTATAATTACCAGATAAATGAGAAGAAATCTGATGATGATAAACACAATAGTTTACCTATGTTAGTGGTTTGGGCCACTTGATGACAATGCTATAATGATTACGAACACCGTTTGATAATTATCAATTTATAATTGGAGAGACGCGCGTTCCAGAGAGTGATCCGAGAATCATAGATTTCCTCTCTAATGATCATAATTGAAACATTCTAGAAACCTTCAAAGAATATAGTATATAACAAGGACCTCTGAGGTGATCATAATGATACATTGAAATTCTAAATCAAAAACTTCTCTAAAAAATCAATATTAATATTAAAGATTAAGACTTGAAACAAACAATCCTCAAGCAGTTATTTTTATTTGAGCAATTACACATGTACAATAATACATAATATCGCCCTGAAATATTGTCCTACTCCATAATAATACAATAGACCAAATGAAAGCACACTAGAACAATATGGTTCCAACCTGCCATAAATTATCAACCCTACTCTATTTGAAATTAATGGTCAAGAGAAAAGTGATGATTGCAATAAAAACACAACATATATTGTGTATTGGAGAAATGATTTCATATGATGCAAGAATTTTGCTCGTTGGAAGACGGTTGTGGAATAAACTGTAAATGCAAACACTCACTTTGGAAGGAATGACAAACCAACCTCCAAAGTTGTTTGAAAACTTGTTGCTAATCAAAGTGCAACGACACTATTCTTCTAAGCTATATTAACCATTTATATCTGCTTCGTACCGAATATTCACTGGACCTATGTCATGTGACTAATTTTAAGTATCTTGTTTATCATGTACTAAAGTAATTCCCTCAACTAGATTATTAAATTCTTCCAAAAGACTCATTCTCTAATTGAAAAATGACCTTCTCCAATTCCATACCCAATGACAACTCGTTGAACCACATTCTTAATACCAAATCCTCCTTCTTCCTTAGGTCAACATACTTTTTTTCCAACTTACCAAACTCGTTTTTTAATCATCCTATGCCCCCCGCAAAAAAAATTCATTAGGAAACAATCAACTAGTTGATTTGATTTGAGAGAGATCAACTTGAAAGAATTGATTTGATCAACTAAATTCTTTCTCCGGTTGAATGAGTTTTAGTCTCTATTGTTAAGTTAAAATATATTATCATGCATGCAGTTTTAGTCTTTAATATTAAATTAATATATATTTTTGATTGAATTTTTGCATGTATATTTATGATATTATAAAAAGTTTCTTTACGATAAAATGAGTTTAAAAAAATTATATTTAATTATAAGTTAAAAATTTTAAATTTTTGTGAAAAGACTTATTATAATGTTCTAAATTTATTTGTAAAAAATTATTCAAAAATTTTTAAGTTGAAAGAAAATTAAACATATTTCATTTCAATAAAAATAAAATTATTTTCTAATAATTTTATAAGAACTAAAATTGAATTGTATTTTTTTTATCGGGACTAAAATTAAAAAATTAAAATTTTGCTCTTGTAGTATAGTATGATCTTTTAGTTAAATTACTCTTAAAATGTATTTTTTTTTTAATGAACTCAAATGTTAAATTTGTCTATTTAAAAAAATCTAATGTAAGTTAAACTGTAAACCAGTGCAATCGGACAGGTCAATTCTTATCCCTATCATTAAGGCCAGAAGGAGAGAAAAAAAGTTAACCGTACTCTTTTTTCCTATGATCTTACTAAGTAACAAAAGAAATTATATTCACGTTCTTTTGCTCTTATCACAAAAAAAAAATATATATATTTTCACTTTCTTTTGCTCTTATCACTCGTTATATAAAACCAAATGGAGTTTTTAAAGTTTGCAACACTGAAAGTAAAGTGAGAAAAGTAGTATCTAGTAATATACTATACACTAGCATGAATTGCATCATGAGCCCGAAAGTCAAATAAATTTAGTGTGTTGGACATACTGTATTTTGAATATTGATAGAGAGAGGAAAAAAGTAAGGAAAAAGATGCAGATTCCATATTAAAGAGTGGTTTAGTACTTGCACGTTAGAAGCTTGTGGACCAACGTAAAGGGCCACTTGTTCTTGGAGAGAAATTCATGAGAGAGAAATCAGGGAGAGACTTTGTCGTGAAAGCAATGGCTGCATGTGGTTTGGTCGACGTCGCATCTATATGTGTATTTTTTTTTAATATTTGATATAAAAATTTTAGATAAATACTATGTGTACTACTATAAGACATTGTTTAATGAATTTAAAGAATTTGTATTTTTAATATATTGAAAAGAAATATATAAATTTTTTTAATAAGTAATTTGAAAAAATTTAATTGTTAACATCTACTTAAAAAAGTAAAGTAAAGTAATTAGAGAATCTTGTGAGATACTACTTGACCTCACTTTCTAGCCCACCACTCAGAAATAACATTTGTTTTATTGCGTTTCAAAGAATTCGTATCACGTGTTCTCTGGCTTTCACTCTGTCCTTGTCCCTGTTATTTCTTGTCCACGCCTGACCCTCTCTTGCATCTTCCTTTTCTGTTTAAGACTTTGTGCACTGCTACTTTTTTTTATTCTTCTTTAATGCAAATATTTCAGTTTTTTTTCATCTTAATTTTATTTATTAAGATATTTTTAGTAAAATACCTTTTTAATTTCAAATGTAGGTAAAAATATGTCAAAAAAATTAATATAATTGATTAAAATTTTAAATTAAATATATCAATTTTCTTCAATCAACTTTTTTATTTATATTTATGGGTGAAAAAGGTATCACTCTTTCTGCCAAACTTGTCAAAGTCCTTTAACAAATTCAAGTTGGTATATGTGTTCATATTCCTCCTTATTTATTATTTTTCTTTTTGGTCTTTTATTCCTGTTTATGTTTTTCCTTCAACAAAGAGGAAAATACATGTAAATGTTACTATCTTTGTTCATTTATATAAGATTTTTATAGAATCTTTTTTATCCTTTTTATAAAAGATTCTCTTTTTAATGTTCGACTATTAATTATTAATTGTAGTTTTGGTCATTTTATTTTTATTAATTCACCGAATTAATTTTTCTATTTTAAAAGATGATAATTTTTGCCCCTCTCTCAAATTTTTAAACTAAAAAACTGACGATTTAATATATTTTAAATGACGTGACATACAAATATATCATATAGAATCATCTAAATAGATTAATTATTTATATGTCATTAATTACATTACAAAAATAAAAAATTATCAAAGTTGAAAGTTAAATTTTTAGAAAGTTTTATTATAATTTCGTGATTGTTAATCATTCTACATCGTATTATATGTCATATTATTTAGAGCATGTCACGTCAATATTTTTTAGTTAAAAAATTATAATGAGAAACCAAAACTACCAGATCGTAAAATAAAGAGACCAATTTTATGAATTAGTAAAAATAAGAATATAAAGTTGTAATTAACCCAATTATTTATTTACTAATGTGTCTTTAATTATTTTATCTTTTTACATCTAACAATAAATATTATGAAGAAAACATTAATTAATTCTATATTCTGAAAGATAAAATTATAAAAATAATATTAATTGTCAACAAATTTAGTTTTATTATTAATTTATTTATTCTCCTAATTTGATCGATAATGTCATATGTTTAAATACAAAGGTAGTATATGAAGAAGCATAGTACAATGTTAGAGAGAGAAGCCCCTTATTAATTTTGGGTATCCTTTATTTAGAAGCTATATATATAAACAATGTTAAATGTGTGTTTGTGTGGTTTTTGTTGTTGTAGAAATGTGAGTCATGATCTAATAGTAGTACATGAATGATATGATAAATGTATTTTTGTTCGGAGTTTGAATTCATATAAGAGAATGTAGTATTGTAAAATCTTTTAAAAAAGAATTTTGTCATTTATTGTGGTTCTATCTAACTTGAGGGATGTATGTTTAATTTTGCAGTGAGAAAAAATTATTTTAAATAAATTAACTTTATAAATTTAATTTTATTTAAAAGATGAAATGAATATAAAGTAATTTATATTTAAATACATTTACATAAAAGTGAATTAAATAATATATTTTAGTATTTTTGTTTTAAATAAATCCAAGTAAAAATCACTTTTACACACAAATTCGAACTTTAAATTTAAATTAATTTTTAAGACAAAATTAATTCTAAAAAAATAATAAAATATAACAAAATTAATTTTAAGACAAAATAAATATATCAAAACGTATAATCAAACATATCCTTAGACTGCCGATAAGCCCGGGTCCAAATTCTTTGGGGAGACTTGACAGATTAAGCAATAAATGGTCCATAGCTCAACAAATGTGTGGATCCTGGAGACGGTCCAATTATATTTTTATGATTTTAATCACTATGTGCATCAATTTTAGAGGTGATAAAATGGAGTCTGACTCTACTGGAGTGAGTGAAATATAAATATGTTTGTGTGTTTATTTAATTTTAAAGTAATCTTCCTTCTATATTTAACTATCTTAATAATATTACTTTCGTCTATAAACAAAGGACTTTTAAAAAAAATTATTCATTTTTATAAGACTTTTTTTTAAAAAAATTCAATTATATTTATTATTTATTCACTAACATACTTCTAATTAATTTACATATTTTATATAGTTAACAATAAATACTACAAAGAAAACATTAATTAATTTTCTCTCTTAAAAGATAAAATTATAAAAACAATATGAATTATCAATAAAATTTAATACTAATTTTTTTTTTTAATTCTTGTGATTTGATAAAGAGATCTTATATGTGGCTTTCTCATAAAATTTATTCTAGCTTCGCCACTTATCACTTGGATTAGTTTTATAAATAAAAAAATTATATTTAATTATTTTTTAGAGTTAACTATGTATTTAATCAAGTCCTACAAATATTTTTTAAAATTTATATTTAATTCCTATAAATATTTTCTTCAACTTTTAGTTTAAAAAATATTTTCTATTAAATGTTTTGGTCTTGGATTCTCCTTCAAACCACAATCATGAGATTGATTGGGGGAAATTGAGATTCTTTCATATAAAATCCTAAATCCTTATTTAATATAATTCCATATAAATAGTACATAATATTTAAATTAATAAATAAAAAACTTTCAATATTATTAAAAATGTCACTCAAACTGAAATGTGGACTTTTGTTAGCCACATCACATAAATTAATTGCTAAAATATATTTATTGGTTAAATGCCTTTTATACTCTTTTATTTTTATTAGAAATGCAATTAATTTTAATATTAGTAAGTATGAAAGCATTTAGTGTCAAAGTAATTTCAATAAAAAAAACTTTTAAAACTAATCCATTAAATAAAAAAACTTCTTAGTTTTGATAATTTTTGTTTTTTCTTCTTATATATGAAACCAACGAGAGTATTTAATAAAAAGGTGATCGAAAGTGTTGTGAAAAATATTTTAAAGATT
>JBBPBQ010020324.1:51203491-51245635 GCA_037974755.1 Cicer yamashitae | reverse complement strand
ATATATATATATATATATATATATATATATATATATATATAACAAGCAAATATTATTTTGGAAGAACTGAGATTTAATAAACTAATTGATATCTCATAATGATATTTCAAAAATATATTTTGACGAAATTAATTTTCTTTATATAATAAATTTTAGATAATTTTGGTGGAATTGGTAAAAAAAAGTTTACTTCTTTAGTGGTAGGTAAAATTATCAAATTAAAAATTGGTAAATTCGTTATGAATATTGAATTAACATAGGTGAATTTACTAATTTTCCGTAAATTCGAGTGAAATAGACTAGTACGTCAATTTTGCCATAATTCTAAAAGAGATCTAATTTTTTAAGTCCAGTTCGAAAAATATTTTCTGTTAAGACTATTTTTCAACACGTTTCATACTATCGTTTATTCTTAGACTCAAATGAACCATTATCTTCTTCTTACTTTGAACCATTCTCTTCTTCTTACGTTTCATATATCATTTATATATTAATTTTAATATGAGATAAATTTAATAAATTTACGTATAAATTCACATAAATAAAATAAATTTAATTAAAAATTCAAATTTGACAACTTTAGTGGTAGGGATCAAGGAATGGCTTGTTGCTAGTTAAGCTTTAGAATCTCCAAAATTGAAGATCAAATCTATTTTCCATCTCTAAATTACGCTGCTAATTCAACTTTTTATAGTTGACTCTGTATCTGATTGTTAATTGTTAGAAGATTTAATATCTATTTTGAATGTCAAGCAGTGATGTAAGAAATCACAAAAAGCAAAAATCTACAAGAATGATAACTAGGGAAGAAAATGAATTCTTTCGGTGGCGATTAGCAAATTAAACATGTTCACTATTTGCTAAAATGTTAGTATGTTGGTGTTGTCGTTAAGCTTCTTAATATGATATATTTTGTTGTAATTATTTCCCTTTTGTTGATGATGATTTTAATGTTCATTTGATTTCATAAATGTGTGATTTTGTAGTTTCTGTTGTTTAAACCTACAATGTCAAAGACAATTTTCATGACCTATTTTTATAACAACTATTAAGCATTCCGTTATACTTCATGATTCAATGAAAAATGTATAAAGAAGTTGTTTAAACATATCAACATATAAAAAGTTAACATATGTAAATTCACATTTTTATAGATAAAATTTATGTATCTAAAGAATTAGAATTTTGTGTACCTAAATTCACATTTTTATAGATAAAATTTCTGTAAAATAATTTTTTTAAATGAACTGATACTTATTAAATGTAAATAATTAGAAGTATCTTGAATTTAAACTCTCTTTTCCAACATATCAAATATTTTTACGATTAATATGAATTGTAATTATGAGATAAATTGATCTTTTTATTTCCTATGTTTTTACCTTTTTTGTATTTTCTGTAGTCCAACCTATCAAATATTTTTACAATTAATATGAATTGTAATTATGAGATAAATTGATCTTTTTATTTCCTATGTTTTCTCCTTTTTTGTATTTCCTGTGGTTTATTATGCATTTTAATTTTCTCACCGACTGTAATAGCATATGGGAGTAACATGAAGAATCAATAATGACCTTCTTGTTCCTCCTAGGCCAATAAGAGTCTATAAGTTCTCAAAGCCCAACACTTGTAGCAATGCTCTGACCCTACTTAAAAATTAAAAAAATTATTTTCTCACCCTTTAAAATTTTCAAAAATTTCTAAATTATATTTAATTTAACTAATTTTATGGTGTATTTTATACGTTTAGATTGATCAATTCTAACGTATATTTTTCTGTATCTAAAAATATTAGAGAGTGAAAAAAGAATAATCCTAAAAATTATATATCGTTGAGGCAAAATCATGTATGGTTTTGACTTTTGAAATAATTGAGCCGTTTCTTACGTTTTTTTTTATATAAAAAAATGAAAATATTTTATCTCTTTTTATAACAATTATTACTAATTGAGAAGTTTAAAAATAAAATAAATGAGAATTTAATTTAAATAGTTTCTCGTAAAATATTATCTTATGTATTCTATCTTTTTGCTACAATTTTTTTTAGATGATAAAATTTCAAAAATGTTTAAAATGAGAATCTATTTTGAATAGTTTCTCTTAAAAATCTATTTCAAAAGATATCTTTTTGAAAAAAAATATGATTTTTGTTATATTAAAATATTTAAGTTATTGAATGTCAAATTTTTTTTTTAATTTGTACCAAATAAATTTAAAATAACTTCTAATATTTTTGAGTAAACTTTCAAAAATACCAATTTTTATTCACATTTTTATTCCTAATCCCACATTTTACCAATTTTGTATAAACTTTCAAAAATACCCTTGTAGAAAATACAAAAAATTTAAATAAAGTCAGTCTGTGTGTTGTACCCACACATCTATATTATTTTTAGCCTTAATTGCAGTTTTAGTCCCTTTATTTATACTAATTCACGGAATTGGTTCCCTATTTAAAAAATCGACAGTTTTGGTCCCTCAGATTTTTAAACTAAAAAATGAAGATCTGATATAATTTAAATGACCTTGTTAAGACAAAATTCCAAATTAAATGTTTTGTTGATAATTAAACAAAAGGTTAATTAAGAATTCTAATTATGATTCTAAGTGTTTTGGTGTTTAACATGTGTATTTGAGTGTGTTAAAACAAGATAGGTACCAAGCAATTCAAAGCAAATCTCATTAAAATCAAGAAAGCAAAAACAGTAAAACGAAGATCGATCTTGCCATATGTCTGGAAAGCGAAGAACGATCTTCACTTCTGTCATAATCAAGAATGATCAGTTTCTTTGTGAAAGTTTGGATCCTGCAAGCTTTATTCATCTTATATCTTCATCAAGAATAAGCAAGGATAAATCTAAGTCAGAATGATTACAGAATTCGAAGAATCAAAGACATGCTTCGTGAAAAATATAAAGCAAGATCATTCTTCACATGAGGCAAATGCAAGTACATAGGTATAGGCTGTAAAGTACACTACAGTTGTACTTTCAAATCAAGTTTTGCACGTTGACTTCAAGCAAGCAAATCATCTCAGAAAACTGACAAGATCAAGTACAAATAAGATCATCTCCAACTAACTTGAGGAACGATCTTGGATGTCAAGAACGTTCTTGGATTCAGCATGATCTCTCTTGCTTTTAGTTTGATCCAATCCACCTACTTTCTCATGACAGATGGCCTCATTTCAACGGATATATGAGTTGTCCTAAACTCTCTTGAAGCCTATAAATACAGCTTCAAGATGAAGAACAAATCACAACTCAAAGTGTCAAGCAAAGCATCAATCATACAATCATATTTGAATTCTCTCAATATCATTCTCTAGCTTGCAGCTCTATTTTTTGTGTTGTGTTAGAATCAGTAATAACTAAGTTCTAACTTATAGAATCTATTTCTCAAACAAGAGTTGAGTAATACTCAGATTCTAACATTCTCAAATCATTACTTTGTAACTCAAGGCTATTGTGTTAACATAGCTTGAGAAGTGTGAAAAAATCCTTTAATGTTGTAAAAGGTAGTTCGCAAAATCCTTTCTGAAATAGTGTAAGGTAAATATGTGGAAATCCTTTCTAAGGTAGAAAGGTGGAAATTGTGTAAAGATCAAGATTGATCTGTGAAAAGTTGTGTGACAACCAATAACAATCTTGCCTTGAGCACTTAGTGGAAAATCTTACATTTGTGAGGACTGGACGTAACCCGTGTTTGGGTGAACCAGGATATATGCTTGTGTGATCTCTCTATCTCTATCTCTATATATTATATGCTTTACAATCAACTTTTATATTGATAAAATTGATATTGTTGTTTTTCCACTAACCAATATCGTTCTTCGTTATAACCAAAATCAATCTTGAGTAAAACTTTTAGTTTTAAACAGAAAATTTTAAAAAGGGGCAATTATAATTCAAACCCCTTTCCTTATAATTGACATTGTTACTTCAGACCTAACATACAATTCTATGATATAGAATCATCTAGATGCATTAATTATTCATATATCATTAATTAAATTAAAAATATGAAAAATTTCCAAAGTTGAAAGTTAAGTTTTTACGACGCTTTATTCCAATTTCATGGGTGCTAACCACTCTACATCATCATATCATATGTCATGTTATTTAAAGCATCTCACGTTATCATTTTTTAGTTAAAAAATCAGAGGGAGGGACCAAAACTGTCGACTTTTAAAATAGGGAGGAATAAAACTGCAATTAAGCCTTATTTTTACATACCGAAAATTTCGTTTTTGAAATTTTTGGGATGCAAATTTTTTTCTCAATTTTGTTTCACATATCGGAAATTAAATTTTTGGTATGTAAGATTTTTTCTTAGTTTTGTTACATATCGGAAATTTTGAGTTTTTGAAATTTTCAATATGAAAAATTATTTCTCAATTTTGTTTACATTCAAAAAATATCGTTTTCCACAATTTTTGGTATGAGATTTTTTTTCTTAGTTTGTTTTACATACCTGAAATTTCTGGTATACAATTTTTTTTTTCATACTGGAATTTTCAAATATCCGATATATTAATTTCTAAATCGAATTTTTGAAAGAAAAAAATCTATACTATGAATTTTGTATTTGTGTTGGATAAACAATTGGTACAAAAATTTTCAATAGAAGTAAAATTAGATTAAAATTAGATTTTTCAAGAATTGTAGAGATCAATAAAATCCAATTTTCTATGATTAGCTTTTATACTAGGCTTGCTTGACACAAACCATCCAGCAGTATAGATACTCATTAGTAGAGATTTGATGACATATAACTGTTCATCAGCAGTATTTACTATTTATTTCCAATTTTTCACTTATCACATAAAAAACTGTTGTGCTCAAACTAAGCTCTAAAGAAGTGGGAGCTTTTTATGTACATGTACACAACACACAGAAGCTCTACGACTTGTAAATTGTAAGATACAATATTTCTTTAATTCAAAGTCATTTGAATAGAAAAAGAGAAATCCTTTCATTTTAATACATAATCATAGCTTATATAGTTCTATTGAATCCTTATACTTTAAAATGGGATAAATATTGGTGCCGGATATATATTGATATTGATGTTAAAATATATTTTAAAGGAGCAAAAACTCTTGTCAGTTATACATTAATGAAAAATTATTAGTGTCCATTTCTTTGTAGTATTATATATCTATATAAAAAATTTAATAACTTATCAAAGTTGTGTAATATTTTGAATTTTAAAAAAAATCATAAATATGTATCCATTTCAATATCATACTCGTGTTCGTACTACATATTCTAGATGTTTAGTTACACTTGGGCTTATTGCTACTTTCTGGTCCTCCTCCATGACTTGGGCCTATTGGACCTTTTAGACGCTTTACTCTCAGTGATTGGAATTTCTAGGTTTCCATCGTGATTTGGGCCTATGCCTTCTTTATTCATGATAATATAAATGGAAGAGCTTTTTACTTCCTACTCCATACATATACCTCTCACACTCAACACACTTAAAAATATTATTTTACTATATATAAAAAATTGAATTTTTTTTCTTTCTTCCTTTTCACTTACACATTCAAAACTTTAGCAAATTTTTCAACATTTTCGAAACTTCCGAAGCATTAGTTTTTTTTTGAACTTTTTAATTAATTTGAAATATTCGAAACGTAATTTCATATTTTCAAAAAAATTTCGAAAGTTTCGAACAATACAAAACTTCCAAAATAGAAAATTCCAGAAATAAAAAATTTAATTAATATATTTGAAACCGAAATTCTAGAATAGGAAATTTTCGAAATAACTAATACCATAAATTCTAAAATAGAAATAGAAAATTTTCAAAATAGAAGTAGGAAATTCCATAATAGAAATTTTTTGAAATAGGATATTCCAAAAATTTAATTAATATTTATATTGTAAATACAATATTTTTAAAAAATAATATAATTATTTTGACACAAAATTTACATTTCAAAAGTTTAAGTTAAATTCCAAATTTTTGACACTTTCGAAACATTCATCTTTTTCAAAAGTTTCAAAATATAAAATTACGTTTTCAAAACTTTCGAAAAATTAAAGTTTTAAAATTTTGAAAGTTCAAAAACTTTTATTAAAGATGAAAGCTTCAAAAATATTTTACAAATTCAATAAATTGAAGTTCGAAAATTTCAAATTAATTCAAACTTTTGAAAATAAATTCAATTTGTATTTCAAAAATTTATAATCAACCTAAGTTTTCAAAATTTGAACATTTTCTAATAATATTTTCTAAAGTTTTGAATATTTGAGTGAAAAAGAAAAAAAAAACTTTTTATATATAGTAAAAAGATTAAAACAGTCTCTTTAAATATATTGGGGTTTGAGAGATATAGGTGGGTAGAGTGAGAAGCAGAAAACTCATAAATGGAAACTTCTTTTTTCACCTCAAGTTTTCTCAAAAGTCTTTAAATTTTATTCGGATGAGCTAATTTGGATGTGAATTTTACATGCTTAGATTCATCAATTCAAACGTATATTTTTCTATATTTGAGAATATTTAGGTAAGAGAAGAAACACTCTGTTTAAATTTATCAATACGTGATTGAACAAAAAAGAAATCAATAATTGTAAAAAAAAATATCAATACATAATCTATTATAAGATTTCATATTCTAAAAATGTTCAATAAATTTTTTATTGTGAATACTATCAAATATATCACTCTATATATATAATTAATAAATTATTCGACCACTTATACGATTATACATTTTATTTTTCACAAAATTCATGAAAGATAAAAGAAAGAAAATAATTGATGATGTTATAGGATAAAGTCAGTTCCTAAGAGAAAAAATAAGAAGAAGAAAAAAGTATAGTATAAAAGATAATGTATAGTTGGATAAATAGTAGAAATATAAAAAGTATATTTATCAAAAAGAGAAATTTTTTTATTATAATATTATGACAAATAATTTTTATTTTCTTGTGTGAGTGAGGAACTCCGTTAAACATACAGATCGGTCACGAGTGTGAGTAACTAGAAGTTCTCTTTTGATGTTTTAGCAGAGTCGACATAAAGGCTGGTTGAAACTTTGGAACTTCAAAATTCAAAATCCCATAGCGCCGTGCAATTGCAATTCGTTGAATCCTTCATCAAACAGTTGAAATTTTGAAACTTCATTTGTTTCTTTTCAATAAAACAAACTTCACTTGTTTAATTATTATTATTAATTGTTTTATAATACCCATATATGTCTCCGGGTCAAGAATCAAGATGTACCTAAAAATGATTTAACAATTATTTTATAATGATAAAGAAGATATTAATCATTTCTATATTAGCTTTATCAAAAAAATACTTTATATATATATATATATATATAATATAACTATAACCAATATATAATATATTATTAAATATTCATGTAGATTTACGACTTTCCGTAATCAATACAAATAAATTAATCTCATACATAATATTCTTTTTAGATGTGTCTAAAAATAATTACTGTATATCACAAAACTATAGTTCATGATATTATAAAATGTTACATAAACAATTGATATTCTGAGATTACACATTCCAATATCCATTTTCTTGCATTTATTGTGTGAGATTTGGCATTAGAGTCTTAAAAAAAAAATATTAATATGCTCATAATTACTATATTTATTATTTTAAAAATAATTATCATACAAATAAATATTTATAAAATTAGAAAATAAAAAATTATTATTAGTATAAAGACTTTTACAGTGCTATATATACGAATTAAACTCTAATAATTCACGGTCTTTTCAAAAGAAAACAAAATGTGTGTCTATATGGTGCGCGTAAGACTTTTCTTTTGAGTGTTTTATTTTCTTGGGAGTTGCGCTCCGTCGAATCCTCTGCTACCAGTCTCCATCAATTACATGTAACCTTTCACAAAACCGCCTGCAACTCCGTCTAATTTACACGTGGCACAATATCAATAGAAATCCCCACGGCAATCCAATGAGGTCTCCCATACTCTATTATATATTGTCGATGACACCAGAACTTTTGTTTTCTAAAAATTGTCCACCTTATTAATCGAGTCACACACACACACACACCAAAGACCAAACACAACGCTAACAAAAATATAAAAAAAACTAAAATGAACATTGATTTCAAATCCGCTATTCAACTCTAAAAAAAAACCCAAACAACGATACAAAGATGTTGAATCTGACACAGAGTTAGTGAGAGAAACTAGTTAGTTTCTGTTACGAATTACGAATCCTGCAACTTTCAATCTCAACCGTTCGTTTCGTTCTATTGATAGTTCATCACAGCCGTGGATGGGCCAAACAGCTTCCACGGCCACCGTCGCTAACCGCCGGGACAGCGTACAAGGCCATCGATCTACAAACACCACAAAAACAACCAGATCTACCGACTTAGTGTATCCCATGACCGCCGGCGAAGACGAAGATGATAACAGAGATCCGGTTCACGGTGAAAACTCCGATTATATATCAGATCTACCTGACGAGTGTTTAGCTATAGTATTTCAGTCGCTGAGCTCAGCCGATCGGAACCGGTGTTCACTCGTTTGCCGGCGGTGGCTTCAGGTTGAAGGACAGAGCCGCCAACGTTTATCGTTAAACGCGCAATTGGATCTTCTTCCGGTAATTGATTCTCTCTTCACTCGATTCGATTCGGTTACGAAACTCGCGTTGAAATGCGATCGTAGATCTGTTAGCATAAGAGACGACGCACTCGTTTTGATCTCCGAGCGTTGCCCTAATCTCACGCGCCTTAAGCTCCGCGCGTGTCGCGAACTTACCGACGCTGGAATGGAAGGTTTCGCTAAGAACTGTAGAGGATTGAAGAAACTATCATGTGGATCTTGCACTTTTGGATCCAAAGGTATGAACGCGATTCTCGATAACTGCGCCGCGCTGGAAGAATTGTCGGTGAAGCGCCTCCGTGGAATTGCGGAGACTGCGGTGGCGGAGCCGATTGGGCCGGGAGTAGCCGCGGCGTCTTTGAAGACGATTTGTTTGAAAGAGCTTTACAATGGACAGTGTTTTGGTTCATTGATTCTTGGTGCTAAAAATCTAAAGACATTGAAGCTTTTTCGATGTTCGGGTGATTGGGATACGCTTTTTCAGCTCATGGCGGAAAGGGTTAAGAGCATGATTGTTGAGTTTCACTTTGAGAGGCTTCAGATTAGTGATATTGGATTGCAAGCTATTTCAAACTGTTCCAATTTGGAGATTTTGCATCTTGTTAAAACACCTGAATGCACTGATATTGGACTTGTTACAATTGCTGAAAGATGCAAGCTTTTGAGGAAGCTTCACATCGATGGTTGGAAGGCAAATCGGATTGGGGATGAAGGGTTAATTGCTGTTGCTAAATTTTGCCCTAATTTACAGGAATTGGTGCTTATTGGTGTTAACCCTACAAAAGCTAGTTTGGAAATGTTGGCATCTAATTGCCCTAATTTAGAGAGGTTGGCTTTGTGTGCAAGTGATACTGTTGGTGATCCTGAGATTTCTTGCATTGCTGCTAAGTGTTTGGCTTTGAAGAAACTTTGCATTAAGAGTTGTCCTGTTTCTGATCATGGGATGGAAGCTTTGGCAAATGGGTGCCCTAATTTGGTGAAAGTGAAGGTTAAGAAGTGTAAGGGTGTTACCCCTGAGGGTGGTGATTGGTTGAGGCTCACTAGGGTTTCGGTTGCTGTTAATTTGGATACTGTTGAAGCGGAACACCAAGATGCTAGTGCTAGTGATGGTGGAGCACAAGAGACTGGCATAGAATTTCCTCCAATGCCTGGCAACACAGCAGCGTCTTCATCGGCAAGTAATGCATCAAGAAGTACTGTTCGATCGAGTTCATTCAAGCAAAGGTTAGGACTTTTGTCTGGGAGGAATATAGTTGCTAGTACATTGAGAAGATGGTCAGGTGGTAACACTAGTGCTCGCCATGGTTAGAGACAGAGAGCATAAGTAAGCTAGCTGTCTTTGATCATTTTTCAATATTATTATCGTCTTGTATCATTTGATTTTTCTATATCTTGTAAAACATTTGGAATTTGAAATTTGAAATTTTTGCCGTGTGGTGTTTATTAGCTTTTGAATTGAATCTTCACGGTTAAGTGTCAATGACATTTTTTCCCCCTACAGTTGTTGTTGGTGCTATACTTTGTTTGATAAACTCACTCACGTGTCGTCTCACTCATCCTCCGTATATCATATATTGTTTGTTTGATTCGTCTCTTGATGATTTTCTTGGCTGGATTCCTAGATGCACTAGACACTACAGTGCATATAAGATGGAGGTTAAGGATGTCTGGGTTTTGTTTGATTTATGAGTTTGATATTGAATGGCAAAAGATATTCCTTGTTTTCTGGATATATCTTGGTGACTGCTACCGATGCCATTGTGTAAGAAAGCAAGATTCTTAAGATGGGGATCAAAAGATCTCTTAGAATTGCAGCTTCCACACATTTGACGCAGTCACGCCATCTTGATATGATGAATCTTGTGGGTTAGAGAATAATGTATTTAACGAAATTACACGATTTGGGTTGTCACATTAAGATTAGACCGATCAAGTTATGACTTTGATAAATCTGGTTTAAATACGAAATTAGGGTCCATGATCTTATTATTACTATTATATATAAAAAATTCAGCACCATTGTTTAATTTGCTTGGATCAACCGATATGCCTGCAACAGAAATAATATGGCTTATATGTATCCTAATTGATCCATTCCAAAACTAGATTTCTTGCAATTTCACCCTCAAAATAATGTTTCCTCAACGCCTCCCACAAATGCTCAACATGAGCCGTCGGCTTACACTATAAATGAGGATGTCATAAGACACTGGTAAAACAAACATCCTGTTCTGTTTGACGGAGTAAAACAAACATCCTTTAGATAGGATCTATATTTTATATTCATAACTGATTGAAATGGGCATTGGCCAACACGTCTTCTATGTGTTATAAAGGTTGTCTTTTTCAAGTGTATAATCAAATCAACTTCTTTCACACTAACTTGATGTTATCGTCACTTCAAATCTAATTTAGTGAAGATAATAGATCTATAATCCATCTGTAGTTAGAATGAGATATTTATTAGAGATGGAGATGTTATTGAAAGTCCTGTCAATAGTACAACACCGTCAATTATCATTGTTTTCTTACTAAGTTAAATGAATTGCAAAAGTTACACTAGACTGAATGAGGCCCACAACAAGCATATTGCTGGCAAACTTCTCAATTGCATTATTTTGATGATGTGAACATACAAATTTAAACTACAACTTTTAAAAGTTTATTTTCGAACGAAATAATTTATATGAACGTGTTTTAATTGAAACAATATATTATTTCAGATGTGTACATTTAAAGTTAAAAAGTAAGAAAAGTACCTCACAACTTTGAGACCCCTCAATTCAGTATCATTTGACAGATCCAAATTCATTTTTCTAATATACCTTTTAAAGGTTGTTGCTGTAGGGTGTTTTGTAGTCTTGGTCAGATCATGTCGAGTATTTTGTTTCAAGAAATGGAATGATTCACTATATTCTATTAAAATTCTGGTTAGATTCAATTTTATATTTTAAAAATACGATTATAGAAAAATTATTTATAAACTTCCAATATTATAGTAGATTATGTATTAGATTACCAAAATACGAGTATAATTTCATAATGTCGTGACATTTTTTTCTTCCCGCGGGATGTTTCTCACTTGTGGGCATGTGAATGAAATTTTAGCTTCACAAATGATGAGCCGAAACCAAAAGCTCTTTGTTATATTCTGTTATTATTTCATCATCACTCAACATGTATACATTACTAAATTGATGCATCCCAAGAGAACTGATTAACTTGAATGAGTAATAAATCACATAGCCATATAAAGAGAAACAGCACTACAAGATATTCTTACATCGAACCTGCAGGCATCCTTTAAATTATCGCATAATAGAAAATGATAATAATTAAGCATAAGAGTCTCAGGCTCTAAAATAAAATGACAACATACACCTGTTACTTATGCAACCTTGTCTAACTTAAGATGGTTCACCCATCAGCACTTGAAATTACATAATGTTCAGTGAATCAATTCAAGACTGAAAATTGTGTATTCCCTACGCATGCAGCAGTGCCTGTTGAGAGTTGAACAATGGAGGGGTAGTTATACTATTTTGTTTTCTTCTCTTTTGCAGCCTGAGGCTTTTGGTACATCGCCATCTGACTTAAGATGGTAAAATTTGTTGCAACACTAATTGCATAGCCCAGTAGAACTTCAAAAGAATTAAGGAATAATTATTATACATAACACAGTCAAGAAATAATTGCACCGCGGGCAAGACTGCTATACAGACACAAAAATGTCAATAAAACTTAGGCACAGAACTTTGGAAGTCAAGAAGATGAAAAACATGGATTTCCAAACAAGAAAAAAAATAAGTTTGCTAATTAAACATTGCCAAATGCCTGAGCAGACGCAATCCCAAAAGTTTGTTTCGACATACTGGAATAATAAAAACTTAGTAAAATATGTTTGTCATCAACAAAATGATAGAAACAATATGATTATGAAAGTGGCTTTCAATAGTAGTAACAAACTTGAAAAGGAAGAAACTATTGAAAAATAACCATTTTCTACGTATAAATTAGAAATTTATAGTTGGCATCACAGAACATTTTTACACAAGTATATATAAGCAACAAAAAATGAACTTTGGGTTTTCTGCTTCATAAGGGTTAAGAAAAGCTAGTCTGTAGTGTTTGAGTTCTCAAGTGACCTACAATCTTGTTCATTAGATCATCCAAGAGATCTGTATATGAATGTGACTTGATAAATAAATTATTAAGTATCTGTGACTAAATAATGAACAAGAGGTAAAGCTCTCATAGACTCATCCTCAAGAAAAATGAGCATCCATTCTTGGAGAGGGAAATACACAAATTCCATCGAACAGGAACCTATGTTTTCTAGTGTAGGGTGCCATAAATCTTGCAATATAACTGTTACTCTATCTCCCTCTCAAAAGAAAAATTTAATTTTTTTAACACTCAATACAAAGTGTTTCACTCTACTCTTCAGCTACAAATAGTGGTCTGGCTAGTTTTGTCTTCAAATTTTCAAATGCAGATTTTAGAACAGCTTCATAGAAAGGGGAAAGATGAGAATGGGAAAACAGCTTTTAGAACCAGTATTTCAAAATTTCAAAATGTGCCTCTGTTTGTTATTGATGCAAACCCAGATTACATAAACAGTAAATGGAAGAAAACAGAGCAATAATGGACAATGAAGAGTGTATTATTTCTGAAAATCAAAGGAAAAAATACAATAGGATGAAGAAGATCCTATTGTCCACAAAGCTAAGCTCCTTCAGAGAACCAATGCTCTCTGCCCCTAACAAAGTGAATGATTCTACTTGATACCTTCCTCTCTCCCCTCATCATCCTTATACAACTCATTTACCACTTTTCTCTTCACTCTCACTCACGTGCATTATGTCCTTCTCTATTTAACATAAACTCTCCACACTATGGGCCTAGGCAACCAATGCACTGACTGTCCCTTTGAGCCCACCATCTCATTTGGGGTCCTATCAGTTATGGTGTTGGGAAGGCTCTTAAATGGGAGTTTGATCAAGGCTACATTTCTTTGGTTTGGTAAAAAGTGCCTTGGAATGTGGTTTTCTCCCATTGGCTTCCACAGAAATTTAAACCGAACAGGCAAGACACTTGTTCTGATGTAAACCGTGTTAACAGTACCTACCATCAAAGCATGAAAATCCGACAGTTCTTTCTCCAGGGCCAACTAAAACACCTTTTGGCCATTAGCTTAACTCCAACATTCATGCACTACAAACTCACAATGGCACAATCACAAAAATACTGCCCGAGAAAAGTTAAAGAAAATCTAAGATGCACATGAACCCATAAGACAAAAGGAAAAGGAACCTGATATTGTTGGGATTTCTCAAGCTTAATTGCTAAAACATTCACATAAAAAAATGTGACTTCTATATTGAAGATGGAAAACAAGGATCAAACAATTGATTTTTGGACCGAGAGGTTTACTAAAAGAGAAGAGGGGGGACCTGCTTACGTTGCAGAGAAGAGTTAGTGGAAACTTGAATGAGATGGAAACAAAGTTATCAAGCCAACAATAGGGGACGATAACAATTTCAGGAAAGCAATACCAAAGACTGAGAATCAAAGATGAGGCAAAAGGGGAAGATAAACTATTCAGTCCTATCTGTGGGTGCATGTTTGACTGGCAATATAGACAGAAAGAATGTAAATAAATTTGCAGCGAAGCTATTGAAGAGGACTGTGTACAGTAAATAAATTTGGCTGAAGAGGACTACTGAAACTTTCTTCAAATTGTTTCTATTTTTCTGTAGTCAAAATTGAGATAGAGACATCTTGCAATCGAACGGGTCCTTACTTTTTAAAGCACTACTATTAACACCAATAACTGATTCGATATTCATTAATGATGATAACAAAAACAAACTAAGAAAGGATACCACTTTTTGGGGCATTTTCTTGGATGGTGGTGAATACTCTAACTGCAGCAAATATAAACAAAAACTTTAGTATGCCAACAAATGAAAACTGTAACCTAAATTCTATTAAATTAAAGATGTACTGGCTTACCCATTGAACCTCCAAAATTCATAAAAGAAGTTAAGAAGCTAAGCTCCCCTGTACTTTTATTCTGCACAGACCAGATTTACCAGTGAAATAAGAATGGTGAAAACAAATTGTTGACATACTTCATTGATTAAATACAACATTTCGGAAATAAATAATCTAAAACGCACAATGAGGCATAATATGAAAAAATCAGCACATCCAAATCAACAGAGTTGACAGGATTCTAGCCTTTCATTACACAAGAGCAATAAAAGAACCTAGTTTTCTTCAAGATGCAGATAGGATGGCAACAAATCATACTTAGAAACCATGTTAGTCGTGTAATCAATGTTGTCAAACTCATGGTTCCACACAAACTCATTAAACTCAAGATTGATACAAAAGTAATGGTTAAAACATCTATCATAGTATCTAAATGTCATTTAACAGTATGTTCATAGTAACTATTCTACATTTCTAATAAATATTCAGTAAGCAGTCACAGGACCAGACCAGACCAATTAAAAATGGACAAATTCACAACACGCAAGATATTTTCACAACTCAGCCAACAAAAGAGTATAATAAGAACAAAATTGATGGACAAATTGACCATGGTTCAAAATTACTACGAGAGAAGAATGGTAGGAATGGGTTCCCTAGGTGGAACTGGCTTAAGCTCAGTAGAGCCAGGTTTCAAACTTTCACGCTCATCAGAGTTGAATTCATTCACCTTGTTGGCCTGTTGGGTTCATTGCAAACTTGCAATGGTGAGTTTGTTCATGTTTCTCATTTCTTCACTTCGTTTATGTTCATAGTAATTATTCTACATTTCTAATAAATATTCAGTAAGCAGTCACAGGACCAGACCAATTAAAAAATGGACAAATTCACAACACGCAAGATATTTTCACAACTCAGCCAACAAAAGAGTATAATAAGAACAAAATTGATGGACAAATTGACCATGGTTCAAAATTACTACGAGAGAAGAATGGTAGGAATGGGTTCCCTAGATGGAACTGGCTTAAGCTCAGTAGAGCCAGGTTTCAGACTTTCACGCTCATCAGAGTTGAATTCATTCACCTTGTTGGCCTGTTGGGTTCATTGCAAACTTGCAATGGTGAGTTTGTTCATGTTTCTCATTTCTTCACTTCGTTTATACTAGGAGTTATGGGGTTGAGACTCAATACAAGATCATTCACATCCTTTGCAGATGGTTCGCATTGATGCATGTGTGGAATTGAGTACTACAACTCACAATGGTGAGATTGAAGTTTTGTGCACTGTGGAGCCTTATCATGAAATTTTATAGGGGAGAAATAACCATTACGTAGTAAACTCGTGATTCTATGCAAGTCTATCCGAGTCTACCCAAATTTACATGAAACAATTTTATCAGCAAGTTAGCTCAATTTAAATAGCAAGAGTTGAAAACTTGTATGAGTTAGCTTGAGAGTTTCATAACCATATATCTAACTAGTTTCAAGTTGATCATAATTAAATGTACAACAAAATATCTCATTTACCATTTGCTAAAAGGGAAAAAGTAGCCATTTTGACCGGAGAATCATGTATCATACATATATGCATGTAAAAACTAGAAAACAAATAAGTTTTAAAATTTCACAACAACTAGGTATTTTCTCCAACACAATACAAAACAGCCCTTCGTGTTTCCACTTACAGAAAAGTTTTGCCATATTTGTGGGATCCTTGCAAACAGAAATATTGCATGCTGAGATGCCTGCAAAAGATCAAATTGGCATCAAGAAATGTTGGCCATAGAGCACCTTATACCCTAATTATGCAATGGAGAGGGGGGGGGGGGGGGGGGGGGGGGAGTTGAGCTAAGGGTTAAAGGACCTTGGTGAAAGAGAAAATCTAAAAAAAATTTATGCAATAAAGACTAAAATGCTCGACACTACGAATTAACAAAGGAATACAGCAGAGACAGCCAGACACACTTGGAGAAAAATTTCAGCAGCAAATGCATGTTGAACATAAAGTTATGAAGTTATTACTCACATACAAGGCCTCAAAGAGAAGAGGATCAATTTGACCAGCTAAGATAGTGGGTGCTACAGCACAATATCTGAAAACCAAGGTATCAAGGAAATGATCGAGAATATTTGATTATATTGCATAATGCGAGAATGAAAACTCAGTGCTTTTGCAAGCAAGTAGGAATAGGATACATCAATGGCCGAATCCATGTGGTTGTACTCAAAGGTTGAGAAAAGTAGTAGATTATGGCAACCAATACAAACGCTGTATCAAAAACGGAGAGGACAAAGCAAGTTAGACTAATTCAAGAAAAACAAGATAGCTATATCTAACAAAAGATAGCGTCATACAAATTGCATGAAGTTTAAATTTGGTTTAACTTTTATAGAAGCTAAGACCTTTCAGATCACAAGCAATCCAGCCTACATCTCTAAGAAATTCCAAATTCCAATGATTAAATTTTACAACAGTTGTTTGTAGAAAGGCCATTTGAATTAAGGTCCTTGTTTCCCTTAAGAGTTTACTTGGTCTTCCTCTACCTTTGTTTATTGGACTACTATTATCCACATGATCAACTATCCTTATTGGGATCTCAATAGGTCTTTTTCACATGACTACAGAACCATCTTAGGTCAGAATCTGTAATTTGTTTGTCACTAGTGCTAATATCCCCATTGTTCCACAAATTTATTAATTCCTATCTTATCTTTTCTAGCATGTCTATTCATCCACCAGGACACTTAGCTCGTGCTTCTATTAGCACTTTACTTCCCAGCAACTCAAGCCGTTAGCAATCCAAAAAAATGCCCGAACCTGCCTTTCTCTTGGTTTTTTGAATTATATTTGTTTATTATATTCCCTTTTCAGCCAATTCTTTAGTAACACCTCACTTTGATTCAACCCTCATCTCAACCCTGTTCAAAAGTGGATGATATAACACAATGGTTGAACGGAAGAATGATGAAAAATATATAGTCGCCAAAGAATAAGCAAAAACAAAATTGCAAAACATAAGTGCACCTTGGATCAAAAGAAACAACAATTCTCCATAGGCCGAAAAAGGAAGGCCTTTGTGAAGACAATAAGCCAGTGATATGGTATATCCAACAACTTCAAGCTCAAACGACAACAAGCTAAGTCCTCTCACACTTCGATGCTTCAAAATTTTCAAAATCTGAGCTTCACAAGATCAACACAATTAGAAAAAACCTAGTTTGATTTCAAATTGTGAAGAAAATAAGTACATGATTTGATTCAATCTTGCAAAAGACAAAGTGATTCCATAAATATAAAATTGATTTGACCTGCTTGACGTCTTGACTATAATTGTTTTTGGCATCAAAATTGATAATAATTTGAAACTGAATTTCGGAGTTTGTGCATCCAAATATAAATTTTAGCCTCAAATTTATTACTACGCAAATATATCCAACCATATTTACATTTCAACTCTCTAGTAACCAAAATAAAATTATCAAATTCATTCAAAATCAAAATTTGCCAAAGGAGAACTAATCTCACACTAAACACGCTTAAATCAACATTTATCGAACAAAACAACACACTCGTTAACAGCAAATGAATATTTCCTTTGAACCAGTGAATACAGCAAATAAAACTCACGAATTAACACAGCGAGAAACGGTTAGAACAATTTGCTTAATAAGTTAGGTTTTGCATGTGCATAACAAACTATGAAACTATTAAAATCTGATCGATTAATTTTGTTTTCCTAAACCGTAAATTAATTGAGAGAAGAGAATATAGTAAAGGATAGCGGAAATGGTAAATGGAGAGAATAGAAGAGAGGAGTGCCTGAGGGAGTTTGACGGTGGTGGAAGCGGCGACGATGGCGTAACCGAGGAGTTTGGAAATGAGAGGAAGCAAGCATTGTTTGTGAGGAAAGTTTCCGTTACGAAGAGATTCAATTGCACAACTCAAATCAATCCCTAGATATTGTTGAATGATAATTAACAGATATTCCATTGATCTCTCTCTGATCTCTTTCGTTTCTCAATCCAATGCAATTCTTTCTTTCAACGCCCTTTCTTAGTTTTCAGTTTGTGAGAAGATATTCATTTACTGTGATTTCTCTCTCTCTCTCTTTTTTTTTTTAAGGGTTTAATTTGTATTATATTACTTTATATTCGTGACCACTCATATTTGTTACCTTAAAAAAATTATTATATAAATTAAATATTTGTAAATATACCATAATTACTATCGATAGTATAATTTTTTTTTTCAGTTTTTATAAATTGACTTGTATATTTCCTAAAAAAAAGTTGACTGATAGATATTTTTGGATTATTTATAAAGTACTATATTCTTAGATTTTTTTCTAAAATATATTTAATTTTCAATTTTTCTACAGAGATTTAATGGTAACAGAACACAGGATAGGGACATGGAGAATATAAAATAATTTGTAACATACCTTCAATAACATCTCACTTTTATAGATATATAGAGTGTTTTAAAAATTAATATAATAATTTATTAAAAGAATAACTAAATCAATAAAATGATATTTTTATGTAATTTGATTGGATATATGGTAAAAAAAGTGTTACACATCGCATATAATAAAAGCAATTGTTTGTTGTAAAAAAAAATAACTGTTTAAAAATAATTTTGTTTAACTATATTGTTTTCCTTTAAATTTGGACAATGTGATTTTGGTAAATTAATTTTATCTGTATTAATTAGTTAATTAAATTTAATATTATTGTCAATTTTGTCAATCTAAAATATTTATAAATATTGATTTTTATCCAAATATTTAAAAGTGTACCATTTTGAAATATAAAATATATATTTTATTTGAAGGAGGGACAATCTCTAAAATAAATACTAAACAACTATTCTACGAGAAAAACTAGTTCACACAACGTTATTTAGAATAATTAAGTCACAAACATGAGGAGAATAATCAATAACATGGAGATCTAAAGCTTGAGAATGAGCAAAACTTGTTAACCATTAATTTGTCTCTCTATAAATGTGACAAAATACGCATTTCTCAACTAAACACTAAAGATCTATTTGGTGCAAGAGAAATGTCAAAGAGAGATATCGAAGAGAGAAAGAGCAGAGAAATGATTATTTCTCTTGTTTGAAACAAATGATAAAGAGAGACAAAATTGATGTGGAGTTCGTGTACTTTTTCTTTCTCCTCAAAAGAGCGAATAAATACGAAGGAAACTGCTTATCTTATATGTTTTCCTTTTAAACCCCTTGACACAATACACCTTTTTTCATCATGTTGTTTTTATGTCACATATGTTTTGTTTTTCACAATGGGTTCATTTAATTAATAATTAAATTAAATTTATAATAAACTCAATTAAGTAATTGAGTTAATCAATTAATTGATTAAATTTAAATAAAAAATAAATTAGTTTTGATGAAAGCATTTTTGTTTCAAGGGCATTCTTGTACTTTCAAAAACAATCAATATTTCTCTTTTTCCTCTTTCTCTTATACCAAATAATACATCAACCGTTCTTTATTTCTCTCTTCTCACACTTTTTCTTAACTATTTCTCTCTTTTCACTTTTCCTTCACAACTAATCACACCCTAAAAAATTCTTGCAAGACTAAATCATCACAAATTCACAGCAAAAGGATAGTGAGTGTTCTTACACCTCTAAGTAACCAATTATATCTCTAAGTAACCAATTGCACTCCAACTCTAGCATCACATTCAACAATTAGAGAAATATATACTAAGGCCAAGTGGATTAAGACATAATTCAACCTGATGTAGTTACTACTTATCTTTTTAGAATAAGATAAATACTATGTTTGTCCATAAATACAAGTCCCTCATGTGATTTTTCTTTGTCCCTTTTAATAAGATTTTTTTCACTTTTTCAATTCTATTAATTATTTCTTTACAAATTTACCCTTAATTATATTGCATATTTTCTGTAATATGTAATAAATACTATTCCCTCCGTCTCACAATGAGTATCACTTTAACGTAAAAAGAATTGTCTCAAGATGAATGTCATTATCAATTTTCAATACATCTTTAATAATTTTTTTATACTATCCATCAATAATTACTATGTGCGCACCTTATAAAATATTATTGTACTTTACAATTTACATTGATATTGGTGAAAAACTTACCAATAGTTAAGATTGATAGTTTGGTAAAATGAGTTCTTTATTTCTTCTAATTATTACATTTCTTAATACGTGTGCAAAAATTTTAAACGACATTCATTGTGAGATGGAAATAGTACAATAAAATCATAAATTAATTTTCTCAATTTCTTCAAAGATAAACTAGTAAAATAATCAAAATCATCAACAAGTTTAATACTATAATCAACTTTATTAATTTCCGCGATTTAGTCAACGAAATCTTATATATAGGGACAATAGTAGTATAATTCCATGCGGAAATTATCATGGAGTTTAGAGGTTTTCACAATATGTGTCACTTTATAGCAACAAAATTTTGTCTCAAAATGAACGTCATTTACAATTTTCAATGCAACTTTAATTATTTTTTTCCTATACTTTCCTTTAATGATTACTTTATACATAACTTTCAAAACATTATTATACTTTGTATTGATAATAATGTAAAATCCACCAATAGTTAAGATGAATAATTTGGTAACACGACTTCTCTCTTTCTTCTAATTATTGTATTTCTTAATATGTGTGCAAAAATCTTAAACGACACTTATTATGAGACGAAAGGAGTATTTAGTTGATTTATTTTTTTCAAATAAAAAATGAAAATTTATAAGATTTTAATAGATACAACAATTAAAAATTTGCCTAAAAATTGAGAAATTAAATTTGCAATGGAAAAGTTATTAATTAAAAGTTTACGAAATTTCATTAAGTACAACATAGTGTATATATATAATCAAGCAAAATCAACATAATATTTTTTTAAATTGATTTCCACTAAAAGTTATTTTGTCTTATTTACTTCATTTTCTTCCATGCATGTACGTTTTGTGTCTTAGTTTAGTATTGAGTATTGTTGAAAATTGATTTTAGTAACAATAAAAGAAGAACAATAGACAATAGTGAATCTGCCAAACAGAAAATCATAAAGTGAAATTTGATGGAATATTATTAATTTTTCCTTAAGAATTTATCATCTCAAAATGTTAG
Organism: Cicer yamashitae; assembly: GCA_037974755.1. Lineage (NCBI taxonomy): Eukaryota > Viridiplantae > Streptophyta > Magnoliopsida > Fabales > Fabaceae > Cicer > Cicer yamashitae. The sequence continues at coordinate 51,223,875 of JBBPBQ010020324.1, read as the reverse complement.
CAAATCTCTAATGATACAATAGGTCCGTCTCCAACATATTGGAGGCAACAAAACAGCAAGAACAAAAATGTTAACTAAAAAGAAAAATAACAAATAATTAATTTTTGGTGTACCTGAAAGTGGTAATCTTAGGGTTTATTTATAAGCTCATAAACTTAGTATTAAAATTTCGGATGAAATCAACTAATGGGAATGATGAACCCATTAGTGAACAAAAGTTAGGAACACATAAGACATCAAACCAATTAGTGGATATTAAGATAAAACTCGGACAAAACATAATTTTTTAGATATTCTTTCGAAGTCCAATAATTATTTCCAAAAATAATATTTTAGGGAGAAAAAATCAAAGGAGTTTGCTATGTTTTTCTTTTTAAACTCTCTAATGCAGAAGAAAATGAGGTTTTAGTAATTCAGAATTCGATTAGAAAATAAGTAAATAAGTAAAGTCTTATCAATAACTGTTTCAGCTAGAATTCGAACTCGTATTCTTCCGATCGATTCATTCTTATTTGAAATTCATTCACAACTTACAACTTCAAGGATACAAAACCAATCAATATAGGACTTAGAACATTTAGAATATCACTCTCAAAACACAAGAAGTACGGCGTATAATTGAATTGCACCAGTTTTGAGATGATTATTTCACCAAACATGAGTTGTCATTGGTCTATTGAAATAAGTTAAAATTTAGGCAAGGTAATAATGGAATGAGTTACGATGATAATAGATGAGTGAGTAGAGTTTTGGGCCCATATTCATGTAGCTGTCAGTTAGCTTGCATGCCCAACCTATGAGTTCACTACCTACTTCATGTTTATTAGTTAGTCTGGTCCAGTCTCCATTTTGTAGAGCAAACATTTAAAAACATGTCCCCTTGGGCAGTCTTGCAATTGAAAGTTAAGTTTTTATTGAATTGGCTTGTTGTCCAAGTGGTGTGAGTTAGGAGTCATATAAACTAGTTTGATCAATCGATTTGACATGCCAATTTTGGTGGATTGCATTTGGAGTGGTGTACTAATTCACCTAAATTGTTTTGATTCAGATACTATATAAAGATTAAACATAGTTTATAGTTTACAAAGAGATATATCTTTTATTTTATAAGACATATTTGTAAGGATGTTTAATACTTAATATAAAAACTTAATATGGTATAAGAATCTATCGAATTGAGTCATCCACCATTTATATTCACACATTAAATTCAATATTTAGATAGTTAGAGTGTGGGTGTATATGGAAAAATTGAAGTCCTACATTGTGTACATATAAAACTTAAGCATAGTTCACAAAGAGATGTCTTTCATTTTAAATATTTAATGAACGATAAAATCTTATAATTGTTAAAAGTGAAATGAATAATGATAAAATAAGTGGAAAGATATAAATTCAAATGTAAATGATGAAATTTCATATCATCTTAAGATTTTAAGTCACTAACTTGTGTAAGTCCACGGTCATAGTCAAATAAAAATCTCTTATCTTTTAGACTCCCATATCACCAAACTCAAAGAGTCTACCATAGAAATGAAATCGAAAGTTTATTAATTGGAATAAAATGATTATTGAATTCAATCAATACGGCATGATTGATATTTAGTTGAGTCTCTTAAGTATATTATCAAGTTTAATGTTAAACTTGTGTGTATAAAATAATATATATTGTCTCTGAGATGTCAACTTAGTAATAAGAGTTTGATATTATAATTTCAAATGATAATATTCAAATTCTAAACATTTATAAATTTGTCATTAATATCACCGTTATTAATAAATAATCTTTACTTACCTCAAATTTTTACTAAAAAAAAAATATGTAGTAGGAATTAATCCATGATTCAAACATGTGGTTACCCCAGTATCAACCAAAAAAAGTGGTAAATTCAATTGCTATTGAATAAGACTATACTTGCAATAGCACACATAGTGCTTAGTTCAGTTGCGGTTGAATATGACCACACTTGCAATAGAGACAAGGAGAAAACCCACTAACGATACGGTAGTGCTAAAACGATATACAGTTTTTTTCTTTAAATAATAATTTTTATGGGTTTCTACAATATTTGAGAAAAAAAATCAGAATTCAAAAAGAATATTAAAAATTGTTTCAAATTTTTAGTTCCTCGTAATTTTTTTAAAAATGATTTTCATTATATAAAATAATTTTTACCGCTATTAAAAGAAATTTAACAAATAATCTTTAAATCATTGAATAATAAAATTACTTTTTTTTATATAAAAAATAATGAACTGACTTTAATGATACTCTTACTTTTTTTTGGTATATGGTGTCAATTGATTTGCTAATTTCTTGAACTCTTGCATTTTCAAGCAAGTGAAGTCAAATTCAAAACCTCCTCACTTTTTTAGATCAACTAACAACAACAAAAAGTCAGGATAAGAAGGATGCACTATTTTCTTAATAAAAAATGTGAATGTTTAGACCTTGTAATGTTTGAGTTTAGAATGTCAAAATATTTAAACGATAAGTTTGATTGATAGTCAAACTTTTATTAGGATCGAGTTTGACATTTATAAAAGTTTGATACGATTTTTCAATCTATTTATAAGTCTATTTTATATTAATATTTTAAATGAGTAATCAAACATATTTTTTAATAGATTAATAAATTAATATGTCAATGAGATTAAGTATTTTTTTTATATTTAACATGACATTTTATAAAAATTTGACTTTATATGATAACATATTTTAATTCTATTTTATTATAATATAATTAAATATATCAAAAACTAATGTAGAATAATATGATTAAAATGCTAAAAGGTTAGTATATTTATAATTTAGCATAAAGTTCAAAATCTAACATATATTTATATATATAATAATAGTTATAAAAAATATTATTCACATTTACTTAAGTAAATCAACTTAAAAAGTTTTTTCTTAACAGGTAACTTGACATTTTTAACTACGTAGACTTCTAAATTTTTTTTCCGATATTATCTATTTAAAAAATAAATAGTCTGAACTAATATGTCGTAAACCCCTATTGTGCGGACTGCTTTATTCTTACCTCTAATTATGACTAATAAGTCACGTTATATGATATTTTACAATTTTTCCTTCTCATAATCCGATGCAAAATATTATTGGCTATACGTCTTTCATTATTACTCTCTTAATATGAAAATATTCATATCAAACTAATTAACCATTTTCTATTGTATACATAATTAGTGTTTGTCAAAATTGAAAATTTTATATCAAAAATGCATTTATGATTTGAGTGCCACAAGCCAAAGCAATGGCTTATTAAGAAATCATTTATTGTCTATATTGAAAAATGAAAAAGAAAAAAAATGAACAAGTTATAGACAAGTAGGTAGCATAGGCAGAGAATGAATCCTCTCTTTACCAGTCATGGAAATATCAAACTCTAACCAATGCATTTTAAGAAGATTTGAATTATTCACGTCCCTTACTCATCAGTCACCTAGCTGAAAGGGAAAGTCCAGGTCCCACTCTAAAAATTATTCACTCTATCTCAAAATATAACTAAAAATTAATGAAAAAATAAAAAAAAATTAATATATTTGATTTAAAATTTAGACCAAATATATCAATTTTCTTTGGTCAACTTTTTACTTATATTTTGGGACTAAGTAATACCCAATTCTTTCTACGATAAGTGTCACTTTAAAAAAAAATCTAAAAAAAATGTAGTTGTCAGATTCAATGTAATATTTAGTTTTTTTTTCTTCAATTATACTATCTAATTACTACTTTTTCCGTCGTACAATAAGTGACTCGTTTGAACACAAAATTGTTTCAAAATGAATTACTCTTTCAATTTTCAATACGCTCTTTTTCAATTGCACTCGTTAATTTATACTATTTGTTTCACTTTCAATGCAATATCTTTCACTATACATTTGTGACATTGATAATACATCAACACCTAACACGGATAATTTGATAAAAGTGATACTTTTTCATAAATACATTTTTCTAAATATGTATGAAATGATCAAATAACTTAATTATTATAATATGTGTGTACTCCATTTGACTTTGTATAAAAGCAACTTTAAGTCAACAAAAGTTGATGTATTTAATCAAATACATCAAATTTTGTTGACCTAAAGTTGTATATATTTAAGACTGGAGAAAGTACATCACTTACAAGTGAGTATATTTCACTTTTCATCTATGATAACGGTGAATACGTGAATGTTTGATAAAATTATTATTTTCTATCATTAATTTCTAATTTTGTTTCTTGATAAGTGCCAAATAGACAAATGTGACACTCCTGTGAAATAAAGTAATACAACCATAATAGAGTGAGTGGGTACCAATTTACATATTATTGAACATTTTGGTCCTTTTTAATCTTGCTATTACTCCCTACACTATCCTCTCACTCTCCTCTCTCTTTGAACAATGGAAAATGGATTACCTTTACTTCATTGTCTCTTGCAGCATACTCTAAGAACAATTTGCTCATTTCCTAGTTCTTCAAATTCTTCCAAATGGGTGTATGCTGTCTTTTGGAGGATAGTACCAAGAAATTTTCCTCCACCAAGGTAAGTAATAATAATGTTAAAACCAAATGACCCATATTTTTTTTATAATTTAGGAAATTTGACTTTATGTTGATGTTTATAGGTGGGAATTTGGAGGAACTTCTCTTGATCGCTCCAAGGGAAATAAAAGAAATTGGTATGTTTCATTTCATGGAACATGATTATACTAAATATATTATATATATATATTTGTCTCATTTAAGTTATAAGTTAATTGACCAAATTATAACATATCATATTATCATGTACAATATGACATGAAAAACATGTGTGATTGTATTTGAAATTAATAACAACATGTTTTATTTGTTAGGATTATTGTATGGGAAGATGGCTTCTGTGATTTTAATGAATGTGAGCAAAGGAGGATTGCCAATGGATACTTGAATGACAAATTTGGAGCTGATGTATTCTTCAAAATGTCTCATGAAGTTTATAGTTATGGAGAAGGGTGAGTGAGAAACATGACATTGTTTAAGATTAAAATACTTTCTTGACATGTTTAAGAAAAAAAAATTCTACTATATTTTTTCATGTGTTTTGAAAAAGTGTAGCATTAAGGAATTTACCATAAGGAAGTCTGACAAAAAATTCTCATTTGATGTATTCTCATTGTGTATAATATTCTGCAGATTAGTGGGAAAAGTTGCAGCAGATAATGGTCACAAATGGATTTATAGTGACACTCAAAATGGGTGTGAACCTAACTATATTGGTCATTGGAATGCTTCAATTGACCATGTAAGGGATGCAAAGTTCTTCACATTTTATCCCTCTTTTGTGAAATCTAAAAAAAAATGTCTTGATTTATATTTTTTTTTATAACTCTGTATTTTTTTAACTTGACAGCAACCAAGGGCATGGGAGTTTCAGTTAAATTCAGGCATTCAGGTTAGTGAATTGATTCAAATAATGACAAAAAAAAAAAAAATTCATGTTCATGTTATGTGAATAGCAAGCCAATATCAAAATTTTTCAAAGCTGATTTAAATAATGTTATCATATTACTATTCATTTTGGTAGACTATTGCTGTCATTGGTGTCAGAGAAGGCTTAGTACAACTTGGTTCATTTAACAAGGTATTGCTTCTTTTCCCTTCTAAATATTTCACTTGCTCAATTATAGGAGTTTAACTTTATAAATTCAACAAACAAAGTTTAAAATTTTTTAGAACAATTATTAGTGCACTTTAATTAATACTTTCTTATCTTAAATATAAGAAAAAATAAATTGAGTTAACAAAAATTGATGTATTTAATCAAATACATCAATTTTTATTGACATTATTTTTTCTTATATTTAGAATGACTAATTTTTTCCTTTCTGTTTTTTTTTTAAACCAGTATTCACATTTCTTGAAAATCACACAAAATTTTCAGATTGCAGAAGATCTTGATTTAGTACTCAACATACAAAGGAAATTCAGCTACCTCCAAACCATACCAGGAATGTTTTCCATTCAAAGACCACCAAACCTACCTATCCAAAATCCAAGCATTACCAAACCCAATTTCCAAATTATGGAAACCAATGAAATTTCTCAACATAGCTTCAATAAGAACCAAGTAACCAAACTCAATAATAATATGCATGATGAAAAATCCAACTACTTATCCATGTTAGCCATAAACTTAGGTAGAAATTCCTCACAAATTGGAACATCATTGCCACCACCTCTTTGGTCAGCTCCACCTTCTTTGCCTAACATGTCATGCAATCTTGGAGCAATGATTTCAACATTTCCCACTCAATCACATAACAATCTCACTCAACTTCATGAAACCAATAGGATCAATAACACAAGCCAGAAAGTGAAGATTGAAGAGGGCACATTTCATGTTGCTAGTTATTATGGAGATCAAAAAGGAAATGCAGGGTGGTCCTAACCTATGAAGCACAGGTACAGACACAAACGGTAGACATGACATTGACAACTACTTAATTAAATATAATCATATGTATCAATGTCACGATAACGTCGGACATCGAACACTCTTTCGATCAGAATTGTCATAACCAAACTCTTTAATTTGAGTAGTTTGCATGCAATTATATAATTATGAGAGATGGTTGTCTTTTGTGTCAATTAGGACAAGGCCACCACAATGATATAGGTGGCATGTTTTATGCGTGGCCGATGTTCAATCAATCATAGCTATATGTACCATTGCTTCTTCCTTTTACACATTAATGCTAAACATAAATGCAATGCAGATAATATTGCTACAAATTATTGTGCATTTCAACTTTTTTTCTGTAGTGTGAAAAGACATTGATGTTACCTCAACACCTTGTAATTGGATCCCAATTGTCTAAATTATTTCAAAACCATAAAAAATAATTATTTCATAAAAATTTCAACATAATAGGAAAATTGCATCCCTAGGAACATGCTTATTTTGAGAAAACATTTAAGTGTAACACAATTACTTTGATTCGGATATAGATTTGGATCATTTGTAATTGTTGCACAATACACATGTTGCATAAACATGTTGTAATTGTTGCACAATACACATGTTGCATAAACATGTTGTAATTGTTGTAGTCATCCTATTTTCAAGTATATATATATACATAATTTAGAAAAGAAAATATAAAGAATGTGACAATTTTGTAACACAAATTGAAATTTCTTCAAACCAAACATATCTAACAAATTTATGAAACCAATGGTAGCAAAGGTGTGATGGCCTCAAGGGAATAAAGAAGAACTTAAGAAAGGATAGAATGCAAGTGGGGTGGGACAATGTGTCAGAGGTATCCCTATGAAGTGTGGTGTTCCATTTTGTGGGCTGTTTTTTGAAAACGAAATGGAAGAAAAGAGTGATAATTGAATTTGTAAGTCTGCATCAAGGTGCTGTAGGAGACAATTAGTATTTGCCCTTATGGTCCCCAACACCCAACACTATACTTGTTTTTAATCCAAAAATTCTAAGGTCTATGATTGAATAAATACATACATGATATATGGACATATGCTAAAATGACATTGGGGTCGCTTCATTTTAGATACAAATTATAAGAAAGATTGTTCATTTAATATAAACTTATATTAGATTGGCTATCCTTAAGCCTTGCTAATAAAAGATTTTGTGCATTTTGGCTTTTGGGAATAAGGCACCAACGTGTGGACAACATTATTATCCTATTTTGTTATTATATTGAGAAATGATAGCAATATATTTCTAATAAAGTATCTATATTAGAGGAAGTATCCCAGATCTAGAGGTAAGAAGCGCCCATCAGAGTGGACAAGCGCAACTAGCTACAGAAACAAGTGTGAAATTGGGTATTTTTATTTGGATAAATCATCAGTAAAAAAAAAATTAAATTAATTATTGAACCATTAAAAGTCTTTCAAAAATACAATTTACTATCATAAAAGTATTTAAAAGATATAGTTTATTGTTAAAATAGTTCCTGACATTATAACATAAGTGACTAATTTGACTGACGTTTTAATCATTCAATAATTAATTTGAGTTTTTAGTCGAGTCAAACGTCAAAATGATATTGTCATGTAATTTTAAAGATTAAAAACTTAGTTTATCCACTTTATTTTATATAATCAAGATCAGAGGGTTGTTAACTTTTTTTGTGGGCTCAAAAGTGTCCACAATTGCTAACATGTCCGATCAATTTGTAATTTTCTCTGTTTTATTTTATCTATTGAAATGATTTGGTTTCCTGTAAAAAAAAAAAAAAAGAAACTTATCCACGATGGTTGGTATGATATACTCTTTTAGAATAAAATATCAATAGTTAAAAAAATTAATATATTTGATTAAAAAATAAAATAAATTACATTAACTTTTTTAATTATTATTTATATTTATATTTAGAGTAGCATATTATAGTCCCCTGATATTAAAAAAAAAAAAATTAAAAATCGTTGATGTGTGTTTAAAACATTAGGACACACCATTCGAGATGGTCAAAGCACATGGTTTTGCAAGAAATGTGAAGAAAAATGTTTATGAACCATCTAGATCTGAAATTCAATTAAGCTTCCTCAGCTTGCTGTTTTTTGTAAGAAAGTAAGAGCATATTTTAACTACCAATAATGTTGCTAAACATCTATGCTAAAGTTTCTCTTCATCATATCTTGATTAAACTTTTAAATTTAGTTTTGAATAAACTTGTAAATGAATTTGCTCTATTTGATTGATGCTTGAGCAACTTTTCTCAAATGTATAATCATGATACTTATCACTTATCAGAAATACTTTGAACATGTAATACCAAAAATTGTATGACTTTTGTAATATAATATGCAAGATGTATATATTAAAGTAAAATGATAAATGAAACATTTCAAACGGCAAAAGATGATAAATAAAAATTATAGTTGACCTTGCTTCCACGTAATTATGCAAACATATGTTTGAAATTCTACTTAGATTCAAAACAAATTAAAGATGCCCTTAGATTGGAAAAGGATGAGTTGGCAAATCCAATAACTATTCGTCAATATTATTAAAACATCTTACACATTATGTAACGGTTTAATTATATTTTGTTTTTAATTATATAAAAGAATAGTTTATATGATAAGTAATAATTAAGCTCTACAAATGGCATCCTATATTTTGATCAAATACACATTTTCAATTCACAATTTAGAATCATGTAAAATTTAGATGTAAAATTTCCCCCAACTTCCACTTTGATTATGAAAAACAAAGCATTAGTTGAAGAAAATACTTTAGTTATATTTTTTTGGACAAAAATACTCAGTTGTATATACTTACTTAAACCTTGTAGGTTTAAGTGTGTATTGTTATTCATATGTTATTTTGAGTATTAAGAGTTTGACATTATAATTTTAAGGGATAATATTTAAATCTCGTAAACGACTATTGTAAAATATCATTAGTATATCTGTTATTAATAATAATTTTTTTTAAAGAAAGTACCATGTGTGTATTTTGTTATGAGAGAACTAAAGATTATTATATTAGACTAAAAAGAGTGATACAAGAGAGTATATAGGTTGCTCACACTTATATAATGTTCATCATTCACTTGTAACAATCTCCCCTCAAATGCAAATTCATTCATTGATCTGGGTATATTCTATGGTAGAAATTTTTTCATCCACACACACTTGTCCTACCTTTGTCTTGAAGACTTTCAAAAGTAGGACTCTACTACCACCATTAGATCATGAAGAGTTTGATGATCATCACATTTAACTAAAACTTTTAACATATTAGCTATAATATCAAACATCCACTTTTTCAGGCTCTTAATCATAACAAACAACTTTTGAGTTTGATTCTTAATCATAACAAACAAAAGAAAAACGCATTGATGGATTTTTCCGCAATGGATACTTGATTATAATATTATCAATCTGTCCCACATGCTTTCCTGTCAAAATAAGTAAATTATCAACAATTAAGTTGAAGACAGAAAACATCAAATGCAAGCTTAGGAGTGGTAGGTACCATCGTACTCAACAAAAGTAACACATGAACATCTGATAAATACAACAATTATTGAATGATCACATAATTTACAGAAGCTGAAAAGTACAATAATAATCAATTAAGTTCTTCGTTTGGAATTTGAATAGAAATAGAAATACAGTGCATAGTTATGTACACAGTCAATGTGTGTGACTGAGGTTTGACGCAATGTATTTGTTTGTAACATAAACACAGAACAAATATAATGTTACGTGCATTGTCCTAAATGCAAAGGAAAATGGCATCAGCTAATGTTTTAGTCATTCATCTTCTTCCTCTGAATTCCTCATCTTCTCCGTCAGCACGTACATTTTCGCTTCGACGATTTAAGCACTGCTGATCTTGTTCTTACCTCCAAAGGCAAAGTGACGCTTTGCAGGAGTTCGTTTAAATGCCTTCACTCCTAATGGGTTGTTCTTGCCCTGTGATAATGGACATCAAATTTGGATAAGAAAAAAGTGAAAAACAATCTATACAAATATCAACTGCATAAACTTATGCACATATACAACTTAATTAAGAGATTATTGGATAAGTTTTTTTCCTATGCAAAAAGCTGATTATACAATCAAAGAGCTTATTAGTTTAACGTTGTATGAACTGTTTAAAGGCTATGACAGAAAACTTATGAAAACAATCTGAAATCAGCTTATGTAAACCGACAACTAAAAAAAATCCAATAAAAAATGCAAGCAAATAAAAGATAAGGTTGACTTAATCATACCTTAAGACAAAGTCCTTGATAAATGTCACAAACTGGATACTCATGTGGGCAGCAACTGTAATGATCTTCACAACAAGTAGCAGACTCAAGAGGACAACATCCCCATTCAAAGCAGGACTTTCCATACTCATAAATACAGCAACAAGTGGTTCCTTCAGCACAGCTATAGTAACTGTCACAGACAGATGGTGGCTTCACAGGTGAAGGAGGTGATGGTCCAGGGTTAGGAGGATTCTGTCCATTCTTAATTGGATAAGATGGCTCGATCGCGATTCCACATTTGCCTGATCTGCTTGAATTTAGATTACGTTCGAGGCGGATGTAGCCAGCTTCTCCCCAGCTGGAACCCCATGAGTTCCTCACAATCCAATAATCTTTACCGTTTTCGGTACCATATCCTACAGCTGCAACACCATGGTCTAATGCTGTTCCACATCTTCCTGTAAACACACCCTGATAAACAAGAGACAAATGGAACACATTAAGGGTCGGTTTTGATTGGTTTATTAGAGCTTTTATCCACTGGCCTGAACACTTGTGAGACTGTTTCAGAGAGCTTATGGTAACAACTTATAACATATGACCCATAAGCTCTCATTGATAGTTTATGAAAACAGCTTATAATTTATATCAAAACCATTTGACTTTATTTTATCTTTTGCTATAGAAATGGTTTATACAATTACCCTTATATCATCAATACTTATGCTATAAGTAATTAATTAAGTTGTTTATCCACACACGGCCTAAATAAAAAAAGTTCCAGAAATATAATAGTAGGCTATATTGAAGATAATTTGATGGATAGCCAAAGCAAAACCACTTGTATATACTTGATTTTTATTCAAAATCAATATGGAGCATCTAGGTATATATCAAATGCATTGGCAATGAGGAGAATAAATGGTTTAAAAGAGGAAAAAAAAGGAACTAAATTCCCAAAGTATAGTCAGATAAAACTCATTCCATTCATTTCTCCTATACTATATAGCCAGTAGAACATAGATTGTTTGTTATTGTTGATGCATCTTGATCTTTATCATTTTGTGCAACACCATTAGATGTGCATAGCAAAATGATAGAGATCTAAGATGCATCAATCAGCAAATAGACAAATCACACTTTTATGAATTTGGATCATCCGACTCGTGTTTTGGATAGTCAGAATACGAGTCTAAGACTGCGCAAATACGTGAGTACGGAATTCAAATTCTCTGCAAGCCAGGGAGTCCAAATTCATAAATATGGTATGCAATCTGGGTTTTCTTGGTTCGGAGTATAATTAGTTTAGAAACTTACATATTCATATAACTGGAATTCCCTACCGCCTCCTTCAATAGCAACACTGATGGGCTGATTTGCAACAGCCTTTTTCAAGGCCAATTCATCATAGCCAGGAACATCTTCATAATCATCAATTGAAACAACTTTAGCATTTTTCTGCACACAAAAGAAAATAACCAAACAGATTAAAAACCAATCTAAGAATTAAATGGTAACTAGTGGTACTAATTATCTATATTATTGTTCAGTAAGACTCATAATTACCGATAAGTTGACATGTCGTTTAAACCCAAACATTTGTTGGGTTACAACTGAGGGGAAACCCCCACACCACTGTTCAAAGGTAATTTTGTAATCTAGACCGTAGTATTTATATACAAATAGTACTTCAATTATAATTAATTGAGAGGTACTGCAACCGTTCTGCAGTCTGAGGCGTAAACATAATTGGCTGAAGTTCATGATCAAACATCATGTGTTTATTGTTTTCATTTATGTATCTCTATTCTTTAGAATCAGGGTTGTTGTTCTAACGATCATTATTATCATTAAATAATCAATGGTTAAGAGACTAACCCTGTATTGGTCACATCTACCATCAACAGCAACGTAGGGATAATCCTCATCAGAGTCAATGCCACCATTATCAATGATGAAATCAAAGGCGTAGTCCATAAGGCCACCATTGCATCCTTCATTGTATGATGTATCACAGTCCACCAGCTCTTGTTCTGATAGTGAAATCAAATCTCCTGTCACTATCTTATTTATTCCTTCCACAGCAGCAATTGCTGAGAATGCCCAACAACTCCCTTCATTGGAAAAAAACATATAAAAATTAGCAAAATTTGCAAATAACAAGATATTCTTTAGAGTCAGCAACCGATACTTCAGATTGAAGATATGGCATATGTTTCACATGTGTCGCGTTCGTGTTTATGCTAATCAGTTAATCCTGGGGTCAAGGAAGTGATTAATACTAATTTACTTAGTTAAGAAATAAAGGATAATCATTTTTCTTTGACAATTAGAAAAAGATGTATGGTAAGATAAATAGAGCTATATTATTATTAAGTAATCTAGGGAGCTAAAGAATCATAGTCTGATTGAAAAGCACAAACCATATGAATATCTAGGTGCTTTCTATTAGTTGCCGTGGCCATCATGATGACCATTTTGTACTCTATAAACAAAATGGTTGGTTAATGAATATTATTCCATTAAGGCATTGACCATTATCTAAATGGTAGGTAAGTAGGTTAACAAAGTTCAAATATTATCTATTTTAGATGACAACTCATTAATTATTTATTAAATATAATTAACTATAAATTAGAACAAGATTAACTGCAATTTTCAAGTAGTATTCAATTGCATGCCGACTAAGCATCTTGAAAACGAGGTTAATCACATTGAAATTTGAGATTAATTACATATTGTTGATGGTTAATGAGTATTTACACTTGTTATATTTATTAATCATTCTCTAAACATAGTTAACCACAAATTTAACCAGCATTAATCAACAATTTTATTGTTGATTTAATTTAATTACAATACAAAAGATAATTATATTGTAAAAAAAATAAACTTTTTTATGAATAGTCTAGTGTTTAAACTCACACGCCCTCCTTAGATGAATCATAGATTCAAATCTAAACCCCTACTTATCAATGCCTTGCAGCTAATTAAGCAGTACGATACAAGACTAACATACTCAAATCCAAAGTTTTTTTTTACTAAATTTCACAATCAATCCTCAAATCGGAAGTTTTATAACTAAATTTCACAATCAATCATCAAATACCAAAGCGACCAAATTTTTTAAGCACATGGAAATCAAGATGAATTTTCGGGAACAGGTTCGATTCAAACACCCAAAAGGACCAAAACAATCATTTTGTTTCATGTGAGACTCGGATCGCAAATAAAAACCAGGCCGGAATTATATAATCCTATGGAAATATCCATAAAATTTTAAAATAGTCTAAAAATAAGAGTCTCGTATTTAATTTATATATATATATATATAAGAAATAAATTAATATGTATCAGCCACACAAAAAGAAAATAAATTAGTTCTAAAGCTATTTTTTCCCGATATCGTTAGATCACGTGGATGGTCAAGCAACATCAGAATCAATAAATCGAAGATAAGATCAAAAGAAAATATTCACAATAATAGGTTATAAAAAAAAATCAAACAATGATGATTAAAAACGAAGAAAAGAATTTAGCTTTTTCCTTTTTTAAAAAAAAAAACAGCTAAGTGAAAATATCGATGTAAGTGCTTACCGCAACTTCCTTGGTCTTTGACTCCAACAACAGCACCTTCCTTTCTCCAATCAACGGACTCAGGTAATTTATCACCGACACGTGGCGCATATCTATTGCTCTGTGAATTCACCTTACGGATCTTCCGGTTCGGATCGACCCTTGTTCCCAAAAACTTGGCTCGATACTCTTCATTGGTTAGATCAGCGAACCGGGTCAGACCCAACCTATAGGTCGAATTCAAAACATTATGTTCATCGATGAACTTAAGGTTGTCTTTGAAGATCTCAAACCTCTTTTCTTTCTCACCTAAACCGTTGTAAACTTTACCGTGCTTAACTAACCACTCCTCGTACATGGTCAACACTTCCTTTTCGGCTCTGTGGCTTGATTTATCGGGGTGGGTTTTGTCGTACGAGATTATCGACATGTCTAAGGCTAGTGAAACTGTGAAGGTAAGTAACACGAGGAGGATCGTAAGATTCATGGTGTGGGAGAGAGTCGTGGAAGCCATTTTTGTGAGACTTTTTTTTAGAGGAAGAAAGAAGGTTAGAATGAAGAAAAAGGTGCAGTGAATGTGGACCTTATAAAGACACGAGGGGTGGGAAATTGGGTTAATTTTAAATTATTACTACTATTATAATTATAAAAAATAGTCTATAATACATTTGAAGAGTTTTAATACTTTTTTTTAAATTAATAAACTAATAATCAGTTTTATGAATAAAAAAAATTATTTATCGATATTTAATATTTAAAAAAATATTTTATAAAAAAAATATCATTTTATTGTTTGTAAAATACTATATTAAATTTTTATATTTTACTATAAAAAATATTCAATATTTATATAAAAATTATTTTGCAAACACTCTTAATAAATAATTTTTAATTATTATAATTTTTTAATTAATAGTATGAAATAAATATAAATTTAAATTATTTATTTGTTAATTTAAAAATTAAATATATCGTATATGTTCAATTGTAAGATGAAAAAAAAATTCTCTAACTATAATTATGTTTTATGATAATCGATGTTGATTAGGTAGGAAAATCACGAGGGAGATATATGAATTGAATGATGAATTATTTAATAGTAATGAATATACTATAATATACAGTATTAAAAAACAATTAACGTGGAGAATACAAATGGTAAGAGTTTATGGGGAAATAAATTATGTTTTGGAAAAAAATTATAAGCCGAAATTATTTTTAGTTTTGCTATTGTTAGGAAAACAAATTTTATTCGGCGAAAGTCATTTGAAAATTTCAATAAATATCTCAAATTTTTTATACAGAAAATAGCTAAATACTTTTAAAAAATGGATAATTTTAAAAATGAAATAAATTTTATTAGAAAATAAAATAGAGTAATTTATATAAACTGAAAATAACTACTTTACAAAAAAAAAATTATTTAAAAAAATAACGAGTTTGTAACTGAAAATAGGGGAAATTTTGGAAAATAAATAAAGAAAAAATAAAGAAAGTGTGAAGAGAATTTTAAGAGAGGAAGGCCATGTAGATAGAATATGAAAGGGCGGGGCCATGTGGGGTCAAATGAAAAGAGTACCCACAGAATTGGGAATCTCGATATCGATTGGCGAATTCTCTCACGCGCTCAACACCAATCGCAGACACTCAATTTATAATAATGGAGTAAAAGAAATTGCAAACTCAAACAAAATCTTTTGCTGTTATATTTAGAATACCGTTAACAATTTTTTTTACAAAACTTTAGACTTTTTTAGTAAATAATTCCTAATTAAGTATGGATTTATAAGTTTATACAGTTAAAAATTTATATTTAATTTATTATTTATTAAAAAAAAGTTTGTAGAAAATTATTTTATAATATCTTAAATATTACTATAAAAATATATTCAAAAAATTAAAATATACATAAGAAGTTATTTTTAAATTATGGACAAAAAATAAAATCAAACAAGATATTAGAGGATTAAAAATAGGGGGAAAAAAATTATAAAACTAAAAATAAGATAATAGAATTTTGTAGGAATTAAAAATTTATTTAATCATTAAAATAATTAACCTAATAGGCATATCTCATATATAAAGACAACACATTTTCGGGTCTACAAATTAATTTTTTTATTAAACTCTTTTTTGACAAAAATTGATTCAATATCCAAACTTTTAAACAATTGATAATTCATTTCTTCTATACTTTTAAATAATTTTTAGAAGAATTTTGAAATTTAAAATAATTTATAATTGGCTCTTGTAATGAGTAATCTAATTTGAATTTATTTAAAATTTTATGATCCAATTCAAACTACTTAACTCAAAGAAAAAAACTTATAAATGTTTTTTTTTACAAAAGTAATTATAAAGTGTTACCAGTTTCAAAATATAACTACAAATGATTATGTTTAGAGAAAATATAGTATTTACTGTAATTGAAACTCATTTTACACAGATAATCAATTAAAATAAAATATTTGACGGTTATTTTTAAAATAATAGTTTTATAACGTGCATTTGTGGCAGTAGCATTCATGGTTATTGAATAACAGTGTAAAATAATTGCACTTCCATTACATTATAATAAATATATTTAAACGTCTTTTTTTATGTAGTATAAAAAATCATGAATAAATTGCTAGTCGAGAACAACAAGCAATCGAATTTTTCTCAACCTAAATAAGGTCAGACAAATAAAAGACAATTGAATATGGATCTATCGAATTTTTCTCAAGTCTATAGAGGTCTACAATGGTCGTAAAGACATACGAATTGGTCAAAGCTCAGTAAAACTTAATAATTTGGCGATTATACTAGGGTTATACGTTTTAGCGCTACTAATTATCAACATGAGGAAAAGTGTGTGCGGATATTGGCAACAAGAAATACTGTCAAAATAGGGAAGACGAGTTGATTATGGGGTGCCACGTATTCCCAAAAGTGAGTTATCATTCATTATCCGTATAACTAGCCGATCAAAGCTATATATATGTAGACCACAACTTATGGTCAATGGGACTAACATTTGCCAATAAATATCAACAATTGTAAATTATTTGATACACACAGTCAATCAAACAAGTTTCTTGTGCTTCTTTATTTCTGTATTGTTTTACTTTACTTTAAACATTTAATAGTTCAGTAGATTAAACACTCGTATATTGTACTTCTTTTAGAATGAAATATAAGCAAAATTGGTACTGATTAAGAATTTATTTCAAATACATCATTTTTTCACCTACAACTTTTACTTATATTTTATTTCAGAAAAAATATTTAACAATCTTTAGAGTAGTTAAAGAACTCATAACTAAGGATCATAGTTCTTTCATCAATGTAACCGTTTAAAGAAAAAAGAATCTCAATTGAGAACTATTAATCGATACTTCAATTAACTGTTAATTCCAACGACAAAATCATAGCTGGAATTTTATAGTTTATTTGTTTTATTTTTGTTATATACTATATAGTTTTGATTTTTTTTTCTCATATATCCTCTTTTGTAAATAAAAAAAAGTCTAAAATGGCTCACTTTAAAATTAATATACAAAAATACCCTATATCGTCAGGAGGTTGCGAGGCACATAAACCACAAGAAAGATGAATTTTATTTCTATTTCAAGAGGTTGTATTCTGTGGATGCGACCATCTAGTCATTATTTTCTTTAACAAATGAAAAATATATTAAATTAATACATAAAATATAGTAAAAATAAAAACTAAATTGTATTAATAAAATACATTTAATGAGAAGAAAAAAAATATATCAAATTTTAATTAACCATAATGACATAACGAAAATTTTAATTCTTTATTCAATAGATTTAACTCTGGTGGTATGAATTTTAGTAAAGTTTTTTCCTAACGACATAAAATGATAGTGAAAAACAATCGACCACGCGTTGAGGAAGTAATATATTCATCACACGTATTTGTATTTTTTTAATTATATATATATATATTTTATATATATTTCTTATATTTACTTTAATATATTTTTTACATATCAGTTTTATTGGAGACGATACCCAAGTTCTAACACAGCATACTTGAAAGAAATATGGACACGTGGACTGCATGTACTTTGCATTGTCATCCTATTGTTGAAAAACATCATACATATAGAATTACATTTCAGTATGATTTCCATCAACAAATACTATAATCACTAGAGGACATCAAAACTCAACATAAAGTTGACATGATGCGTGACATTGATGATAATTGGGAGTGAGTTTGGAAAAAAAAAAGGATTAAACATTAGAACAAGAGTTTGGAAATAAGAGATTAAATATTAGAATGACCGTGAGAATTTCATACTTTAATATCACTTCGTATAATGTGTTTTACATCACAAGACTAAATATATGAATTGGTTTATGCAACACATCAAATTATTTATATGTCAAATAATATTTGTGTGATATACATTTACAATCGTTAGCATATCCTCGTATCCACCCAACCCCCGTCTAATCAACCCCACAAAAACAAACCAAACCCCAAATCACATAACTATCTCCATCATGGATTATTAAAATTTAATGTTTTTTTTTATTTAAAGTATTTTATTGAATTTTATTAATATAAATTAGTTTTTATTTTATTATTTTTGTTATATTTTTCATTTGTTAAAAAATATATTTAGATAGTCGCATTTCCATATTCATCTTTTACATGATTTCGTTCTCACATTACAAACTTCTAAAGCTCTAAAAAAGTAGAATATTTTTCATTTATTAATATTAAAGTGAGATATGTTGAAAATTTTAATTTTGAAGGTATGTGGAAAAAAAAAACACCTATACTTTATTTAAATAATCTCAAGTCCACCAAAAATAAATTTAAATAATCTCAATGTGGCCTCCTCGCGGTTCACGCGAATGGAGTTGGAGGAGTTGAGTAAAGCAGCAAAATAAATTTATATTTTTATATAAAAAGCAGCAAATTTTTTGAAATACTGTGCTGTAATATTAGTAATTATTGTATTTAATTTTATTTAAATGTGCATACTTTAATATTATTAATGGATTTAGTAATAATATTATACAGATTATTTATATGTCTTAAACAAATATCAATATTGTTAGGTTGGATGTTTCAAGTTCGAACTCGAAATTTTATATTTATATAAATTAAAAATAAAATTACAAATTACATGTGCGAGACATGAGTGATAGCTGCTTGAATTATATTTAACTATCTAGTTAATAGTTACATATCTAAAAATGTATGTTAGGAGATATAAACCTTTTAGGAAGGTCACAATTATCTCTATAATATTTTTTTAAAACTAATTATCTCTAGAATTACCTTTTATGGTTGTGTGCGATGATAGTTTAATTTACCAAAAATAACAATATAATAATATAAATATATGAATATATAATTAAATATTATAAAAAATTTATGAACATTAATTATTCTAATGCTTACTTTTCAAAAAAGAAAGTTGTTTATTCTTGTGCTTGTTATGAACGTTAATTATTATGAACATTAAATATTATATAAAATTATTACGTAAAAGCGTATTAATGCACTTTATTTCTTCTAAAACAGTTCATATTCACTAAGTTGCAAATTGTAATTGTTTCCGCTTCCTTGTGTGGTGATAAAAATATCTTTATCAAATATTTTTCATTCAGCGTCTAATAATGTAATAGTAAAATAGGATAAAAAAATATTATAATAATCTGAATTTTGATTGATAAATTAATAATGTAAAAAAAATTATTTTAGCTCTAGAGAGCATTTACTTTATGAAGCGGAAGCGAAAACAATTACAATTACAATATTTAATATCTAAGACTTGATTTTATTTGTAAAAATATTTAATATCTAAGACTTGATTTAATATTAAATATTTTTACAAATAAAATAACTTTCACACTTTCTCATGTTTTTATTTTCAAGGTCGACTATGGATCTATGCAATCAGACTAATTGTACATGATTCAAATTTTATTTTATTTTTTTTAAGAGTATTATAAGGTCTCAATAAATACTACTAAAAAATGAAAGTTCACTGTGTATTATAAAGTTCAAAAATAAAAAAGTTTCAAAATTCATAAATAGAATA
>JBBPBQ010020324.1:51190530-51203215 GCA_037974755.1 Cicer yamashitae | reverse complement strand
TTATATTATTTATAATTTTTTAATTTTTTATGTTATTTAGTATTATTTACAATTTTAATAAAGAATCATTCTTTTAAATTTTTAATACTTTTTTATTATAGATTCAATTTTTAAAATTAAAACAAGACTTTCAAAATATTTGAGATAATTCTATTTATTCCCAAAATAATTGGTGGGGATAAACTATTTCCGAGAATTTGATAATTAATTAAATTTATATAACTACTCATATATCTTATATTTACAAATAATCCCATGAATATGATAAATATTAACCAAACATCATTTTAGAAAGATCATTCATATTTTTAGAAAGTTATTCTTAAAGGCGGATTTCATGTCTATAAAACAAAAAACCCTGCGAAAAGAGTTCAATTTTTCAAAAGTTTTTTATTTAGAATAACACAATTATTTTATTTTAGAGAGAAAGAAAAATACACTATAAGTTTAAAATAATTTTTTATTGACAGTAAAATATAATTTTTGATTATATCATTTCATTACTTAGTTATAACTTTCAGCATTAAATAACTACTTAATCAACTACTTGTGTGTTTGTTGTCAGTGTAAAATGTTTACATTGGTCGCATATGAACATTAAATCGTTTTTTTTTTAATTGCAGTTTTAGTGTATTTATTTTTTCTTATCTATAAAATTGGTCTTCTATTTTAAAATCTCACAGTTATGATCTCTAGTGATTTTTTAATAAAAAAATAGCAATGTGATGTACTTTAAATAATGTTGCATATGATATACTGATTTAAAATAATTAACATTCATAAAATCACAATAAACCTCTCTAAAAACTTTACTTTCAATTTTAAAAATAAATATGATGGAGATACCAAAATTGTAAACTTTAAAAATAGGAGATGAATTATGTGAAATAGAAAAATGGGATTAATCATTTTATTTTCAAGAGATTAGTTATGGATGGCATAGTCAACAAATAAACTACTATGAGAAGGAAGATTTGCCACATCTTCTGCCTCTAGTGGGTGTCTTAATTGGGTGGGAGACTGCGACATCTTAATTTTCACTTTGTTTTTTGTGAATGAATAAAAGAGTGATAGTAGTAAAATATCATTGCAAGCAAATTCGCCAACACTCATTCCATGAAAATTGGAGGGTAGATCCACCATACACCAGCCGAATGTATCATCATCTTGAAGAATCAATTTTCTTGTTTTCTTGTGTCGTGTGTAATATAAATGGGACCCACACAAGTGGCTTAATAGTCAGACTTTTGTATTTTCAATCAATCAACTTTGTGTCTTATGGTTGGAAATATATTTTTGTGTGGGAGAAACTTATCTCATTCGTTGCGTTTGCGTCTATAACTGTAACACAGTTTGGAGTTTAGTAGTGTAACACTCTCCTTCTCTTATTAAAAGCCGTATTAATACACAAAACAAGCTTAAAATAAAATAATATTTTTGTCTTAAATTATTTGTGATTTTTTTATAATAATATAATATTAATTATTTTTTTTTAATACATATTTATTTATTGTATTTTAATTTATCAAACTTTTCTATTAATTATAATTAATAAAAGTATTTAAATTAAGAATTGTACATAATTCAAATGAGACATATATTTAAAACGAGATAGATATATTGCTATTTTATATTTTTTTACAAATAATCAATATTAATAAGTAATTGTTAATTTTATTAAAAAAAAAATTAAATCTATAACTTTGTCACTCCAACTCTTTCAAATTACCAAAATCCCTTATAAATCACAACACCATTTCATGTTTCTAGTGTAATTGTTAATTGTTTCATTTTAAATATTAGTAGTATTAATAATATCACTTAAATTTTTTTATTATATTATAGCCAATTTAAATTATATTTTTATAACACTTTTAAGAATAAAAAATTTATGTAAGTCAATATAGTTGAATTATGAAAATGATTAAAGTATATGATTCAACACAATATGCAAAACCCCAATATAATAAGAATAGTAGTAGGGGATATAACCATGAATCAGTTATTTTAAAATAATTAAAAAATCACACAAAAATATTTTTTTAAATAATAAAATAAGATCAACTTCAAACAAAACCAATTAATTGAATTAAACCTAATCATGAAACCGTTATGTGTTTCTCAAACCGGATTTTGAAATTAATTTTAAAATCAAATAATTTTTTAACGATTAATATTAATAATTATATTACTAATACTATTAATATTTTATTGAATTAGAGGTTAAACATATAACCATCCTATCTATTATTTTATTATCTTCCTCTAACCACCGAACTAATTTTATATAGATATAGTTTGGATAATCTAAAAACCTTAACCATAAACACCCTTGGTCTTGAGCTGAAGCAAATCGTAAACTCAATTTATAACATTGTAAAGTTCACGTTTTCGATGTGAATTCTGCACATAAGATATTTCATTATTTTGGGATGGTGGCTTGTATTAATTATCATTTTTGTTAGGTTCACATGTCAGGAAAAGATATAATCACATGGAGTTGATTGCGAAGACCAACAGTTTCTTAGAGATCAAGAGTAAAAAGGATAGAGAATAATGTCACATTCCAAACGAGTCCTACCGATATTTTAAAAAGAGTTAATAATGTTTTTTATCTTTATAATATGAGACCAAATTAATTTTAGTCTCCCTAAAATTATTTATATAAATTTCATTGGTGTAATTTTAGATATCTCAATTTTTAGTTTTTGGTGACATCTAATCATTAAAAAATAATGACGTGACTGAATTAACATTTTTCATGTGTTTTCCGTTTCTCTTCCTTCTTCAATCTTTAAGCTTAAAATCTCTAATTTTTCTCTATAAATTCCTAAAACATCAATGGTATTTAGAAAATCAAAATCTTCACCATCATCTTTTATGTGTTTTATGACATTTAATTTAACTTTTAATTGTTGAATCTTAAAATTGCGAGTGTGTCTCACATCAAGTTGTTATTCGAGCCGGATGATTTTAGCATGAAGTTGTCGTTGAATAAATAGATAGTCAAGTGCCATTATTAAGGTGATACCCTGATGTTGAAATTGACATTAAAAAAACAACAATAGAAAGTTACACAAACTTTTTGATATTGCTCCCGATAAGCAATTTGAAGAAAGTGATTTAGGGATATGTGGAGAAGAAATAGAGATTTTTGTTGAAGGTTGAAGAAGGAATCAAAAGGGGAAATACATTTTTTTTTTCTTTTTATTTTTTCATAAAAATTTAGTTTATTTAATTTAATAATTATCAATGTTTCTACTTAAACATTTGATAAAAAAAAAAAATGATTTAGATGTCATGTTGTTAAATATGTTGACTCAATATGTCATATCATCATTTTTAGATGGTTAGATGTTATCAAAGACCAAAAATTAAGAAATCTAAAATTACATGGATGAAATCTAAAGATATAATTTTACATAGACTAAAATTAGATTGGTTCGATATTGTAGGAACCAAAAGCACTATTAATTCTTTTAAATGTTAAATGTTAATTTTTAGAGTGAAAAAAAGTACCCCTCTAAATCACAAGAGTTTTCCATTGTTGTATTTTGTCAATTTTTTGTTGTTGTTATTGATAATTAATTTGTCTAATTTTAATGATTCAACAATGTGCGAATAACATAATGGGCTAGTACATTTGACATGGATGTTAGAAAAAATAGAGTTAGAACTAACCCAAAAAAATAAAAAATAGATTTAGAAAAATTAAATAATACAATTATAGTAAAATAATATAATATGAAAAACTAAAAAATCGGAGAAAAACTTGTGGATCATAAATTACTACATCAAACTAAGAGCAATTACATAGGTTCCTCGAACAATGTGATATCTCGCACCGGGTAAATCTTTAACCCTTCCCCCTCTTACTAAGACTACATAATGTTCTTGTAAATTATGGCCAATACTAGGTATATAAGCATTTGTTTTAAATCCAGAGGATAAGTGTATTATGGTTACTTTATGTAAGACAACATTTTGTTTTTTAGGGGTAATAGTGGAAAAGTTGACATATTGAATATCACGTATTTATCTGTAATTTTAAATATTTATCATCTCACTAATATATTACTCAATATTCATTTTTTTCATCTAATGTAAGATTTACAACTAACACTTACACCAACAATATCTCCCTCAATGTGAAATTTGTTTCAAAATGTTAAAATTTAAACCAACTCCAATCATCGACAAATTCAAAAAACTATTAAACGGGGGATCGATCTGAAAACAGTAAAGCCTATGAATATGTATTCATTGGGTATGCAGTAAACAGTAAAACGTATAGGTTTTATGACCTAAATGCGAAAGTGATCATAGAATCAAATGATGTTGACTTCTATGAAAATAAATTCCCTTTCAAATCGAGAAATAGTGGGGGCAGTGAACCTAGTCAAGTTCCTGTGACAAGAAGCACTAAAAGCAACAAACGAGGCGAAACATAAACTCAAATGAGTAAGAGAGTAAGAGTTGCTAAAGATTATGGACCCGAATATATGGCCTATAATTTAGAAGAGGATCCTGCAAATCTTAAGGAAGCTCTGTCATCATTAGATGCAAATTTATGGCAAGAAGCTATAAACGATGAAATGAATTCTCTAGAGTCTAACAAGACCTGACATTTAGTAGACTTGCCTCCTGGTTGCAAACCAATAGGTTGTAAATGGATCTTGGAAAAGAAACTAAAACCCGATGGATCTGTTAATAAGTACAAGGCACACCTTGTAGCAAAAGGTTTTAGACAAAGAGAAAATATAGATTTCTTCGACAGTTTTTCACCAGTCACTAGAATAACATCCATTAGGGTACTCATATCACTTGCGGCTATTCATAACCTAGTGATACACCAAATGGATGCTAAAACGGCTTTTTTAAATGGTGACTTGGAAGAAGAAATCTATATGGAACAACCTGAAGGTTTTGTAATTCAAGGGCAAGAAGACAAGGTCTGTAAGTTAGATAAATCACTGTATGGCCTTAAATAAGCTTCTAAGAAATGGCATGAAAAGTTTGATAACTTGATTATATCGAATGAGTTTAAAGTGAATGAAAGTGACAAATGTATCTACTACAAATATGAAAATGACATTTGCACTATCATATGTCTCTATGTTACTCATATTTGATTCAAACATTCATGCTGTAAATATTGTGAAATCATTGTTGTGTAACAACTTTGATATGAAAGACCTCGGAGAAGCGAATGTAATCCTTGAAATCAAGATTACTAGGTCAGAAAATGGAATTTCTTTGGATCAGTCTCACTATGTTGAAAAGATTCTAAAGAAATATAAATACTTTGACTGTAAACCTGCTTGCACACCATATGATCCAAGTGTGAAACTTTTCAAGAACACTGGTGAATGTGTTAGACAAACTGAATATGCGAGCATCATTGGCAGCCTCAGATATGCCACTGATTGTACTAGACCCGACATTGCCTACATCGTGGGACTGTTGTGCAGGTTTACCAGTAGACCTAGTATGGAGCATTGGCACGCTATCGAAAGAGTCATGAGACACCTAAAAAGGACCATGAGTCTCTGAGTCTCGGATTACATTATCAAAGATTTCCTGCCATCCTTGAAGGATATAGTGTTGCTGATTGGAACATTTTATCAGATGACTCCAAAGCAACCAGTGGTTATATTTTAGTATAGCTAGTGGTGTTGTATCTTAGAAATCGAAGAACAGACGATATTGGCTCAATCCACTATGGAGTCTGAAATGATAGCACTAGCTACTACTAGTGAAGAAGCGAGCTGATTGAGATGCTTGCTAGTTGAGATCCCTTTATGGGAAAAACCTATGACAGATATGTTGATCCACTGCGATAGTACCGCGGCTATTGCGAAGATTAAGAATCGTTATTACAAAGATAAGAGACAACAAATTCGTCGTAAGCACAGCGCTGCTAGATAGTTACTTTCTAAATGACTTGTTATAGTGGATCATGTATAAACTGATGAGAATTTAGCAGATCCTTTGACGAAAGGGTTAGCTAGAGTGAAAGTCATAAATACATCCAAAATGATGGAACTAATGCCTATAGAGTCACTCATGGTGGTAACCCGACCTAAAAGACTAGAGATCCCAAGAATTAGGTTCAATGGGTAATAACAAGTTGTGAAGTGATATGAGATGAACATGTTATTATAAGTCAGAGAAGCATGATTCCTGAAGCGATGATAGGATGAGATAATAGAAACTCTTAATGAGATCTATACTCTATGTGGAGGGAGTACCTAGCTACAGGAGTACTCTTGATAGACTCACTTATGTGAATGTGGAAGTGGGGCCGCTTCCTATGGAATTTTGAGGCATAATTCCTAGAGCGTTCACTATACTGGGATAGACGTGCAGGGCCATTAATGCACGAGCTTTGGAGAATACACCCTGTGAAAAGGTTGTGTGTGGGTTTGATGTCAGAGATAAAGTTCAAGACTACGAGTCACTCTTGTTGAATCTGAATCTTACTTACTATGCAAAGGTTCAAGTCAAGAGACACATTTGTTTATGCACGATCTTATAGAAGTGTTTGACGCTATTTCAGAAACACTTTTTTAAATTCAAGTGGGGGATTGTTGGAACATAGTACGTTATTATGTAAATTTAAAAATCGTTGAAGTCCCACATTGGACAAATCTCATTTATTGAGTAGTTTTCAAGTTTATAAATACTAAAGTCCCACATTGGTTAGAAATCATATGTGAGTTTGCTTCCATCACTATATAATGAGTTTCGAACTATTGTGAAAAGTACACCAAAGTTGGATGCATTTCCCAACTTTCTCTTTTCTCTCTTTTCTATTCTGCTCGACTGATTTTCGAGCCACTTCTCCCCTTTCTTTCTGTCCCTTCGATATTTTAGAGCGGTTGTTAAATCGTAGTCCCTTCGATTTTTAGAGCGGTTGTAATGCCGTAGTCCCTTCGTTTTTAGAGCGGTTGTTATGTCGTAGTCCCTTCTATTTTTCGAGCGGTTGTTATGCCGTAGTTCCGTCGATTTTTCAGTGGTCCTAATACCACTATCCTTTTAGAGCGGTTTTTATGCCGTAGTCCCGTCGATTTTTAGTGGTCCTAATACCACTATGAGCGGGTTTTGTGGCGTAGTCTTTTGTAGCGATTTTGTGTGCCGTAATCTTTTAGAGGAGTTTTCTGTAGTAGTTCATTTGATTTATGAGTGGTCATAGTACCATATTGCGAGTGACTTTAAATGTCATATTAAGAGTAGCTTTAACCGCCATATTGAGGGTGTAATTTTAGAACGAATTTCTACGGTGCAATAGCATTCCGATATAGTGAATCTGAGTTGATTTATCTTGGGGACTTCGTGGTTAATAGTCTGTCTTGCACTTATTGAGCAGTGTCGCGAAACGTCTTAAAGAGAGCAACCTAGTCCGTGACTCAACCCAGTAATATCTTTAGTAGCATAAATTGTGATTTTTAAACAGTTTTCTAAAACTAAAAAACAACATTTGAAATAAATTATAAATTCTGCATAACCTTTGTCATTGAGTCCACATTCCATAAACGAGTAAATTATTTTTTGGGCTTATATATCACTGTTGAATTTGAAAAATGTTCTTCTATCCCTTAATTTTGACCATCTTTCTTCAATATACTATCAGAAATTAAGATTTAATAGTATATTTTATGAAATTATAATTCAATAAAAGTTAATCAACATAAAAGGTTAGATGAATATTCAACTCCTTGAATTAAGCTACGCAAGCCTCCAAATAGGTATTCCCTTTTCTCTGGGTCTCTCCTCATGCAGCTGCCCCATGCACTATGCATTACAAGTTTTTTAGAAATTATAAAACGTAATTATTAAAATATATATATATATATATATATATATATATATATAAAAGTTGTATGATTGTAATATAATATATAAAGTTTATATAAAATACAAAGTTTTAATTAAAATAAGATATTTATATTTGAAATTTTACCAGATAAATATAATAAAATGTATTTTATTTAATTATTATAATATTCACATTTATATAAAATAATTAAAAGTATAATTAAAGAGAATCTGAAATATCGATCCAGGAAGTATGGGGGTGCAAATAGATAGTCAATGAAACAGAAATACACTTGTAAAGTGGATCACTACTACCCCAAGATGTGTTCGAAAATTGAAACTCACTTCACCAAAGAATCCCTTTTGTTGTCTTCTGCAGCAAACAAGTGTGAGAGTGAAGCTTCCTCCCCATTTCCACCTTTCCAATTCACACACTACACACAACACACACACATTTATTATTATTATTATTATTATTATTATTATTATTATTATTATTATTATTATTATTATTATTATTATTATTATTATTATTATTATTATTATTATTTAGTAAATTATAATATTTGCTTAATACTTATAGCTTAGCTACTAGTAATAGATAGTAGGTTTAAATATATATTTTTTTAGCTGTAATATTTTTATGTTTTATACCGAAAAATTATATTTGTAAGTTCATTATATATAATTAAAACAGGTATTTAAATTTTACTTTTTTAAGGTTCAACTAGGACTACAGTTTACACAGAGCAATGTTTATTTTAAATGTATTTAATTATTTTCTATATTTGATTAAAATAATATTTTTTTCCATTTGCTACTAGGGATTAAAATGACGTAATTTTTGTATTTTTGATAAATAAAATGAATAACATTTAAGTACAAATTAATATTAAAAAAATGTCATTTAAAAAAAAATTATATTTAAACTCATGTAGTGTAACTACAAGAATTTAACTGAAGGGGTTAATGCTTCTGGATTCAATGAAAACAAACTAGGAATAGGTATGAAATTGGGATAAGTTTTGCCTGCCTACATCCATCTCCGGAGAAAATTTACATTTGCTTTCGATTTTCGTTGAAGTTAAAATTTTAATCTCTATCTTCACTTTTGACGGAAGTTGAATTTCTCTGTCTCGACCCATACTCTTTCATATATATAAAATACTTTATTCAAAAGTCATATTTATTATAAAGGTCATGCTAACAAGTGTTATAAAAATTCTTGTTAATAAACTATAAAAGAAAATAAAGTAAAATACTATATAGAAAATATCAAAATTTAAAATTTCAACAAATTGAATGCACCACTTTCAAGATTGAATTTCCACTTTCAGTGTTTTAACAAGTACCCCTGCCCTTAAGACACTTGTTATCATTTATCTTATTTATAATTAACATAATAAGATAATAATTATTAAACAATAATAAATTAATAAAATATTAAAATCATATTTTATGTAGAGAGGAGATTAAAACTTATAATATATAAAAAATATTAAATAAAATGAATAAATATATTTGTGTGTCTCCAAACCCACCTCAGTTCTCCGAATTTTGAAACCCGCACATGACTAAAATGAATTTATTCGTTAAAATTAGAACGAGTTTGGATGGATATACAAATACTGGTTATGTTATCGTGTGTAACTAGATATAGGATTAGAGGACAACTAGGAGAACAAGGCCTTCGTGTTACTGTCCAATGTATATAGGATTTTTTGTGGGCTGCATTTGTCGTTTTTAAAAGTCTATGAAACAAAAAATTGAAAAAATGGGCCTATGGCCGACCTTATGCCAAATGATCTTAAGTTTTTTTTTGCCTTGAGAGTTTCTATGAGGGGGACTTTTTAGCCGTGACACATTTTGTCCCCTTCAATATGTGGGTTGGGGGACCTATTTATCAAAAGGAGAAAATTTTAGAGGATTCTACGCTGTACCTCCACAGCTGTACCTATCACCTTCCAATTAACATGAAAATACAATTTTATCATTTTCAAAAATACACTTTTCAGAAAATACACTTTCGAAATCAAAAGTAAGTGGCACTCGAAAATTTCAAATTTTCGAAACATAAAATTTCTAGAATATTCGAAAGAGTTTCGAAATGACAATTTCCAAAATTTTCGTAACTTTTGAATAATTCGAAACTTCCGAAATAGAAAATTCCAAAATAGAAAATTCTAAAATTTTCGAACAATTCAAAACTTTCGAAATAGGAAAATTTCGAAACTTTCCATTTTGGAAGCTTTCGAAATTTTCCTGATTTAGAAACTTTCCAGATTTGGAAACTTCCGCAACTTTCCAAATTTTCGAAATGTAATCCTTATTTCGAAAATTTGAAATTTCCGAAAGTTTCAAAAATTTTAAACTTTCAAAACTATCAATTTTGAAACTTATTATAAATTGTTAAAAGAACAAAATTGTATTTTCACGTTGATTAGGGGTGACGGGTACAACATGGGGTGTAGGGTAGAATCCTCAAAATTTTATCATATACTTCCACATTTATAATTCAACTTTACATTTTATACAAATTATCTATTTTATTTTATTTTTTATTTTAAAAAAAATCTACCCCACTAAATTCAACTTGAGTTATGGAAAACTTAATAAAAAAATTTCGAAACGTAAACATGTTTCAGAAAATTCGAACTTTGTGTTCTGAAAATTTTTGACAAATTTTCATGAATATCAATGTGTTTTAGAAAATTCAAAATTTGTTATGGAATTTTGTTATTCAAGTTTTCCAGAACACAACTGTGTTTATAAAAATTAGAAATTTATTATGAAAAACTTTTTTAAAATTTTCTTGAATACAAATGTGCTTTTAAAAATTGGAAGAAAAGAAATTCATAACATAAATGTTTCAAAAAACTTTTTTAAATTTTTCGAACACATTTTTGTTTCAGAAAAATAATTCGTGTCAGAAAACATAAAATTTGATTTTTTTTTTTTTATAAATTAAATTAAATTTTTACTAAAATGTAGAGTAGAAAATATAAATGTGTGGGATAGTGTAAAATTTCCGAAGAAAATGACAGTCACTCTCATACCTCTAATGTCTGAAGTCCTTAATCCTTAAATAATAGGTTGAGGATTCTACCCTGCACTCTCACAGCTGTACTTGCCACTCTCTCAATCAACGTGAAAAATATAATTTTACTCTTTTTGAAAATACACTTTCCAGAAAATACACTTTCGAAATCAAAAATAAGTGGCACTCGAAAACTTCAAAGTTCTGAAACATAAAATTTCCAGAATATTCGAAAGTTTCGAAATGACAGTTTCCAGAATTTTCGAACAATTCAAAACTTTCGAACTAGGAAAATTTCGAAGCTTTCCATATTTGGAAACTTTCGAAACTTTCTAGATTTAGAAACTTTTGAAACTTTTCAGATTTGGAAACTTTCGAAACTTTCGAAACTTTCTAAATTTTTGAAATGTAATCCTTATTTCGAAAATTTGAAACTTCTGAAACTATCAATTTTGAAACTTATTATAAATTATTAAAAGAACGAAATTGTATTTTTTACGTTGATTAGGGGTGACAGGTACAACTGTTGGGGTGCAGGGTAGAATCCTCTAGTAGTTTGTATGTTGGTTAAAATGGTATGAGATAGAAATCGATCAACAATGATCTCGTGGGATGGTAGGACTTGGAAAGTGAAACCCGTTTTGTTTTTCGAAAGTTGGATTTTGTACTCCTCAATTTAACTTATACCCCCCAAAATGTTAAAAACTCAAATATGCCCCTTTAATTTTCATTAAATTAATGATAAAAAAAAAAATTACTCCAAAATCTCACCCCTCACCAAAATTTCCGATAAGTAATCTTTTTCTTTCAAATCTTTTTCCGGTACAAACTTTATAACTACCGGAAATTTCAAGGCACAAAATTTCGCCAACAAAATTTCCGGTAGTATAAAAATTTCCGGTACATTGTTTATACTACCGAAAATTGTGTCTTGAAATTTCCGGCAGTTTTAAAGTTTGTACCGGATATTTGGGAGAAAAAAATTACTTTCTGGAAATTTTGGTGAGGGGTGAGATTTTGGAATAATTTTTTTTACCATTAATTTAATAAAAATTAAAAGGGCATATTTGGATTTTTAACATTTTGGGGGATATAAGTTAAATTGAGGGGTACAAAATCCAACTTTCTTGTTTTTCTTAGGCAAATTCCTGCTGCACGAGCATTTAGAAGAAATTGCAATGTGGATAAATAAATGAATAAAGATCAAAACATAATTTTTCTTAAATTCTAATTCAACTAATAAAATGTCAATGTTATTAAGTTGAACATTATATCTCGAGTTTGAACGCATGATCTTACAATTGTATGTGAATTTTTTGTGGTATTTATCATCTCATCTACGGACAAAAATAAAAGAGTATAATTCTCTAAAGTTTGAGTATTCTAAAGAGATTTGCCACTTTATAAACATATATAAATAGAAGAGAAAATAATATTTTTATTAAATTAATTTCATTAAGTATTGATGTACTCACTATATCATGCAAATGTAAAATTGAAAATATTGACTTGAGAGTGATGTAAATACTATTAGTTAGAGTGTACAATTAGAAAAAATATACTTCTTTTGTCTCCCAATAAATGTCACTTTAACAAGAAAAAATTATTCCAAAATAAATGTCATTTTTATTTTTCAATGTGATATTAATTATTTTTTCTCAATTGTACCATCTAACTAATATTATAAGCATTATTCCAAAGCACTATATCCCACTTTACATTTATTATAGTGAAAAACACATCAATAATTAATAAAGAGTAATTTGGTAAAATTACTATTCTAAGAACTTTGGTCCCGACCTTTGGTTCTTTAAACATTTTACTTTTAGA
>JBBPBQ010020324.1:51152972-51190058 GCA_037974755.1 Cicer yamashitae | reverse complement strand
GAGACATGGAGAATATTTAATATTATATTAAAAATTGAAATAATTATTTTCTTGATCTATTTTTTAGAAAAAGATCACTCATTATGGCATGGAAGAAGAATATTTTTTATAGCAAAAAAATAAACTATCAATTCAACCACTTATTTATAAACACTATTAACAAATAGTTCACAAAATCATTGTTTCATAGAAAAAAGTACTACTCCCTCCTTTACACAATAAATATTATTTTAGTAAAAAAATCATTTTAAAAATGAATGAAACTTTAATTATTTTATTTTCAATGATACCCTTCAATTATTTATAATTATTATGTATTAGTAGGTTACTTCCAAAATACTAATATCAGAAGATGTTAGACTATGTGAATTTGGAATGAAATAAAGTGATATTAGTATTATATTTAACATGTATTAGTACGTTACTTCCAAAATATTATGTATTAGTAGGTTAATACACCCTTTCTTTTATACATTAATATGTATGTAATGGACATTAGGGAGTATTAAATAATATAATGTCGACATTCTATTATGACGCACATGTGACGAAACCACAAAGTAGTCCAATAGCTATAGTTATATATAAAACCATAATAAAGTTCATTGCATAAACCATGTGTATATCACTTATTTGGACTACACTATCCACCCAACACCCAATCATTTTTCTTATATTATTATAATGTGCATATAAAAATGAGCAAATTAAAAGTTGGCCTAATTAACAAACATCACTTCTTTCTCCCTACAAATTATTTCACTCTTACCTCTAAATCAAAACAAAGAAACAAAAAAACATGAGTTGTAACATTCCTTCGAAATTGTTGTTCACAACATTGTTGATGCTCTTTGTATTCAAAACAGAATCATTAGTATTTTCAGACCAAAGACTTGCAATAGTATATCCAGTGATTCAAAAATTCAAGTCTTTGATTACTTCAGATCCATTAGGTGTAACAAAATCATGGGTTGGTTCAAATATATGCAAGTACAAAGGTTTCTATTGTGATAATCCACCAGATAACAACTCTGCTATTGCTTTAGCTTCAATTGATTTCAATGGTTTTCAACTTTCAGCTTCAACACTTGATGGTTTCATTGATAAACTTCCTGATATTGCTCTTTTTCATGCAAATTCTAACAATTTTGTTGGATCAATCACACCCCTAATCAGAAATTTACCTTATCTTTATGAGCTTGATTTAAGCAACAATAAATTATCAGGTCCTTTTCCAAATTCTGTTCTTGGTATGAACAGTTTAACATTCTTGGATTTAAGGTTCAATTTTTTCTCTGGTGGGGTCCCACCACAAATTTTCACAGAAAATCTTGAAGTACTTTTTATTAACAACAATTTATTGACACTAAATTTGCCTGATAATTTTGACACAACAAAAAGTGGTAATCATATTTTTTTACTAACTTTGGCTAATAACAAATTTTTTGGTCCAATACCAAAAAATCTTCCTAAGGCTTTGTCAACTTTAGCTGAGGTTGTTTTGTTAAACAATGAGTTAACAGGTTGTTTACCTTATGAAATTGGTTACCTTGAAGAAGCTATTGTTTTTGATGTTGGAAATAATCAACTTACTGGTCCTTTACCTTTGTCTCTTAGTTGTCTTGAGAAAGTTGAGGTTGTTAATTTGGCTGGTAACATGTTTTATGGGATGGTGCCAGATGTTTTGTGTCAAGGGTTGGAGAATTTGGTGAATTTTTCTTTGTATGATAACTATTTTACTCATGTGGGACCCTTTTGTAGGATGTTGATTGAAAGAGGTATTGTTGATGTTGGAAAGAATTGTATTCTTGATCTTCCTTTTCAGAGATCAGTGATTGAATGTGCTGATTTCTTTTCAAGGCCAAAGATGTGTCCTTTCATGTGGTTTCATAGTTTTGTTCCTTGTAATGTTCCTTTTAAAAAATCACATGTTTCTTCCATTCCTTAGATGAAATGTATGTATCTTTTTCCTTCACATTTCATTTGGTTTGCAATTCTTTATGTTTTTTTTTTTAATCATGTGTAATATGTATAATAATTGTGTTCAACACTCAGTTTCTAATTGTTTATTCATTTTATGTCAATGTCTGCAAATGACATGTTATGTTACTTCAAAGTCATATATCATGAGCATTTCATCATAAATTATTTTCCTTATCAGGTGTTTTGGGAATGTATGCTATGTTCTGTAATAGATAAATTTGGCATGACTGTGATAATTTTTTTTTTAGTATATACTAGATATTTAAGTGGAAGCGAAATTGCGAAAAATATTCTGTTTAGTTATGTTAGTTTCAAATGAGAGATAAATTATTTCTAAATATTTTAACATTGATGTTTTTTTAAATTCATATCTATATTTGAGATTTTTGATTACGTTTAAATATGTTAACACATCCAACTGCCTTGAGATGGTGGCAAGATCGTTTTTTATGATTAAATGTACATAAATATGAAAAGAGATACATAATAATGAAAAAAATTGAAATTAAATAAGTGTAAATTTTGATCCAAGTAGACTTAGGTGTATTGACTAAAGAGTCAACAAAACTGCGATGTTAAGTGATCAAGGAGTCTAAGAGGCAATGAGAATGCATATATTTTTTGGAAGAGTAAATCTTGGCCTATTTATAGGCACAATTGTGTACTTTTTTTTGGCGGGAATACCCTTAATTTGTACTTTGAATGAATAAAAAAATTGAGCCTTAAAGTTCAAATTAAGCATTGTCCTGATACGAAGTAAATTTATGAATTTTGTTTTCAGTTGTAAGTTTGATTCATCAGCTAAGGAACACTTAATAAATTTAAAGTATCTTTCATTAGGCATGGGATGATGTTTAAGTAATTAATAATCAAATGTTATCTATTAATGACTATTGGACATATTGTCTTATAATTTAGTTTTAGTCTAACTCATATCTATAAAATCAGCTTGTAAAATGATATTGTCATCACTTATAAATGTATTTTTAGTCTATATTTGATTTAATGTGGAAACTTTTAAGACACTTCATTTATACTTAAGACTCCGAGTGCTCAAATAGTGGTAACCTAGTAACAAATAATTTAACTAATTTTAGATATACTATGATACCATCTTAGAATCTGGATGCAAAATCGAGTGACTAATATTAGCAAATATGGAATCGGAATCAACTTATAACTCTAATTGGCCTAAGTATGTATTACATATAAATTGTTATTACTATACAATTTTGCAAATTAACATTAATATATACTCCAAGTTTGTGAAGAAAAGGTGCTTGGACATGGACAGCCTTAGAGGAGGATAATCTAAAATTGCCGAGAAAAGGGGCTTTTCAAAAATGCATGGTCCCAAAATTTGTGGTATTGTAGTGATAAGCATGGCCCCAAAGTCACTTTATATTTTCTATTAGCTGCCACACTGTACAAAATAGTGCTATAAAATATCATATTGGTAAAATTTTAAATAGAACAACACTACACACGTGAATAAATAGTTTATTACATTAAAGTACTAGCTCTATGCCTCTATCCAAGTTTTAATCTCAAATAAATATATTAATTTTATATTTGAAATAATTTATTTGAGTCTTTATGTTATTTTTTAACATTTGTTTGTTTTATAATTTTTTTTAAAATTTAATTAGTATTCACTTATGGTACAAAATAATTTTATGTAGGTGTTCAATCAAATATCACCATATATATGGAGATATTATATGGAGATATTATAATATAATGTTGATTTAGTGACTATATTTTTCAAGAAAAATTGTTTAAGATTGACATGAACTAAGTTCATATATTATAAAGATTAGTATGAAGCTGGAAGATTTACTAGTGGAAGATCCAGGCGGAATTTTGTAGCAACTTAATAAAAAAATTATCCTCTCTTAATTAATGAAGGATTAGTCAAATAAAGTTAACTAAATTTACTATATTTTTATCGTTAAGTCCTAACTCAACTGACAAATATCATATTGTTTGGATATTTGTGTGAATTAATTATAATAAAATTTATTATCTCTTTTAAGATAAAAAAAAATCACCATATTTTTTGAGCAAAAAATTTATTTAAGATTGACATGGATATTTAAAACCAAGGTAAATATTATAAAGTCCAAAAACTTTATGTAATTAAATTGAACAATATTTTCTTTAAAATAAAACTATAATTCAATTCTAAGAGGACTTAAATTCCGGTGAAAACAGTTAAATCTAGTCAGAGAAAATCTTCGATCTAACAATCTTCATAAATACTCTACCATGAAGTTGATGTAGGATCGGGTAAAAGTGTAATTCAATTCCACAAACACTTCGAACAAGTAATTTTTTTCCTTGGCCTCTTAAGGTTATTATGCATGGCTAGAAAATGTAACTTGTATGGCAAAAGGAAATAAAAATTAGTAAAATTACAATGTTATTCGAGTATGTTTTCTAAATAAATTAATATTACATCTATTGATATACTGCATATGATTTGTAAATATCCTGGACAATGGCACTGATTGATCCGACATTCAGACAGTTTTCTGTTCATTTGACAAATTAACTCAACTACTCCCATAATTTGGAAGAGATTAGTGATAGCAATTGGTTAATTATTGATAAAAAAAATATTATAATTAAAGACGCATTTATAATTAATTAATTTTATATTAAATACATTGTTTATTATTTTTGTTTATATTTAGACTCGTAATTAATTAACTTTATAACTAACGGCGTGATATTCATCTAAGCAGCATGTCACTAGCCACTTTTACTTGTTTGATAAACTGCTACTATAATTTTTAGCATATATATAATGAAAATAAAGTTATTTGATAACAATTTTCGCTTATAGATTTTTAGTATAGATTTATAGTGTTTTTATATGCTGCTTTGAAAGTGTTTGAATTTATAGAATATTGTTAGAGTTAGTTTGTAGTAGTTGCAAATTAATTAGATTAGTTATAAATTAGTTAGATTAATTCTAAGTTGCTTGTAATAGTCACCTTTATATCTATATATAAATAGT
The DNA here is from genome assembly GCA_037974755.1 of Cicer yamashitae. Lineage (NCBI taxonomy): Eukaryota > Viridiplantae > Streptophyta > Magnoliopsida > Fabales > Fabaceae > Cicer > Cicer yamashitae. The sequence goes on along the minus strand of JBBPBQ010020324.1, from coordinate 51,185,053 downwards.
ATCTTATATCTATTATAATTAACAATTTTCTCTGTTCTATCAATACAATTTTATTTTTATTTTTCTCTCTTATATATTTAATATTAATATTTTGCATAATTTATTAAGTATATATTTTTGTTACTTTTTTTTTATATTTATTATCTTAATTAAGAAAAAAAAATAGTAACTAAAAATATTTAGTTTTTTATGTCATTTTATATTTATTAATTAATTAAAAATTAAATTTATTAAATATTTTAATCAATTTATTTATTTATTATCAACTATCAATTAACTTTTCCATTATACTATTTTATCATTTATTAGCTATTCTTACAACTTTATACCAAATAAAGATGTGCCAGTCTAATCTCTTTAGGAAAAGTATTGTACAAATAAATTATTGGATAATAGTACATAAATGACTGTGAATCTTTTTATATATAATAAGTGTGAATTGTTAACACTATTAAGGATAAAATAAGAATATATAACACACGTCTAATCATATTTGATTACAGTGTGTTTGTACATTTGTTTTAAAAATGTTATTTTAGCATATTTTTTACACAAATACGAAAACACTTCATGGATCTTATATTTGTATTGTTCACCTTTTTTTTTTTGAAATATAAATATGAATTTATCTCATTAATAATTATGAATATTTTATTAATTATTAAAAATAAAAGTCATTAACAACTTATTTAACATAATTATAGAATTACTTAAATATATAAATATTTCATTAACAATAACCACTAAATCGTAAATTATTAACCATTTGTATTTTATAATCATATTAAATAAGTGGTTAATTACTTATAATTTTAGTGTTTAAAGATCTTTCACTTTTCACCCTATAAATGCTACCACTTGGTCCTTTGAATTTTATTGTAGTTTTTTTCTATCGGTTATCCTCTTAGGTAGCCCTTACATCCATAACCAAGACTCAATATTGGATGGTCAAATTATGTCTATTTCTGACTTTGCAATCTATTGAAATCTAAAAATCAATTTGAGAACATGTCACTTCACTTTTGCAGTGAAAATATGTTAATATATTTTCCTAAATCACATATTGGCTATGGTAAGATCAAAAGCCGACGAAAAATTCAGAATAGATTTATCTTCCACATTCACCTCCATAAGGTCATATCTCTCATGCAAACCCTCGTAACCTCTCGATGCACTCCCTACATGCCCATTTAGATCCCCTCCTAGAAAAATATTCTCTCATTGTGATATTTCTTGAATTAATCATTCTAAATCTTTTCAAAATTGTACTTTAAGGTATTTTACTAAACCTGCATGTAGTGTACAAGTACTAATCGCATTAAAGTTGTCTTGTTCTACTATAAGTTTTGGAGATATGATATGATCTTCCACTATTTACCAACAAAAATGTTTAACTACTCATTTTCCGATCATACTTTTTAAGTATACCAAAGTTTAAAGTCTAAATTGTCTATTTCTCTTGCCTTTTGACTCACACACTTAGTTTCTTGTAGGCACATAAAATTGATGATCCTCATAATCATAGTATCTACTATTTCCATAGATTTTCTTGTAAGTGTTCCTATATTCTGTGTTCGAAAATGGATCTTCCTCTCTTGAACTAACTTCTTTTCCCAAACCAATTCATACAAACGCGAGAAACTCTTGCTTATTTTTCACTACATCCAAACAACGATGCAGCAACTCTTGCTTATTTGACTCTGTACTTGAGCTATGCAACATGTTGCTTCTGGACAACAACCAAGCATTGACACTATTACATATTTGATCTATATCATAAAGATTCGACTAAGTTTTATGTTCGCTATGGACAGACTAACACAATTTTCTACGTTTATCCGAACTTGGGACCGACTATGTATGACAAAGCTAACATAAGCGTAATTTAAGACACAAATAAATAATATATTTTCTTTTACAAAAAAAGTTTAAATGAATTGAAATAAATAAATAATATTTTTAATAAAAACTAATTTTAAAACAAAATACTATATACTTTAACATAAAATAAAATTAGTCTCCGTCATGAATTATTTTCACTGGAATGACCAGTCTTATTGTTTTTGGTCAACAAATAATTCACTCTTAATTTAAAAATGATAGTGCTACACTTATGGATTTTTAAAATGAAATAAAAGGCTTTGAAGGACTCTCTAAAACCAATTGATAAATCGACTAAGTGCGCTTATCTGATCGCCGCCGTCCATGTTGGTGGGGGTGCCACCACAGTGATAGTGTTTGGTGAGCATTCAAATTTTTTTAAATATATTCTCCTTGTCTTAAATATGTCAAAAAAAATTGAGAAATTGTTGTTTCAAGCTTGAGTTTTTCCAGTCTCGCCATCAATTATAGAATTTTTTTTTTGTCAACAATGAAAATTGTTATGAGAGACTCACAAATAAAATAAAAATTATAAAGAGAGACTCATAAATAAGATCAATGAAAATTGTTACGAGAGACTCATAAATAAAATGAAAATTATAAAGAGAGACTTATAAATAAGATGGATGATGAATTTTGTCTCTAACTTACTTAAATTGAAAAAAGTATTAATAGCTTATTTAGTACAACACTAATTATGATCAAATTTAATTCTATAAAACACGTCCTACTTAACTTTTTGAAATAGTTATTGTCAATTATTATTTCCTTAATACTGATTTAATTTACAACTTATATAAGTAAAAGTCATTGTAATCTTTTTCTTATAGTTACATTTAATATATTGATTTTAAAACTATATTTAATTTATTTTATATTTAGTCTATTATAAAATTAATGCTAACTTTGCCACTAAGTTCGGATACTCATTTCCTAAACTCTTATGATATTCACGTCCTAATCCTTTATGTGTATCGGTTGTTATATTCTCAACAATTATATTTTTTTAGTGAGTAAATATTTAATAGAATATAAGGTTGACTTACTAATTAAGGTGAAAGAGTTATGAAATAAAATAATAAATAATTCGTGAATTCAAAAAAAAAAAAATTGTGAATTTGATCATCATCACTATTAATCGAACTAAATGTCAAAAATAATATTAATCATATTAATTATTAACTTAAAAAAAATAAATACTAATTCACATTTGTAGTACCTCGATTTTTTCCGACTAATTAAAATCAAAATCATTTTTTTCTTTTGAATTTTAAATATTCTGAGTATTGTCTCGACATTACTAAATATTTTACAGTTACTAAAATCTGAAGAAAAATTGACTATTTTGAGTACATAATTTATAATGTTCCTAAATAATGTCAAAAATAAAAAAATAAAAAAATAAAAAAAAAGGAAAAGTTGTGAAGCTGCTGCTTATTTTTATTTTTCCATTGTGTTGCTCATATTTCCATTGGGTATGGATCTGTCCATTGTGTATGGATGGGTAGGCTGCTATTTCCATTGTATCCATTGTTTCCATTGTATATCTTTTATCTGGTTTGTCTGCTACAAACATTCCTTTATTTGGTGCCTTACTGCTACAAACATTCTTTTATTTGATTTGTCTTGTTAACCATCCTATTACAGACCTGTTACAAAACACAAAACAATGAGTTGCTTCATTTTAAATAAAATTTAAGACTAATAAGGCTATTACTTGTACCAATTGTGCACTCAAAGTCTGATTTTGTGTAAAATTTGCAACAAAACCCTAAAAAGTCCAGAACTTAATTTTATCTAATGAACAAAAAGATTTACCACTTTAGCCTATAAATTTTGAGTTCGAAAATTAGAAAAGGGGAGACTGGATACTAACAAAACACCTAAAAAACAACAAAAAACAGGCAGAGTAGTAGCAAAACCAAACAAACAGGCAGAAGAAGAGGTATATTTTTTTTCCCTTTACATGATAATCGTTCTATTGTTATATAAATGCTCTATTGTTATAAAGGTAATGTTTTAATATAAAGTGAGTTATGAATGAAAAAAGTAAAAAGTCTATTGTTATACAATTGAAATGTTCAGATCTGTGAGAGTATAAACAAAGATAGGTTATGTAGAAAAGAATAAAAAAGATAAAATTAGGAACCCCAACCTTGGATGTTGTTTTTGAATTTTGAAAAAGTTTGAAAAAACAATTTATGCCACCGAAAATATTACTGAGTTGAGTTGCGGACTAGGTCGCTCTCTTTAAGACGTTTCGAGGCACTGCCCAAAAGGTGCAAGGCAGACTATCAACCACGAAGTCCTCAGGATAAAACAGCTCAGATCACTGTATCGGAGTTCTACTGCACCGTAGAAAACCGTTCTAGAATTACACCCTCAATATGGCAGTCTAACGACTACCACTCGTAATATGGCACTAAGACCATTCAAGAAAAAGAAGAAGAAGAAGTAAGAACGTGGGGAGAAGAGAGAAAAGCCTCAGATGCAGAGTGCTTTTGGTGTGATTTTTCAACTGAGGAGAGCCCTCTATTTATAGAGGAATTCCGCAACTGGATCAGAGAAAATGGTGCGATCCATTAGCTCTGAGTAGTGCGCTCCTGTTGACCGCTCCAATCCTTGACCTCAGAAAACGTGCGCTCTGAAACTGCTGCCAACCCAAAACGTGCGCCTTTGACTACCTAAACATGCGCTAGGGTTTTGACTTTGAATAATGACCGGGCAACAGCAGTTACGTGGCACCTAGGGTTAGGGTTTTGACCAGGCAAAAATGGAAGATTGGATCAGATCATCAGGTAGACTCGGTGGAGGGCAGTCACGTACTTAACGCAACAATCAGAGATAAAACGCAAGCATTCAATTTATAAAATTAATTAAATAATTTATTAATTTTCATTTACTAAAGACCAAGACCAAGACCAAGACCAAAGCCAAGGCCCAGGCCCAGGCCCGACCGAGCCGGCCAGCCGGATGGCGCCGCGCGCGCGCGTGTGGTGGTCAACTTTGCTTGCGTTCTTCCTCCTTCACAAAATTGGGGTACCCCTTGGGGCACACCCCAATGTACATACCTCCACCTTATATACCCTACTAGTGTGTGATATCCCTCATATGTGGGACTTCTCATTTTTTCAATTCACAACCACACTAGCTCATTAATTGTCACCATTATAACCAACAATCTTCCATTAATTTTATCATAATTTCCAACATTGGATGTCGTCGTCGTCGCCGGAACGCCGACCATGCTTTTTGGTCACTCAGTTCACACTCCTAACTCCCCTTCCTTCCTTGACGGCTTCATCCAGTGGGCTCAGTCTAATGTCGTTCCTATTCTCGACATTTGTTATGGTCTTCAGCTTCTTGTTTGCCGTCTCGGCAGTGAAGTCCGCGTCGAAAACATGCAGGAACTCACCTCACCACTTGCCGAATCTGAAACCTCTCCTTTTTTTTCTCTCTGTCTCAGCGACACTTCCTCTCTCCAAACCATTACCGACGTCGGAACGGCAACCGTGCCCTTTTGAAGCGGTTGCACCCTCCTCCTCGGTCTCCTCCCTTTCTCTCGGCCTCCTATTTTTTATCCTTCAATCTTTTCCCTCTTCTTTCTCCTTGTTCTTTCTCTCTTTGTTTTTCTTTAAGTATGATCTAGGGTTTCTAAAGTCCTTTCTGTCTCGGCCGCCCACTTCTTTTCCTTAAGTTCCTTAAGTTTGATCTAGGGTTTCTAAAGTCACGCCCTTTTTTTAACCCTTTTTTTTGTTAAATGATTTGGGCCCTAAACAAAAAAACAAAACAAAAACCAACCTATTTGTTTGAGATTTCAGCCCATTTGGTTTCTTTTCTATGATTTCAAAAATTAACTTATTTCATAAATAAAAATCAAATTTCATAAAAAATACAAATAAATATTTCATTAAAGATTAATTAGATGCGACATCTTTTTAATCTTTGAGTTGTTAGGACACAAGTGGTACAACTTGATAGTTCTAAAACTCTCTCTATTTATTTATTTATTTATTTATTTATTTATTATTATTATTTTTTAATGAATTAATCTAAAATCGACTTATAAATTTGTGCAATTAGATGTGGTATTATTTTTTATCTTTGAGTTGTTAAAACACATATTGTACAATTTGGTGTTTTTTTTTTAAATTCATATCTAAACCAAAAATAATAAAATATTCTTAAAATGATTAAATTAGATGTGACATCTTTTTACTTCTTAAATTTTTCGAGATACCAGTTATACTACTTGACATTTTTAAAACTAAAACAATAAATATTCTTAAAAGGATTAAATTAGATGCGACATCTTTTTACTTCTTAAATTTTTCGAGATACCATTTATACTACTTGATATTTTTAAAACTTAATATTTAAAATAAAAAATGATAAAAATATTCTTAAAAGGATTAAATTAGATGTGACATTTTTTTACTCTTTAAATTTTTTGAGACACGAGTTGTACGACTATATAGTCTTAAAGCTTGCATTTTAAGTTATTATTTAAATTAAACAAATTCTTTTTCAAAACAACTTTTTTTATCAACAACAAAACAAATCTTCTTTAAAAATAATCAACACATCCGCATTTTCTACCCAAGAACTACGTGGCTTTGATTTCTCCATCGCACCGGAAGATATGTAGGAGCAAGATCGCACTTTTGTCAAGCATAATAACAAAAACTTTTTTCTCTCTATATTTTAAATGTACTTTTATCATTAGATTATTTTCGTAAAAATATAATATTTGCATTTTAAAAAGGAGAAATAAATATATTTAAGTTAATATTAATTTCGCACAATTAATTATAGGTAACCATTTTTTTAACGGATGTCGTAGGGTGCTAATACTTTTCCTACGCATATTCGACTCCCGAACTCAAAATTTGGTTTTAAAGACCATTTTTTTAAGGGTTTTCCAATATTTTCTTTATTTTAAAATAAACTTTGGTGGCGACTCCATTGAATTTGATAAACACTCGAAATTTTAGGTCGCGACAACATTTACAAACTCTTTAGCATAAAGAGTGAAGGGTAATAACTTAAAAATAAAGCAAGTATTCATTATCTATCTTAACTATTGATAAATTTTTTACTATTATTAGTATAAAATATAATAATATTTTAGAAGTTGTGTACACAATACTTAATAAAAAATAGGCTAAATATCACCCGTGGTCCCTTAACTTAATTTCGGTTAACGATTTAGTCCTTTATCTATTTTTTTTTTCCCGATTTCGTCCTTTATGTTTTTAAATAATTTAAGCGTTACCTTTTAAGTGAGTTTCTGTTAAGAAAAAGTTAAAAAATCATTCCTCTAAATCATTGCATATGTTCATCAAACCTCTAGGAACGATTGTCACTGATCTGAAGTGATGTCTATAGAGTATAAATACCCCATAGCTTCATTTTTAGCGAATCAATCGTACTACCAAACTTAAAACAAACTTTGAACATTTTTCTGAAATATTTTCAAAACATAAAGGGTAACTTTTTCTGAAAACGGAGGAAATATTTTTTTTAACTTTTTTTTAACGGAACCCCACTTAAAGGGTAACGCTGAAATTATTTAAAAACATAAAGGACCAAATCAGAAAAAAAAATTAATTAAAGTTTTAGCCTAAAAAATAATATAAAAAAAATTAATTAAAGTTTTATTGAACTAAATGACATTCATTTTTTTTTCTTCTAAAGCGACAATAGTATGAGAGAGTACAACTCAAATGGAAATGATGGTAACTGGGCCCAGTCTTGGGCTTAACCCACCAGAGTATTAGGCCCAGCCCTAACCTAACTCACACGGAACAACATGACGTCATATCCTTGGTAACGTGGTAAGCAGCAGAGAGCAGGAAAATGTGGTAGAACCATATGATATGTTATTATGGATCAACTTTTCATTATTTCTTCTTCTTCCTTATTGGATCTTTCATATTCCTTCTCGTGATTACAACAACAAAACGAAAAACTCAAATCTCAATGTTATTTGAAATAAAATTACAAGAAGCGATACATTAATAGATAGAGGAAACAAATATCTGAAAAAATGGACGGTGAGATGATGGATACGGAGGAGGCGTCTAGCTCCGGCCAAAACGACGCCGTTCGCGATTTACTCACATTGGCTCGACAACTCATCAATCAGGGGAAGCCTTCTCAAGCCCTTCAAGCGGTAATCTTTTTTCTTCTTTTCAATTCCTTTTTTTTTTTTTTAATAAATTCATTTTATCAAGATTCGTATTAATAACTCGTTTGTAACTTGTCAAATATATTTAATTTAGGAAAAAATTTAGGGACTATTTAAGATTCACATTTGCAATTTTCTGTATAGTGGTAGTTTGGTGCAAAATTTTACACTATGCAGGAGATTCTTGGGGTTTCCTATGTAAAAAGTAACTATTTTTATTTGTTAGTTTGTTTATTTGTTATTACATCAAATATTTACTGGGATGTATCTATTTACTTGTGTGTTATATTTTCTTGAAAACTTTTCTTTAGGGTGAAATGAACTATTGCTGGTAGCTTTACTTAACTAATCAGTTGAACATTGAAGTGTGTGGTTGGATTATAGCTTATTTTTGTTTTCAAAACAGCTAATAAAAATCTTACTGATACAAATTTTTGCGGCAAAAACGGAGATATATGTTCTTTGAAATTAATTGAGGAAAATGGGAGATTATCATGCAACTTCTCAAACCTTAGCTTATGTTGTTTTATGAAAGTTTTTAAGTTATCAAATTTTCTGGTGTTTGGAGGATTTTTTTTAATAGGCAAATGTTAGTAGTTAGTATATATGTTAGGGGAAGGGAAAATGTTAGTAGCAGGATTGAACTCTGAACTTCCTGCATATAACTCATTCGTGTCGCTACGCAAACCACTGGGATACTCCTTTGGGGACATGTTTGGAGGATTTTAGTTAGACATCTAAAAGCCATGTACTTTTTTCTTGATTCCCCCTTATTTCCTTTTGATTGCTTCCTTTCGTCAATTCTTAGGATTCTGAAACATACTTGAAACCATCAAAACTTGCATTGCCTTAATGACATTTACTTGAGCTTTAAAACAAAATATAAGTTTCTTGCCTCATCAATATGGAGTTTTTAGTGCCTACATGGAGTGTTTATTTAGAGAGTGGCTCTTGTTAGGTTTGTGTCACCATACATTTTAAGAGGTCACGTTTTAAGTCACGTTGTGCCATTACTCCAAAATGAAATGATAAGCTTTGGGACTTGTCACAGTTTTATCTTTGATTCTGATGTCTTCAGAACCTGCATGGTAAAAATGATGCATGAATCATCTATTCACACATTCCACAGTCTGTTGTTATGTGCAAAATTGATATAACTAGTTCAGATTAAGAGTGCAAAGACTAAATTTATATTGAATGTACTGAAAGTGTATAAATCCTCTGTATTTTAAAGAGATCTAGATCTTCCTAGTCCCAATTCAAATTCTCACTGCATGACTGCTCTCCTTCCTAATCCATCTCTTCATATTTATAGGTGACCCACCCTATTTATTTCTTCTAACTATCTCAGCCTGTCTAAGTCTCTAAACTAATACACCTATCAGAAACATAATACATGCTTGAATAAAGTGCAGTAAAAGATGGTGTTTGGTTTGTTATGTGATTTCATTGTTAGTTGATGTGTTACACTAGTAATTATGAAACTTTGATTTTGTAATTTTATAAAGAAAATAGTGAAAATGGCTAAATCTTGATTTTACCACTTGCTCATACAATCTTAGAAATCAAGGAACAAAATATAAATAGCATGGTATTTTAATAATCATAAGTCAATTTATATCAAATGAAACTGTGGACAGAAAACAAACCATGCACTTCTTAAGCCTGCAAATCTTTCTGGTGGCTGATATTTGCTTATAATTGGAACAGGTGGTTGTAGCAATGAAGAATAAAGGTGGGGATGAAGCTGTATTTCAGACCTTGCATCGTGCCCGCGAGCTGTATAGAAGTAAACTGCAACAGAATGCCGCAGTTGATCAGCTGGCATCTTTGTTTGCCGAGTGTGCCATTGCCGAAGTTCAGCCTGTAATGAATGAACCATCTGCAACTAACAACATTATTGCCAACCCATCAGCTACCTTAGATGCACAAGGGACATCCATACTGGCAGAAAGTGGCAGGATGCAAGTAGTATTAGATGCAGTTGCCGATGGAAGCAGCTTCATCTGTTTGAAATGTGGAGGCCTTGTCAGTAATCATCGCAAAGAAGAGCACTATGCATACTGGTGTTGTTAATCTCAATGCTTGAATATAAGGTTGCATATTTGCTATGGTGATGCTTTTGTATTTCCATGCATCCACAAGGTGAAGTGATTACTGCCTTACTATACCTTGGTCCTTCGAAAATTGATACTGTGGTCATTGTGGAGTTAATTATCAAACTCGGTCAGTCTCCTTTGAAGACTCCAATGCTGTATAAACCATAGTGATTTAGTTACACCAATACAGAGAAGTCTAACTAAAGGCGGTGTATGATGTCCATGTTGATTGACTCTAATGTTAAGCTTGGAGGCAACTGTACCTTTAGTGTATTTTTTTGTTTCATTTTAAGTTGATATATGTTTTAATAAGTAATTACAAAATAATATACTTTACTTTCAATGGGTTTTTTTGCTTGAGAATTTGCGGAAATTGTGAAACTAGTGAAAGTTTTGTTTTCACCTTTCCTTTTTCAGAATAAGTTTAGTTATTATTATTTTTTTGACATCAAGTTTAGTTATTCATTAAGTAATGAGTATATGAGATAGTTTGCAAAAAGTTAGATACAAGAATTCGGATTTAAATCCTCCAAGCATTCATTTTAATTTATAGGAAAAATTATTTATTGAAAAATTTATAATTATAAGTATTTTAATTGTTTTGGCAGTATTTCATGAGAAGAGTAAATGATCTGGGTTTTCCTTATGTTCATTCTTCAGCAAAGCATGCTCTTGTATAGATATAGCTGTTTTATATACTTACAGACAAAGCAGAGGGAAAATCTCCAAGAGGGTCCAGTAAGGGAGAAAACGTTTGTTTGCATATATGAACTTCCATTAGGTGGTTTATATTTTCCTTGTGCATACAGAAGGGTTTTAACTCGCTCAAACTTTATTTCATTCCAATGTCTTGGATTTAATAGTAAGGTAATTTGAGATGAAAATTTGTTTGGGGGAACTATAGAAATGCTGTGTGTGGTCAATTGTTTTGGACATACGTGCAAGTTATTTTAGCTTGGGCTCCTCCAGCCCACATTGAATTTACAAAGGTAAATAAAGGGAGAACTTTTCACACCCAAAATCATTTTGGATATTCACATCCAAAAAAGCACAGGTTTTATGTCATCTTGATATATAATAAATATACTTACATACAAAAACACAATATTTGTTCCCAGTCTGAATGTGTAATACCTAATAATTCAACATAGATTACTGGTTACTTTTAAATTGAAGGTTCAAGATTCATTGGGTGAGAGGGCTCAGATGCAAAGAAAGAAAACAAGAACTGATTAATAAGAGCAAATAGTGTTTATCAACATCCTTTTACAACAAAATCCGTATGGTAGACTACAACATTTTTCAAGCCACTAACTAATGTTCATTTACACACAAGGTCACAAGCTAGGAGGAGAAATAGACAGAAGAATTTCCTTCTGTTATTATGTGACATGAATGTTACAATATTTCTATCAACAAAAATCAATGATTGAATCAAACCAAGTAAGACCACAGAAACTTAACAGCAACAAATATAGACCCTCAACACATTTCCAAGACTTGACAACAGAATATTTCCTTTTTTCCCCTTCTAGTGTTGGTATGGACAGACAACTTTCCAAGATAATTTGTCTCGAAATATGTCTAGGAATGCCTCCAAGCTCAATTATTTGATAACTGTAGGCAACATTTCAACACACCTCACAAGATGCTCCATATGCTTTTACTACGGAAACATTTCCAATATTTTGGCAGTATTAACCAAGACTGATAGGGGTGTATATTGTTAGCAACCATTTATATCATCACACTGCAGCAAAAAACAAGGAACGTCAGAATATTAGATTTTTTTTAGGAAACAGAATGTTAGATCAGTGCATCTTTATTCACCAATAAAAGAAACTAAGAATGTGTTTGGATAGTTATAAACTTGTAACTCAGTTATACATAGAAATAGAGGACAAATAAACAAAATTAAAGGGTTGATAAAATTTGTATCAAATGGTTTCGGAAGAATATAATTTGAAAGCTTGTATGGCGCAAGGCTTGGCTTGAAGTTGTTTAAATAAATAAATAAAAGGTTATTACCTGCACCTAGTTTTTATGTTCTTTCTAATGCCTTGTGTAGGACTGTTCTTGTAGGTAAAATAGTGAAAACTGAGCCACGGCTTATAGCTGATCAGCTATCACAATAACGATCAAATTCACAAAATTTGAGGCAAAGCCTGTGAACGTGGCTTTGCTCTCATGACCGTCTCATCACTGTGTCGAATCCGTTCAGAAAGTCTCCACGGCTTCTGCCACTTCCATTTGAACTGCATTAGCCACTGATGATGGCTCCTTTTCCACCTCCACAGCTTGCCAGAAGCTTGTCCAGCAATTGCTAGTTTTTTCATGGATAGTTGTGCAATGGGTACCATCTGCAATGATAGCAGATCTCATTTTTAGACCGATGAAAGAACATACCAAATACTATAGGTGATGAATAAATTACCCTTCTACTTTGATCTATAAATGCTGCTGATTCCCTCACTTGGCCATTAGTAATGCCTGGTGTATATTTAAGCTGTTTTTGTGCTGGCACAGACTCAGGAGATAAAGGTTCCTTGACGTCTTCAGCACAGTGTTTCAATGAATTCGGAGAGTTTCCCTGTTGAAATCAAGTGAATGTTAATTAAATACTGACAATGCAAGCAATATATTGATGACATTTACAATGACTCACAAAGGTATTAGATATGTGACAATTACAAGTTTAGATTAAATTACACTCCCTTCCTTTAAGAAACGGGTTATATCACACTATTGTACCCTCTTTTTAAATATTAATAAATTCGGTTCAATAAGTTTTATTCTGAATGAATCTTATGCAGACAAGATCTTACTGAAGCTGGCTTGGCCAATGGGATTGCAACATCTTGCTCTCTTACTTTCAGTTCCTTCTCAACTTCCTTTCTCTTGATCTCACTTTGCCTTAATAGACCTACAAGTTCTCTGATTTGATCCTTCATTTCTCTTATCTCCATGTCCTTCTCCCACAGCTGACACCTGTAGTTAACATCTCATACATCAAATTTAGCAGTATATAAAAGCATGCATTACATACCACTTACTAAAATACAAATGGGAGTGTTACAGTAATTTAACATGATTAATACTCATATGTTCCATTCATTTGAAGTGATCAGGAAAGTAAATCACATTTCCTCAAAAGCTAAATATTCTGGCCTTTAGTAGAAAGAGGGGGAAAAAAATCATAGCAAGGAATATTTGGAAGTATTTTTTCCTTCTAGTTTATTCACATTTATCTTGTCCAGAGAAAAAAAAGACCAAGTGACAAATTGAAAATATTTGGGGTTAAACAAAGCACCTAGTGTCTGCAAGAGAATTGAACATATATTGAAGCAAATTTTTGGCTTCTCCCATTGAGCGCAACTGGTTCCAGTGTCCACGGTTAGCGAAGGCTCGTTCTCGTTCTTCTGCCTCAGATAGTTGAGAAGCCATTGCCACAAGTGAATTAGACGATATGCTTAGCATGTTCTCCAGAGAAGCTATTCTGGCCATTCTTGCATTTAGTGACATGGAGAATGCTCTGAGGAGTATTCAAAGCAGCAGAAAGAGAGAGATGTTATCCTTTTATATTGCACGTATTATTATATGAAAGAGCCAATTTTCAAAAAGTGGAGAGGTAGGCATTAGCAACAATTTTATGTATATAATGCAGACCTAGCAAATCCGTTCTTCCCTCTTGGAGGACTGAGACCACTGGCAGCAAACTCATTTACTTGTTTCAGCATGGCTAATTCCTCTGCAAGAGCAGCCCGCCTGAAGATTGTGCCACATAATTAAAGATTGTAATACACTTAAATCATAAGAAACATAAATTAGGAATATCTGCTGCATACACTTGGCTCTGCTTCTCATACTCAAAACGAACTTCATGCTCTTTTACCATGACTTCTAGCTCATGATCAAGCCACCGTTGCAAGGACTTCTCATTGCTCTAAAGAATAAACTCAATAAGTCACTTACTTAAAAGATGTTATGGATAATCAAGAAAAGAACAGAGGAAGGGGAGTTTGTTACCTGTTTATTTATTCCACTCCCATTCATTGTAACTAGAAGATGAAATCGTGAAATACAATTAGAATATTAAAAAATGGGAGATTTCATGCACTAAAATTCTCATGATATTTTCACTAAAAGATGGTTTCCAGTACTTAAAGCATTTTAAGAAGATCATTCCTCTCTATAAGACTATTAACTTGATTTTCCCTTGTCACATACAATAGGGCATACCAACGACTAAAAATAAGCATCACCTGTTTCATTAGCTTAAATAACTTAAAAGTATTATTATCCATTAAATACCTGACATGTCTCGGCTGGAAGATTTACGAGCTTCTAACAATTCCTTTAACTTCTTGGTGGCCATTGCAGCTTCCTCAGTTTTTCTCTGAAGGACCTGAAGAAATATTTGGTTATGTTAAAAATTTACTATGACAAGTATAAGTTGTCACCACTAAATTAAAACATAACATTGATGTTAGGTGTTTCTCTAAACCTTCCATTATTTTTCTAAAGAATTATCCATGTTGTTTTCAAAAAACAGAAAACAGATGTATAAACAACATCTCATTTTGATTTGGCTTTAAGAAAAAAAATTATTTGATAATATTTGACATATTACATCATTAATCAATTTTTTAACAGAAAACAGACGTATTGACAACATGTCATTTTGAATTACCCAAAATCTCCTTAGTCATAATATCTATCCCTAATATAAACCAAAAAAAATTCTGTTCAACGCTTATATTAACAAACTATACTCTTTTTTATTAGAGAAGTTACAATTGCTGAAAATTGGGAATACTTGCATTCCTGACATGAGTACATGTTAAATGGAAATATAAGAAATAGGACTTCTAGTAACTCAAATTTGCCAATGATATAAGAAAATTTCAAGAGCTTACGACTTATAGGATATATTTTGCGAAGTATGTAAGACAAAATTATTAGGTAGAATAAGGTTTCCATCCAAGAACTTTACAATGCTCACCATTTTCTGGCGCTGATTTAGAGCTTGCAGCTTATGCCTTTCAAACTCATTTCTTCTTCCTTCTTTCCTTAACTGTTTAGCAAACATATAATTAATGCAAGGTCAAAGAGCATATATGCAGGGAAGTCAAGTTAATATCGTGTGGAAGTGTTTAATCAGTTATGATCAATTATAACACTGGTTAGCTTCTAATTTTTACCTCTTGAAATTGAGTTATTTGAAAGCTTTGGAGAACTACATTATTTACATAAATAAATATTGAACTGATAATGAAGCAACTGTTTCATTTTGGGAAGAAAATTAACTGAAGAATTTTCATTACCTTAAAATAAAGCTCAGGAGCATCCTAATAAAATAAAAAAATAAACAAAAAAGAGGAGGCTCGACATACTTGCAGCAGCTCTTTCTCTCTAGTGGCCTTCCACTGCCGAAACTGTTCTGCCTCTTGTTTTATCCTTTGTTGCAATTGAACCTGGGACCAGTATTCAGTTTAGAATGGAGAACGAGTATATTGAGTGATGTTAGCTATGAATATAAAAAAGTACAATAATCAACCTTTTGAGCTTTTATAGACTGTATTTCATCTTGCAGGCGCTTTGCTGCTTCGTCACTTTTTTGCTTTTGCTTTAGAAGCTGAACCTGGCTCTCCTGTTTCTTCTTCAGATCCAGAATCTAGCATTCATATATTTTGAAAAGCTTTAATAATGAAGAATTGTTCTGATTCATATCAAGTAAAAGGAAGAACAAACTGAAATGGAAAACACTATTTCACCTGGGATTCAAGTGCTTTTAATTTTTGAGCATGTATATCCTCTGATTTCTGTGTCTGTCCATCAGAACCAGCAGCAAGATTTTCAACTTCAGCCAAAAGACGATCCCTATCTTGCTGCATCACAAATGAAGCATATATATGAATATGAATTTTTTGTAGGAGCAGAATAACTTGGCCGAATTTATATTCAACCTGGACAGTTCTCTTCTCATCCTCAAGTTCCATTATCTTCCTTCCAAAGTGCTGCTTGAGTGTTTCAGCATCCGATACTCCAAAAAGCTTCATCTCAGACTGTAAGGACATCAATGCCAAAACATATGTTAATAAAATGAGAAAAGAAAACCACTTGAGGTTGTTTTCATGATTACTTTTTGATTTTTGGTGTCTTGTTATTGATTATATCCCCTAAGATGAATAATACAATTATATTTTGATCAGCTATATAGTCATGCGCTTACAGTACATTAGTCAGACACAAGCAGAATACAATCATTTTGTAAGCTAAAGCAGAGAAGACTATTAACCATTACAAACAAACATAAATGTCTCACAGTAAGGTTAATCAACTTATAGAACACACAATATCCGTGGTTTGTTGATTTTAATGGGGTATTGGTTGATGCATAATATGCCATGAATGTGTTCAATTATGCATATGCATTAAAATAACCTCTTTCTGCTCCAAGCGTTTATTCAATTCATGTAATTCTCTATCCATACTATTTTGCAGAAGTGTATGCTCCCACTCTTTTGCTACTTCTTCAATTTCCCTTGAATCGCCTGCTAAAATTGGTAATTATAACCATGAATCATAGAAATTTGAAGAATCATACTTGAATAAATTTAAGAAGTGGCAGATAAAGTGTAGAGAAAGTACTGGTAGAAGTAACTTGCACCTTTAGAATTGGCATTAATAACAGATAATTAAATCCAGGTCAAAGAAGAGTCGTACCCGTCGATTCGCTCATTGGATAATCAGAGGTTGTGATAGGTAAGCCCCTTTTAAGCCCATCAGTCTTTACACTGCACATGCTACCATCCTGAAAAATGAAGGTTTGAAACATAAATGTACAGCCTTGCAGTCCATATCCTGAACTCACTTTCACTCATGTTAATTATGATAATAAAGGAAATCACTCCGTGTAGTGGAGCTGTTAGGATATAGAGTAAAGGGAAATTAGAGTAGTTAAAAGTTGTTATAGAAGTTAGTTGGTTAGTTGAGGTTGTTATAGGGTTGTTTGTATAAATAGGAGAATATAAGGATAGAGATCATTAATTAAATATTGTAAAGTTTGTGAATAGAGTAGTAACGCTATTGTGAAGGGGAAACCCTTTGAGGAGAGATTTCTCTCATGTTTTCTTAATAAAACTGTTATTTCTTTTCAATCTAATTTCTGAGTTCCGAACAAGA
This sequence comes from Cicer yamashitae, assembly GCA_037974755.1. NCBI lineage: Eukaryota > Viridiplantae > Streptophyta > Magnoliopsida > Fabales > Fabaceae > Cicer > Cicer yamashitae. Next base: position 51,167,698 of record JBBPBQ010020324.1, on the reverse strand, counting down.
GCCAAAATAAGATGAAAGCATGTATCTAGGCACTGAAAATTTAAAAAAATATTAGTTCACCCAAAGAAGATAATCAACAGAAAAACCAGAGGCATACATAAGCATCCTTTTCACCAACAGAGAATCTACTACGATGTTCATGAAGCTCGCGGCAAAGATCCTCATTAGCTGCTTCAAGCCAAGAAATTCTTTCCTTGAGGACCTACATAACCAGTCATAAAATGGTTATATATATTGCTCATACAAATATAACTATATCAATATATGCAATTGATCTGAATCAAATTGTTTTATAAGTTCTGTAAATAGAGGCCCAGCTATATGCAAGGTTAGGATGCTATTTTTTAAAATCACGAAATGAGCATTGACTGATTTTCAACTGTGCATCATAATCATGTCCGTTCAGTGTAATCACTTATTATAGGAAAATATTTAAAGTAATGAAGACTTCCAAAACATAAACAAAGCACCTGAACTTCCTCGGAAGAGCCACCAGAACGAGCACAAAGTTCTGCTTGCAAATTCTCTAGCTGTTGTCGCATTTTAAGCATCTCACTTGACATCGGATCTCTATTGACCTATAGAAGAATAAACAAAACAGGAGCGTCAATGTCTATCATACATACTTACATAGGCAACCAATTATCTCAATTTTTCCAGATGAATGAAAGTGAACATAAAATTAATCTAGATACTCACAACAGGTTTATTTTGGATATTGCGTGCCCGATTTGCGTACTTCAAAGTGTTAAGGGTTTCCTCGGCATTAATATCAGCAGGACTTATGCAGGCTGAAATAAAAAAAAATATTTAATTTAATTAAATATTATAAATTCAACAACAAATAACAAGAACATGCAAAACAACATTTTAATAGGAGTTGCAAGAAATTAAAATCTTCTGAGAAACAATTTCCAGAGAAGGAAAGAAATATATTTGAGAGTGAAAACTCTCTAAAATTTATTGTCTACCTGGTAGTGGTGTTCCTACAAAAAAACACAACTTGAATATTCAAGAGCATGAAGAAATTACAAAATATGCAAATTATCAAACATAAGCTCTATGAAGAATAGATATGTTTTCTTGAAGCTTATCATTTCAGGGCCAATGATAAGAGGAAAAACGTGTTGATTGGGATAGAGGCAAAGTAGACAACCAACCTATCATAACAGTTCTGCTGTTGCCACCAAGTGAATCCTGCAAAGTAATTTAACTTATAATAAATAAATAAATTATGTCAAAAAGATCAAAGAAAGAACAAATGCTTAAGAATCCTTTATATATGTTTACTGCTTTATTTATTTTTAATCTTCTCAGTACTAATGATTTCTTCTTTCCTATCAAGATGAAACTTGAATTCGATTGAAGTATGATACACACCTAACATGTTAATTTTTGTGTTGATGAATATGAAGTAATGAGGACTAGGAGATAAGAAGGAGTATTTTTCAACATCGTAATATGGATGAGGATATGCTGCAAGAAGGACAAACATATATAGATATCAAAAATCAAACCTGCAAAAGCCTAGTAAGTTTACTATCCCTATAAGGAACATGAACACCTTCTTTTCTCTTTTTATCATCACCGAGTGCACTAATCACATTGCCAAGTGCTAGTAAGCCTTTGTTAATGTGAACTCCTGTTTGAAAGAGAAAATTATCAGGGAATACACCACAATCACAAGAATGTTTAGAAGGTGCAAGTGAGAAATGCCACCACCTAACCTTCCTTAAATCGCAAACCATCAGACCCTGTTCTTTTAGCTCGTTCCGATCCAGCAAGATCTACTAAGTGCAACTTGGCACAAAGATACTCTTCATTCATGGTATCATTTAAACTGATCTCACTAGGACTATTGAGCTTCCGCATCTGCTCTAGTGTGATGGTGAAGATAGCATGTGAACGACTAGTTGGACACAGGAAAGAAAAGAATTAGAGATAGAAGGGAACTCCAGCAAAATAACCAAAACAGTATTTTAGCCACAACCATAATCCTAAATTGATTGCAACTTTCTGACGATTCATCGACAAAAATCATTAGAAGTGCTGCAAACTGCAAGCAAGCATTCTTGCATTGCTAAAAACTCCATCTATTAATAATTCCCTTAAGTTACAAACACTCCAAAACAATTGATATGTAACTGGTTTTAAAGAAAAAAATTTAACGTCCAGTCAGATTGTTAAGAGTATAAACCAACATACATCATATCTTCTATAACTTCAATTTTCAAACTTAAAAAATTTAAAATATCTGAAACTGTAATTTTGAATAACTTAAGAAATCAATCTGGTTGGTAGACAATTATTTCAAAAATATCTCATTTATTTAATGTTAATTGATTGAAGAAATTTAGGTATCGATTAAAAAGTTAAAACTATGTCTTCATCAAATAACTATCTGAAAAGGTAACTAATATTGATTTGATCTTGATTTAATATGAAAGCTCAATTTATGTTTCAGAATATGAGGAAGACACTGGTAATGTTCAAAAATTATCTCATTTATTTAATGTTAATTGATTGAAGAAATTTAGATATCGATTAAAAAGTTAAAATTATGTCTTCATCAAATAACTATCTAAAAAGGTAACTAATACTGATTTGATCTTGATTTAATATGAAAGCTCAATTTATGTTTCAGAATATTAGGAAGACACACGGCTTTCTGAGAAAGAGAATAAAACGTGGTTTCGTAAGATCAAGAATTAGGACTCAAACATATAAGGGTGGATGGCATATAACACAGGTTGTGCACTCATAATATTTTCTGAGCATATTTATCCAAAATTAGTTTATGAAACCAAAAATGGGATGAAAAATATTTCATGAATAAAAATGAATTTATGCAGTTAAACAAAGAGAAGGAAATCAATAAGCAACCTGGATTGGTTGTTCATATTAGTGCTTCCAGTTGCTCTACTCAATGATCCTTGTTCTAGGCAAGCAGACATTTCTTTTAGTGTTGCAACACTGACTTCAGTAGATCCTGCTAAGGTAATGACGCCATTTGAAGCCTCACGAATTTGTATTGGTGGTTTACCAGGAATAGTCACTTTCCCTGCATGTCCATTTGCAGTATCTGGTTTGTTCATAGAGGATAGGTCCAACAAGTCTTTTACTTCTTCTTTAAGAATCTTTTCACAATTAAATTTTTTTGTTAGATGCTTAATATATACAACTTAACAAATATACAAAATTTATTATATTTAGATATTAAAGCACAATTATACTTGTTGTACCAAAAAAAGTGCAATAATACTTTTAAAACCACGGCTGTCGGCTGTAACAAAGTTATCAACTGACCTCGATAAAGGAAACATGCAGCTGAAATTCAATCTGATGCTTTAAGGTCTCAATTTTACTAAACAAGGCACTCATAACTTGGGGTACTATTCCAGTCTGGTAACTATCTTTAGAGCCAGTGCCCATGGTGTATGTTTTCCCAGAACCTGTCTGCAATAGAGTATAAATGTCACGTACCAAAGACAAACAAGTGTAGTAGCATGTAGTTTATAATCCTTTCAGCTGTAATTATACCTGACCATATGCAAGAACAGTGGCATTATATCCTTGAAACAAACCATCAACAAGGGAAGCAACACATTCATCAAACATGGCAGATGAGGGAGAACCAGTGCTCCCATAAACATGATCAAATGTAAAGGAATGGGCACCAATTTGTACCTGTATCATTCTAATAATTAGCACGTGATACTATTATGACAAGCTATTTTAGAGGGAGGTGTCCAAAGACTTAAAACTTTTTAAGTCATTGTCGTCAAGGCATTCAGTTTACATGAAGAAATATACCAAATGCTAAATTTACTTCAAAAAGAAGAAAATTAGTAACACTTCTTCAATGGGATATAGAAGACATATATCATATATTTATTACTTTAACTTATTATTATGATGATTAAATCAGCTAATATATTTTTACAAAATAAAGTACTGGAATCTCAATATAAAATAGGAATTGAAGCATTCCAAACACTTCACTAATACAATTACCCACCTAAACCAAACCAACTCAACCAAAAATAGAAAGGTTAAGTATATTTTTCGTCTCTATAAAATTGTCACAGTTAAAAAATTTAAAAAAAAAAAATCAAACTTTCTTCCCCCAAATATTTTCCGTTACCAATTTTAGTAGCTTATGTTAATAACTTTAGATTGAAGTCAAAAAAATATCCCAATCAAAATGACAAAAAAAAACAAATATCCCAATCAAGTAAGCATAAGATCACAAAAGCAATTCCAAATTTCCATAACAGTTTAATGAGAATCAATTCAATCTTCTTCAATTACGCAATCAATCTTAGATCCAGATCTCTCCTAGATTCACCAATTCAACTCTCCATACCAAAAAAATAAACAACGCAAAAACGAAAAATTCACAAACATAAAACTTCAATTCCCAATCACAATGACAATCACATTATTGTTGATAGACGAGTAAATGCACGCACCTGAGGCTTCCCTGAAACAACGGTTACACAATCTTTACAACCTTGAAGCTTCTCATCGTTGATTAACGGGCGAACATGAACCGCAACTTTCACACAACAATCTTCCTCTGTTTCCATGACGAAGCAAAAACAGAGAATTGAAAAAGCAATGTGAGTGAATGAGTAATGTAAGTTTTAAATGTGAAGAGAAGAATGATGAATTTAGGTTGCAGCAAAAATGGTTCTCATTTTGGTGTTGGAGTAAATGGGAGGAGTAGGAGAGAGAGTAGATATAGTTGGAGTTGGAGGAGGAGAGAGAAAGTGAAAGGAAGGGTAGTTGTGGAAATAAAGTAAGCTAAGTTGTTTGGGGTAACTAACTGTAAGGACAACAACTACTTCACTATCATTTTCCCTTTGCCTTCACTGTAATATAAGTATACCTGTCAAAACGGTTGCGTGCGAGTACTCTTTTACCACCTATTTTCCTAAATTGCCCTTTTCCTTTCCCTTTCTCACAACTGTCATGTTTTTCTGTCATATAACGTCTCTATTTAGAAAGAGTAACACGTAGTAATTAAGGTTTTTGGTCTTGGAATTTTCACACATGCTTCTCAACCAAAAATACTTTCCTAATTTTTAGTTTGCTCTTAAGGTAGGTAAAATTTAATACTTTAAATTAAATTTTGAAGTGGGTTCTATTAAATGATTTATTTTTAAGTATAACTTATTAATCATTTGAACATGTACTTGGCTTCCGAGTTTAAAAGCTGGTTTGTCAAGGTTTATTTTTAAAAATAATTATTTTTTTTTTAAAGAATGTATACGAGTTTTTATTATTTTATTATGATCTAATTCGCAACCTAAAATTCGATATATGTCTTTTTAATTAAACCATAAGAATTTTTAAAAGTTGTTATAATGCATGTTAGACCAATTAAATCATAATTATTGAATTCTATTTGTGTATATTGAACATTTCACTCTGCTATACTTTTTAATATTATAAATTCAATTCAATTTTTTAACAAGTTAAAAAATTCATATTTAATCATCTAGTATTACTTCATATTATGAAGTGATTTTTTTTTACTCAACTTAGTATGAAATGATAAACATTGTTTTTAAAACTGGCCTACCAAGATCTAGGTGCAACATTAAATTAAATTTTAATGGTTATGTCTAATCTCATCATGACTCTAATTAAAGTTGCATTAAGTACGTTTGATTATGATTTAAAATCTTGTAATAAATATTTTGGCATCATTGAAAAATGTTGGCTAATGGAACTCATAGGACACAATTAATTTAAAACTTAAATTTATTTTAAAAAATATAAAAAGATGATGTGTGGTTAAATGATTGAATGTTGAGTACTCCACTTAACAAAATTTGAATGTATTGAAGTGTTCACCTAAAATATAATTCAAATTACGTATAGAATTTTTTATATTGTTAAATATATTATTGTTAAACTCAATTTTAATATAAAAGACGAGTATTTTTGTGAACTAATACAATATATGATCTCTTATGAACTAGTGTTGAAACAATTATTTGAAAGTATTAACGATACTTAAAGATGACAATTAGACTCATACTCAATGAGTATTCGCAAAGAATATCCACAATGGATAGGGTCATAGTTGGATCTAGAGTTAAACAGTTGGAGGGGATTGTTACTTAAGTTGAAATTTAACCAACAAATATATATTCATCAAATTTATCTATTCCTTAAAAACAATGGATAACCATTCATACTGGTCTATCAATGTATAAGGCACATTATAATGTCTGAATCTATTGAAATTGCAATTATAACTTTAAAGATATCTTTTGTTAATAGTTTTATGAATTATATTCGTCAAAAAAAATCACATTTGATAATTAAATTAATTAACTAAAGACACATTTTAGGATCAAAACAATTAACAAAAAATATATTTAAATATATTTTTATAATTTTAAAGACGATTGTAATAATGTCTCACAAATTTAAAGACGATTTAAATATATTCGAATTGTCTAGTAGTCTAAAACTATTTTATCTCAACTGTTGTGTTAGTGGAATTTAAGACAACAAATTAACCTTTTCATGACATCAAAACTTAAAATAATAAAATAATATATTATATGTATAGGTGCAAAAAAATTTAGAAGCCCTAACAAGTAAACACATACATTTGGCTTTGGGTGGAAACATCTACGATATAAATATCAACACAGATACAAATAATTACTCGTAAAATTAAGTAGATATAAGTGTTGGTATGGATACTCTTGTATCTATCCACAGACGTATATATATAAATATATATTTATTTTTGTGTGATTTTATATATATATATATATATAATTACAATAAATAATTTTTAAAAAATATTATATTATAAATAGAAATAAAGAGACAATTTGAAAGAGACAATTAAATGTTGAATGAGTGTTTAAAAATGTGAAGTGTCTATATAACATTAATTACTCTAATTTATATTTAATGTACAATACAAAAACTCTTTACATTATCATTGCTAATATTTTTTTTAATCTATTTGACACATCAAATCAAATTTTTTTATTTTTACTCTATCATTTTTTTCTGTATTGCAGTGAATTTTTCGCTTCTCTTCGTTAATTCTTACTACATTGTGAAAACATAGTTACCATTTTGATGACAAATCATATTTTCCTTGACAGGGAGCTTCTTTTAATAATGTTTGAGTTAGGATCATATTTAATGTCAAAGCATAATAATATTTAATAATGTTTTGAGCTTAGTATCATATTTTGAATGGGAAAATGAAAATTTGATACAAATATTTAGAAAAGAAAAATGACATTTTTCAAAGTAGTTGGAGTTGTGAGAATGGAATGTAATCTAGTTGGGATGTAAGTTTGAGAAAAGATCACAGTGACAGCGCAGAAAGGCACGTGAAGTGGAACTGGATGGATATACCGTCCTTATCACACACGTTCACTTCACACATGCCATACCATTTTTGCTTCTGTGACACACCCTTCGGATATGTCGTGATATATGTATGCCTATATATGCCATGTATACGCATTTTAGGTTCATCACGATGCCTTTGCGGCACCTAATTCAAATCAACTTTAGATTCATGCTTTCTGTTTCCTATCATTTTTTTTTAAATATTACTGTCAGTATTGTTAACTTGTAGATAGATAATAAAAATACTTTTTAAATTATAGTATTAATGTTGATATTTTTTAGTTTTGGTGAAACCGTTGATTATATATGTACCTTAGGCGCGTTATGGAGATAAATTTTGACTCATACAATAAATAACAATTTGGGATTATAATGGCATATTTAGCCTATGTTTGAAATTCCGGTACCATTTCACACGTTCACTTGAAAAGCTTCCATTCATGACTTCACAAAAACCACGTTTCAAAGGCATTGAAGCGTGGAAATAGTAGTCAAAACACATAAAAAGACAATCGATTGTGAGTTTATCAAAATTAGAATCAGACATTGTAATTATTGCAAAGTTTATATTTTTAAATTTTAATAAAATCACAGTATCATCATCGCAATTTTACTAATTTCACCGTCAATTTAAACATGCATATATTGAGTCAATAATATTATCCACTCAAAATACATAAAAATAAAAATTGTATGTGTCTTGACTCCTTTATTTTCACTAAAAATAAAATGGACACCTTTCTCATTATATTTATTTCATGCAATCAAACTAGATTACACATGTTTGGGAAGTTGTAAGTTTTTAATTAATTTATCAAAATTGTTGTGACCCATATCGAAGGTATAGTTTTGTTTATTAATTTCTCAATTAGCACATATATATGTCCAAATAAATTCTAACCAATGATTTAGATATGCAAAAGGAAAGTGTTATTTTTGTTTTAACTACATTTATATGGGAAGCCAATCAAATCAGCTATGTTAGAGCGCACTCCTAACTCACCATAAAAAACGGTTGGGGAGATAAGAAAGAGAGGAAAAGTAAATTATCAAAAAATGGAAAGAAAGAAGTAAAGATGTGGTGATAACATAGGAGTTATAAGAAAAGGGAAGAAGGATTGATACATAAGAAACCATTTATTTTATTTTATAAATGAAAAGAAAACTAGAAAAGAGAGAAGCAATTTTTGGGTTGGGTTGGGTGGTAACACAAAGCAGAAGCACAAGAGTCAATTTTTAGCATTAGAAATATGATTGGGTAGAAGTGAGGAAGAAAATGGAATAAAAGAAATAAAGTGGGTAGAGGCCCACCAGGCCTCCCACCAGACATATCTAGCTGGTTGGCCTCTAACTTCACATGGAATTTAGCTACTCTAATATGGCGTGGTCCATGCCTAGCTTGGCCAGAATTTAGAGGCTATGTCACCTATTTTTTTATATTTAATTATTTTTTAAATAATTAGAATTTTAATTATTATTACTTTTCAATAGAATTGGTCTATAATAAAATTTTATCTAATAAAAAAAGTCTTGGGACTTCAAAATATAATTCTTTTTACTTCATAAAAAAATTTATATTCTCCTATTTTTAAGATTAAAATAAATAAAATATTATTAAAAATTATTATTTTTTTAATAAATATTAAATTAATTGAGTTTATTATCAATTAAAAATAAATATTAAATAAAATGATTGTATTTATTTTAATAAATAATTTCATATTTTAAATTGTTTTGAAAAATGAAATTGAAACCTAAATCAATAATTTTATTAAAATAATATTGTGTGTTACAGAAAAATTTCATTTTAAATTTGTCTTTTGACAATGTTGTCAGGTGATATGTTTTGTAATGTTGTGCTAACAGTGTGAAAAGAAAACGTTGGAGGGAAACATATTTAGATGAATTGATGTAGTTATAATTGAGTGAGAAATTGTTGGTGTGTCAAACGTGAGTAAAAGTCTTACATTAGATGAAAAATAGATGTTGAGCGTTATATAAATGAGACGATTTATATAACTAAAGTCTTAAGATTTTGAGTGAAAAAGTATTGTGTAATTGTTTTTAGTTCAATGTAATGATCTTCCGGACTCCTCATAACTCAAACACATATTAGAAAAATATTTTCTAGTAAAATAAGTAAGTGTTTCGAAGGATAAACACAATATATGATTGATGACACTCTTTCAATTTAAAGGTTAATGACACTTCTCGTTATTAAGGTTGAGATGTGAGTTGATTGATATTTAATTTGACGAATTTAGTTTTGAGAAATACATACACGTTTCTTTCATATAACATCTGTCAATATTAAAGTTTTAAATAGTTTTCAAATATCGATTTATATAATAAATCACTTATTAAAATAATAATATCTCTCATATTTTTTATAAAATATATTTGAGACAAGAAAAAAAATATATCAATTTTTAATGATCTAAACTATCTCTTATAAAATGGATAAGAGGGGTAATAAACTCGAAAACTCCATCATTAAATTGTATATTATTTCTTATCTTATAGAACATCACAGTTAGTCCACTATTATAATCATTGATTTAAAAATTAAAAATAATGGAGGTCTTGTACTTCATGATTGATCGTAGATAGATACACTTTTCTGAATCCACATTTCTCGACTCCCCCTTTCCCTTCTAGATTATGTCTTTTCATGAGTTCTCAATTAGCCAAAAATCTAGATTCTTTGACTTCCTACTCTGTCTCCCTTAAAAATTCAACATGTCCATATTTGAATGTTAACAAGTTTTTTTCATTCGGATTCGATATAGATCGAAAGCAGGAAGCCGGTGGAATTAAGAGCGTTTGAAAAAAACTGTTGAAAGTGGTTGCAGATATGGGCCACAGCTCATATGGCATCGATCACAATGGAAGATGGTGGTGACTTGTGAATGCAGTTTGATACAATATATTTTGATTATATTATATACCATCACCGTGTGCCTACAAGAGTGCAGGGCGTGATAAAAATTTATTAGTGGACCATAATGCAATATCTTTTTCAGTCCGAGTAATATACCTAAATTGTTTAATTAAGATCGAACGAATTAAATAAATATAAATTTTAATTTTATATTTAAAAATATTAAGTTTAAATATAAACTGTTTGATTTTGATCATACAATTAACGATTTTTAATTATATAAATGCGTCAAATCTTAACTTTATGGAATTTAGATTCTAATATATATAATTTAGATTATCTGTTCGAACTCATATCTACGTTCGTTTAATTGAAATCAAACAATTTAAATAAATGTAAATTTTGGTTTTACAATTGAAAATACTTATTTGAATCTAGACTGACTTATTTCAATAGAATGACTATGGATGTTTTGACAATGTTTTTTGCAGTTGGATGTATAAACATCGTAAACTCAATGGACTTAAAAAATAAATTTTGAACTCATTTTTTAAAAAACTTTTTATGATGTTATAAATATTTTATAAAAAAAAAACATTTGAAATTATATGTTGATATTCAAATAAAAACTAAAATTATTTGCATGACAATTTTGAATAAACTAAAAATGAAATTATTTTATAGAGATTACAAACAAAATTTTAAATTATTATATGAAATAAAACTTATTTAATCTATTTAAATATATATACCATTTGCATTGCTAATTAAGTTAAAATATAAAATTCTCAAGATTGTTCTGTTAAACTAAAAATCATGAAATCAACATTTTTCTACCTATTTTATTGTTAAATTAAATCCAAAATAGAAAACGACATATCCTCTGTTTCGCTTATAATATTATATATATTTTATGTTTCTTAGAACCTTTAATTAGAAGTTAGAAGGAATAATTAATTAAATAATAAATGTACAATGGTGGGTATGGGTACATAAAATCCAAATTTGAAGTTTCTTTTTCAACCTAACCTTCATTCATTGGATTTTGTCATTCGAACGTTTAGATCAGATGCAAACTAAGTAACCACATAGTGTCCCCTATCAATGTTAAACTACTTATTGAGGCTATATATCCATCATTGTTGAGCACTTAAAGTTGAGTTTAAGTAGACATTAATCAGCTAGTAACATCAAGAAAGTTGTGTTTATGCTAGGTATGTGAATGTGATTGAAATTTGTGTTCATATATCCATCCATCACCCCTCAAAATCTTACCAAACTAGAAAATGAAACCGCACTAGGTCTGTGTGGCTATGTGAGAGAGAACTTGTTTTATTTTAGATCAATAATTAATTAATATTTGTATACATTCAAATTCATTTAATAACTGCGTACCAACATATATATTTTTTTTCTTCATATGTTGTGTTTTAATAATATAGTTTTCGGGAAAATCACAATATAAATTCAGAGTTTAAACGTAAGATAAATAAAATTTGATTAACAATTGTTTTATAATTCAAATTTGAATTATCTCGAATGATTCTTGTTTAATTGAAACTAATTAACTACTTAGAGTTAAATCACCTTAACACGTTTTTTTCTTTCATATATTATATTGTGTAAAATAAATAATTATTTATCAAATTCATGTCTCTTCAAAGATAAATATTTACTACCATTTATTAATTTTTCTTTTGGACTCATTTTCTCAATTTTTTTTTTGACTCATTTTTTTGTCGTCTTAAAAGAGATGGTAAATTCACCATAATTAACGCGAGGTTTCGATTCGAAACTGATACAAGACGTTCAACTTAACGTCCAACTTAACGTATTTATCAGTTGAATTAAAGTTTAAAGAAATTTTCTTAAATTTTTAAACTATTGAAACTAGAGGTTTTAGTTCTTCGGTGGCATTTCAAACATTTCTACGAATTTTAATTACATCGATTATAAGATTAATCTACGGATTGATGCTTAAAACATAGGCTTAACGACCATCATGATTTTTGCCCATATCATTTTAATTCATATTTTACAGTTTTACTTTTTTTAATTTATGTTCCTTTGTACTAATAGAGAGATAGAAATTGCATAGATAGATGAATGATATATCTATAATATTTTTTTAGTCCCATAATAAATTTATCTTAAATTTTAGGATATTAACTTTATCTTTATCTTTTAATTTAATATTTATTTTTAGATTATTTCTATATTAATTTTGCTTAATGTATGTAGCAACCAATAGTTTTCAAAATTTATATTTTTGAATCATGCATGTCCCATATTTTTAGACTTGTTTAAATTTTAGTAGTATTTCACACATATGATTTGTTCTAGTTAACGCAAGTGTGAATCGTAGAATTCACCGTATCACGTTCGATAATTGTCATATCAAGCCTTTATTATGAATTAAGTATGTTGTATATGGATCGGAGCATTCTTTGTACTCTCCTCATTCAATAAATTATCTTAATTGGTTAGCTAAATTGAATAGTTAGATATGATAACCTAGTTAATTATTTTATATTAGTTAGTAGTTTATCTAATTGATTATATAAATCTATGTAATTTTGATGTAAAAATAGGCATAATTGCTCATGCGTTCTCTTAACTTAATTTCAAATAGCACGTCAGTTCTTTATCTTTTTTTTTTCGATTTGGTCATTTATTTAATTTTAAGTAAACAATTTGATCTTTTATATTTTAAAATGTTAACAATGTTATCATTTTTTTACAAAAATTCATCAAAATTTTCAAACAAAACTCAAAATTAATTATCATCTTCAATATAATGCAAATTTTATATTTAATTTATTTAATTTTAAGTAAACAATTTGATCTTTTATATTTTAAAATGTTAACAATGTTATCATTTTTTTACAAAAATTCATCAAAATTTTCAAACAAAACTCATAAAATTAATTATCATCTTCAATATAATGCAAATTTTATCAAGTTTATAACTCAAATCTTCAAATAAACTCATATTTTCATTATTTATATTTTCAAATGTTTGTAATAAAATTAAATAAAAGACCAAATCAGAAGAAAAAAATAAAGGAATGAAGTGTTATCTGAAATAAAGTTAAGGGACCACATGAGCAATTGTGCCTAAAAAATATTATCTCAATTATCAATATCATTTAACTTATTTTTTTTCATTTACCTCTTATCATTGGCTTAAATCATAAATTGTAATATTATATCAGATAGTAATTATTTTGTTATATATTTTCTCAAATTTTTCTTGAGAAAATTTTCATCAAAGTTTCATTGAATTATTTCTACTTTTCTATTTTTTCTTTAAATCTTGAAGTTTCCTATCAAAATTCTAAATTTTTATATTTTTTGTTTGGTTGATCTTCATCTCTAAGACATTCATGTTCATCTTGCAATTATGTTTCTAACGCCAAAAACAGAAACTTGAAGCATCAATGGAATCACACAAGAAAAATTCATTGATCAAATGCAAATCTTTATCGTTTTCAACAATAAAGACAAAAGATAATTAATTAATGTTATTTGGAAACCATGAATTTCAGCAAAAAAATAATACTAAAAGTACACGCAAGACCAGAGGAAGAAGAAGCTTATTGAGGTTGGATTCAAGAAGTTCATGGAGATCTTGAAGAAGTGTAGTAAACATGTTGTACAAGATTAAAATGAAATTTTCGTCAACAATAACTCATGATCATAAGTTGCAGTCATCTTGTTAAAAAAGATATATATTTTGGATAAAAGATTGCATTTGATATTTCTTGTTCCAAACAAAGAAAAATTCTCTAAAGAAAAAAAAATTGTGATATTCCTCTTCGAAAACAAAAAGTTTAATTGGATATATTAGCTTTTATTCATAATACAAACAGGGACTTTTTTACACAAATATCCCTTTTTTTTACAAAAAGCACCAAAATGCCATACTTCCAAATTAAAATACAGAAATGCCCTACTTTTTAGTTGCTGATCGCAACCTGGGGATGCGACGTGCTGAAGGAAATTTTTTTTTTGTTGTAGTAGGAGGTCGCATCCTGGGGATACGACCATGTACTATGTCTTTTTTTTTTTTCCATTTTATTTTTTAGTATAACTATTATTTAATTAATTATAAATAATTAAAATATTTATAAAATCAAAATAATAATAATAAAATAAAATAAATTATTAAATAATAATAATAATAATAATTTTAATAATATTATTAATTTTAATAAATTATAAACAATTAAAATATTTAAAAAATCAAAATACTAATAATAAAATAAAATACATTATTAAATAATAATAATAATAATAAATAAAATACATTAATAATAATAATATTATAAATTTTAATAATAATAATAATAATAAAATAAATTATATTAATAAAATAAAATAAATTAAATTGAACAAACAAAACACGTTAAATTAAAGAAAAAAAATACTACAAATTGAAAAAAAA
>JBBPBQ010020324.1:51128571-51152502 GCA_037974755.1 Cicer yamashitae | reverse complement strand
AAAAAAAAAGAAGTTAAACAAGAGCGAGTTGTTAAGAAAATACGTTATTTATTTTGGCACGTTATTATAACAACTTCCCCCTATTATAACAACTTACTCCTATTTTTTTTTTTTGGCATATTATTATAACAACTTCCTCCTATTTTTTTGATCTAATAAATAAAAATTAATAAAATAATAATAATAATGATAATAATAATAATAAACTATGAATTTGATGTATTTTTTTTCTTCAATTTGTAGCATTTTTTTCTTTAATTTAACGTGTTTTGTTTGTTCAATTTAATTAATTTTATTTTATTAATATAATTTATTTTATTAGTATTATTATTAAAATTTATAATATTGTTATTATTAATGTATTTTATTTATTATTATTAAAATTATTATTATTATTATTATTTAATAATGTATTTTATTTTATTATTATTATTATTAGTTTAAATATTTTAATTATTTATAATTAATTAAATAATAATTATACCAAAAAATAAAATGGAACAGAAATAAAAAGGCATAGTACATGGTCGCATCCCCAGGATGCGACCTCCTACTACAACAAAAAAAAAAAATTCTTTCAGCACGTCGCATCCCCATGTTGCGATCAGCAACCGGGGTTAAAAAGTATGACATTTCTGTATTTTAATTTGGAAGTAGGACATTTTGGTGCTTTTTGTAAAAAAATTGGATATTTGTGTAAAAAAGTCACAAATAGACAAGGACAAAATTCATACTCTTAGGTCGATGAATTTTTGGGATTAAAAAATTCTTTTAACCGATAAATTTTTGACATTATAAATTTTTTTTAGCCAATATTTTTTCCGGCATTTATTTCTTGAGATTTTCCAAACTTGAAAGTTAGTTAGCGACCCTAGTTAGTTAATTATATCTTAGTTGATTAGATAGTTAAATTAGTTAGTTAGGGAGTTAATTATTTAGATTATTTAATTATTTATCTAATTAACTATATAAATTTATATAATTCTTGATGCAAATAACATTATCTCAATTATCAATATCATTCAACTTACTTTTCTTCATTTATTTTTTTATCATTGACTTATATCAGAAATAGTAATACAATACTATCCCATCTCATTAGAACAATAGTGGCTTGATAGAAATATGGGAGAGAGAAAGAGAGTTAAAGAAGCGAGATGCCTCATTTCTCCTGCTTGGTTAGCATAGAAATAAAAAAGAGAGGAGTCAGAGAAATGTGCTCCCTTTTTCTAATTTCCTTCTTTACCCTTCTTCTCTTGTGCAAAGTGTTCGCCACTTCCTCTCACATCACAACATCCATATTAGATATAAGGACATACAATCAAATTGTAAATACTAAAAATCAAAGAACTTGAATTCACATGAAATTAATTTCAAAAACAATTTAGAAACACATAATTTTTAACCAATATAGGGGAGATCTAGATAATTAGTCCCAACAAGATTGTTATTCCTAGTAAACTCAAATCTTGAGTGATGAAAATGCTTTTATACTAAACAACACTACAACTCTACTCTATTTTTTACCTATTTCTCTCTCTTTTTAAACTCTCTTTTACTTCATTCTCTCTTCTTAATTTCTTCTCAATGCCAAACAGAGCATTAGGGAATTAAAATTTAGGATTCCTTCTTTCTCAACACGTTTAGCTTTTTTTCCTTTATGCTTCCAGACATACGCTAACTCATCACCACTGCTTTCTTTTCTTATTCTCGTTCCCAACCTCTCATACCCCACTTTTTTTCATAAGTGCTTTTTTCCACCCATGTGGTCCTCCTTTAAATCACATGTTCCCATCCCACCTCCTTTCCATCACTAATAAAAACAAATTCTTAAACATCATTTCTAATCCCCTTTTCATTTTCCTCATCAATTAATCTCACATATTTTTGCCTCCTTTTACCCTATCATTCTCCTCCTTGGCAATTCCACTTTATTATCCATAACCACTAATTATCTATATTATATATAAAGAAAATATTAAATTTTGATGTTGTATTTTTTATTCAATTTCACCCTTCATTTAAACTGGATAAAAGGATACACTTAATATTTTAGTGTAACTTTTTTTTTCTTCAATTTTATCCGTTAGAATTATGTCATTTACAAGTTTATCTTTTGTGTCCAATCAAATCACTAGTTTATATTTTAAAAATAATCATATTAAATTTTGTAATTTCTATTAATTTTATCGATAAAAACCGACAAATAAAAATGTCGGTGCCCATTTGCATGTTATTTAATAATATTGTAATTTTTATTTATATATGAGATAATATAATTACTATTAAAAAATCTCACAATTGTAAGATTTTGAGTTTGAATTCAAAACATGATGTACAATCCAATAATACCGACATTTGTCAGTTGAAATAGAACTTAAGGTAATTATAATAACTATATTTCAATTATCCAATACCGTTGTCTTATTAACTTTCATTCACTCATTTCAACTACATATAATTTCATAGAAAAGGTATGATGTTTTTGCAACATAATAATCAAAAGCAATCCAACCTAAATCTCCCATTATCACAAATCCATCAAGTAGTCTAATTTGGTGATGTGCCTCATTATTGTTGTATGTTACATATTATGTTTTGGATAAAAATTGCAATATACAAATTATGTATCGTCTATCTCTTGCTTAGGACACTAATCTTAAAGCATGGAGTTGGAACATAACATGTGCATCAGTGCATGCTTTTCATCATTAGCATGTGCCAATGTGATTTTGATGGCATTGCTAGCTAGATAAATACATAAAGGTACTAGCTTTTAGGACAATAAGTAGTGGCATGTGATTAGGCATTGGTGAAAGGCTAGCTCCTTATTATAGTTATAAAGGCACGTTTGTGTATTAGAATCATCATCCATTTTAGGAAATACAATTACAACGTTTGTGACTAAAAATGTGAAATAAACATGCTGTAAAACGTATCTAATCACGTAAGTATATATAACATATAAAACGCAACATGTTTAGAAATTAGATTGAAAGCGTATGTTTGATTTTCGCGGTAGAATTGATAAAATATCATAATGAATTAATGTGATTTTATAAAAGTTACATGCATGTTTATATATATATATATATATAGTAGTGGGTTTGCAAAAAATACATTGAGTCACTGTATTTTACAATAGTCATGTGTATGATTTGATTTGCAATGGGTTTGTAAAAGATAAAACTTGTTGCTTTTTAAAATTACGGCGGTAGCTTTTGCAAAATCACGGTGACTCACATGATACAAACATACATTATATATACTTTATAGCTTTGAAAAAAGGGTGATGGTTCACCGTAAAACTGAACATGCACTAAATATATGTTTAGTTTCACTTTAGGAAACTTCAAATTTGATTTAAAAGTGTAGATATTTTGAGTGAAATCGATTTTACTTGTAGAATTGATTGTAACTTGAATTTGAAGCTAAATCTATAGTTTTTGAGTTCAAAAGTGACTTTTACTCAAATTTATTTTACAACTCACTTTTATACAAATCTATATATCATAACATAAACAAATTTTATAATCAATTTATTTTTAACTAAAATCAATTTCATAAAACCTAATTCTTAGTCAAATATTTACTGCAAACCAAAACATATTATAATACTTTGTGAATCATAACTCTCATCCAAATATTACAGGATTGTTCAAATATGCTTGGCCATTTTAGCTCGTTATTAATTGTGTAATTTTGACTAATATTTAATTTGAAGCAACTTCACTACTTAAAATTAAAGTGTGTGAACAAGTCAAGGTGTCTTTTATGTGTAATTTTTGTTCAACATTTGCACAAAAAGTTAAATATCTTTTTTGTTTTTTTACAAATTTATGTAAACACAATATAAAGTGGAAAAGGTTAAATTTTTGCAAATATTGTACGACTAAAAATAAATATAAAAATAATCAAACACACCATGAGAAAAATAGAACTATTATTTATTTTTCATGGAGTTTGACATGAGGGAAATAAATTGAAGAGGGACGAAGCCCAAAAGCTCCGTCAGTCCATGGGCCTGGATTTGCGATCTGAAAGTTACCCGGCCCACTTCACAATAAGAACAAAATTATATTTTTTGTGATGCTCAGATGAGCTTTTCGGAAATTTATTCAAAGTTGTCTCAGAAGCGAAGTCTCCCAGTGCTCCCACAACCAATCGATCTACATGAGTTAACCGGCCGATCTACACGAGTTTATTTGAGTCAGTTTTAACCAAATTTGATATTCAAATGGATGAATTTTTTTTGAATTTAATTAAATTCTCAATGAGTCCAACTTGAGAGTTGAAACTATATTAACTATACTATTCTTAAATCAAATCAAATAACTTTACATCAATAATAAAATTGAAAATAAAAACTATCATTTCAATAGATTGAATATGCATATGCAAAATATCAAATTTGCTATACGAATTAAACACTTATGAGTTTAAATAGATTAGTTCAAGTTGTATCTAAGTTTAAATGGTTTGTATTATTCTGAGTGACGAAGTTCATAAGTTGACCTTTATCCGTGAACACCCGATGGGTTAGCCTCCGCTGTCTCAAAAAATCATATTTTTTTAATAAATTAAGGGTTGGATTATTTCAAGTTTAAATAGATTGGTTCAGGTTGCATTCATGCGATCGAGTTCACGGGTTAACCGGTACCCGTTGACACCCGATGGTTAGACTCGACTATCTCAAAAAATCATATTGTTAGATAAATAAAATATGTTTATATTTAGCTACTTCTTTTTTTAGGACAAAAAGAGGGCATAAGACCTAAGCGAAAACAAAAAGAAAATTAAGATACCTCGCTAATGTTCTTGGGCATATAGGCACACCAAACAAATCATCAAACAACAAATCATGGAGGCCATTATGAAGTTCCTTCATAGTATTACAAGTAAAGTTCATCAAAGAAATGATATAATTGACAAGTCATTCAACATATATGTTGCCCTTCCTCCAAGTATGCCGAACTTGGACGTGTCAATCCAATGCTAAGAGGTTTTGAATGTGATTTGCTAAAGTGGAAACAACCTATTCTGAAGTTACAATTCTCCAACACCATGCCAATCAAGATTTTTTAAATAAATATGGATATATTTAGCTACTTTAATAAGGTAAATTCTAAAACACCGTCGTTAAAAATCACTCAAAACTCTAACTTGACGACACTCCTCATATATATAAGTTAATGACTTTCATCTTTTTACGATTGAGATTACAATTTGATTGGTGTCAATTCGACAAGATGAGTTTTAGGAGACACGTTGGTTTTCTTTTATTTTTATCGAACATCAGTACCTTAAACATCTGTCCATAGTGGATCATCTATGAAGGTGGTCCCTAGTAACATTCACCACTTTACAAAAAATTAGCAAAAAAAAAATCAAAAAATTATCAATTGATTGATAGATTTTAAATAATTTATTATAAAATATCATTTTAAGTATTTCATCTATTTGATACAATATATTTTTTTATTTTAAAATTTTTAAAAAATAATTAAAATGAAAAGTTATTTTAAAAAGTTATCTGTATAAATCATTTTTGAAAAATATTTTTATTAAAAAAATATAATTTTCATTATATTAAAATATTTAATAATAAATATATAAATTATTGAATATTAATTTTTTTAATCAATAATAAATAACTCCGAAACAATTATTTATTTTCAAATAAATTATAATAAAATATATTTTAAATTATAAAATTAAAACTAATTTAAAAAAAATCTAAAACAAACCCACAATTGATCGTAAATAAATGAGTGAGTTGTATTGATGAAATCCCCTTTCATACCCAAAAGGAGAATTCACTATTGTGTAACCATTCACCAAATTAATGCATTTTGATCAAGATTCAATACTATTATTATTTTTTATATGAATATTCAATGCTTTTATTGTAGATATAAATTCGAATTGTATTTTCGAATAACAACGTTATAAATTGAAATCCTGAAATATTTTTTATATTGAAAATCGCTAATTAAAAAAATTGTATTCACCAAAAAATTCAAAAATATTATAGAAAATAGGACCAATATAGTAATTATTTTAATAGTCAAATGTAGTAATTTCTGTTATAGTACACATGCATATAATTTTGCATTAAATGTTTTACCGTTATGTTTCTTTTTTCAATATATTATTAATGCAATATTGATTGAATTGATAGTGCACTTTTGAATTCAATTAGGAAATTAAATGGTATAAAATTTCCTTTATAGCTCTCGATATAATGAGTTCTCTCATTAATATGATTTCCGAAGTTTTCTTTTTACGAATAATTTCCTAAGCAAATGTTTTCGAGTAAAAAAAAACATGAAACCATTTGGTTTTTAGGTAATGAGCACCACTAATTTAGAGTTCGTTAATCAAATATTTTTTCAATTAAAATTCAAATTTAGTTTATTTTAAACAAATTTGTTTTTATATTAAAACTTTATAACTACTTGAATCTAATTATTTAATTAAAATGTAAAATATATATTGAAAAAATTCTTGAAATGATTGTTCTAACACTCCAAAACAAATAAAAAAATATAAATATTTGTCGAAAAAATTTAATTTATATATATAATAAATGTACTATTAATTAATGTAAATAATTTATCCGCGGACTATATAAAATTTTTTAAATTATGTTGAAAAGTAATTAATAAAAAAAGAAAGCCAATTAGAAAAAGACGAAAAAAGAAGCGAAGCTGAACATTGCCAAGCAAACGCCGATCAATCAACCACCATTTCTCAACCCCCTCAATTCCAACACCCCTACTCCTTCCGTGAGGTGTATATAGCAATTTTTCATCTGATTCCAAATCTCACATCGCATCGATCACTAGATAACTCTCGCCGTTTTCCTCTCCCAATCGCAAGGTACGTCATGTCGTTTTACTTCATTCATTCAATTTCTATTTTCCATCGTCGTTTACTCTTTCGGATCCTCGAAACATACTTTTTCACAGTTTCTGCGTTTAAGATAACTTTTACATTCTGATTGAAAATTGAAAATTGAAAATCGATGATTCGTCGATTCCACGTGTTATTTATAATGTTTATGTTTGATTTTCGTATACTTTGCAGGATTCACATTATCATCTATGATTTAATCATTTCGTGAAATTTGAATAGCGGGAATGCGCATGCATGAGTGATTTTGAAAGCTTCATTGCTTGTTTGATTGATATATTTAGATAATGATGGCTTCAACTGTTCTCAATTTCGTGAATACTACGATTGATTGGGTGACTTATGCTTTAGATGCTCCTTCTACACGAGCTGTAGTTTTTGGATTCAATATTGGTGGTAATTTTTCATGTTCTGTACTCAAATATCTTTTGCCTTTTACTTTATGGATGATTATTATGAATGCAATTGATTAATTAATTTTCTTTGTTTTTACCTTATGTTTTGAAGGACATTTATTTATCGAGGTTTTTCTCTTGGTGGTTATACTTTTCTTGCTTTCTCAGAAAAGTTACAAGCCTCCTAAAAGGCCCTTGACAAACAAGGTTAGTTGCTCTCTCTCTCTCTAGGTGTATGCACAATTTATGATTTGCTATATGTATTTAATTCTATAGTTATTTTGAGTTTGTGTTAGCTGTGTGGAGCTGTATAAAGCTTGTCCAAGACTTTTTATAATGAATATAAAGTTGGGATTTGTGAGTCCTTATTTTGTTAAAAAATTGCGTTTTTTAATAAAAATAATCACTTTTGAAAGTTCGCAGCTGTTTGATTACAGTTTTTTGAAAAAATAAGAATCTGAAAAAAAAATCTAAATACTGCCGAAAATGAGAAGCTGTTTTTAGTAGCTTATAAAAAAAAATCATTCAGTTTTTCATAACTGATTTTTTTTTTTTAAAAAGTGATTATTACAACAAACAAATACAAAACAATTTATGCATTTCTTTAAAATCTCTAAAAAATAATCTCTATATTATTGAGTACTAAAATCACTTTTTTTTATAATCCATAACAAACTCTTGAAATGTTAGTATGAGCATGTTGTGCAGTTGCAATGTTTGTATGAGTCATGTACATTTGTCTATTGCTGTTTTCAATACTTCTATGGATCTTGCATGGGGTGTCTCTATATCTCCTTATGGTGGATTTTTTGTTCTTTCTTTACTGTTTTTTAAAGTTACTGTGCGGAATCTCTAGTCATATAATTCCATGTTAGTTCTTGTACAATTCAATATGAGAATCATCATGTTGTAGTTTGTCATTTTTGAAATTTGTGCTTAATGTCTGTAGGAAATTGATGAGCTATGTGATGAATGGGTTCCACAACCCCTTATTCCTTCTCTTGATAAAGACCTGCAGTATGAACCAGCAGTGCTGGAAAGGTAATTACATTTTCTCTAGTGGTAGCATTTATGTTACTTGTGTGCTTTCCTTGACTTAATTTCATGAAATGTTTCAAGGTGAGCCCTGGCACATTGGTAAGTTTGCTACGTTGTGACCTGGTTGTCATCGCCTTAACAGGGTTAAGGCTGTCAGATCAGACCTACCCGGACCCCACTACAATGGGAGTCTTGTGCACTGGACCACCCTTTAAATTCTTATATTTATTGCTTCTTTGTTTCGATAAAGTAAATGAGTATAAATTAAAAGTTCTTCCCTGTGATTTAATAGGTTTTCCGATGCCTCCTTGTTGTTCTCAATGTCACATTTTTGTAATCACTAACTTATATATTGGGGAACTGTACGTTTTAGTCAAGTTAAAGCTAAGAAAGGTTCATGTTAGATTTTGAAAATAGAGGGATGATTGTATAATTCACTAGAAATATTATTGGTTGGTGAAGCATATTCTCATGACAAATTTATATAATGAGCTCAATTCATCATGTAAGTGAGACATTAGGATTACAATCTGGACTCTGGCCAGATAGATGACATGATGAGCTCATAATATATGTAAGTCAAACAGTAGGTTATTGTGGAAAAACAGCCAATTATCTTTTTTGTTTACTCCTGACAACAAGATATTTCTTATGCAGTGCTGCTGGGCCACATACCATAATTAATGGTAAAGAAGTTGTCAATTTTGCTTCAGCAAACTATCTTGGGTTAATAGATCATAAAAAATTACTTGTAAGGAAATGATCCCATATCAATAAATCCATTTTTTAGGTACTGATTTGATGCAGTGACTCTATATTTACTTTATCTTGTAGGACTCATGCTCGTCTGCTTTAGAGAAATATGGTGTTGGTTCTTGTGGTCCCCGTGGGTTTTATGGAACAATTGGTAAGGCTCAGTCTTAAAAGTTTGTTTTTGAAGAAATGCATGTTCCCTTATGATACTTTTCCTTTGCCCAGATGTCCATCTTGACTGTGAAGCGAGAATAGCAAAATTTTTAGGAACACCTGATTCAATTCTATACTCTTATGGACTTTCCACCATGTTCAGTGCTATTCCTGCTTTCTCTAAAAAAGGAGATATAATTGTGGCGTAAGTATGCATAGCTTCTCTTTAAATATCTACTATGCAATCTTGTTAAGTTTTTCCTCAGTATTTTTGTCTGATGACATTATATTGGCCATTGGTAACTAGACTCCACATATAAAACTATTTGCATTACTTCTTTATTAGAATGGTGTAAAGAATGGTCCCTAATCTTTTCCATCCCCTTTATATTTCAAAATATAGCAAAATATTGTCACTTGGTACCGGCTGATCTATGGAGGCTTTGTGTATATAAATCTGGTGTTTCAAGCAGGTTCAAGTTTCATACATAAGTTTATATCTTTTAACAGGGATGAGGGAGTCCACTGGGGAATTCAAAATGGCCTATATCTTTCTAGAAGCACAGTGGTGTATTTTAAGCACAATGACATGGATTCTTTAAGAGAAACTTTAGAGAACATTACTTTCAAATATAAGGGGACCAAGAATTTGAGGCGTTATATTGTTGTTGAAGCTATCTACCAGGTAGATCCTGTCTTTCATGCATGTTTTTGATTAGCTTTGCACATTTATACCGTGCTTCCAATGGAGTGCTTACAACCTTCAGGTTTAAAAGCAATGTTGGTGTTGCTGTTAGATTTGTGTCGATTGCAATATTGTTCTTTAAAATAATATTGCTATTTGCCCTGGTTTTCTCAACCATTGTGAGTTGTAGTAGTTATTTTTGCTGTAGCTGTCATACTTCATCTAATATGCTCATACGCGTTACCTGCATGCAAACTAATTTTGCTTGATCAGTAACTATTGACATATGTCTCCCTGTATTTTCCCCCAGAATTCTGGCCAAATAGCACCCTTAAATGAGATCATTAAATTGAAGGAAAAGTATCGTTTTCGTATTTTACTGGATGAGAGCAATTCATTTGGTGTCCTTGGAAGTTATGGAAGAGGTCTCACTGAACACTATGGAGTTCCAGTATGTACTGAAATTTCTGTTTGGGCATGGGTATTTATTCAAAATTGTACTGCTATTTATGATTTGTGGTTGTGTGTTGCAGGTTGAGAAGTTAGATCTTATAACTGCTTCTATGGGACATGCATTGGCCACCGAAGGAGGATTCTGCACCGGAAGTGCAAGAGTTATAGATCACCAAGTATGGTAGTGTCATATGTGATACTGATAACTGATTCATAACCATTTTGGATTTCAATGTATACTGAACATAAAAAGTTAGGAAAAAAATGTAAATGTGTAAATTAAGAATTTACTACCTCCGGACTCAAATTTAAGTTATAAAAATTAGCTATGTTTGGTGGTCCATAATATAACCAAATTTTAACTGATTTTACTATATTTATTGTTATCATTCCTATGATTACCATTCAATTAATGATCTCTTGAAAAACAAGTTTCAGAGGAAAATATATGAAGAGAAAGGATAGTTTGGAGAATGCAATTATTTTTTTTATTGCATCAAGAAATTACATAGGGTTAACTAATATTCTTAACTACTTTTACTTATATTTGATTCTAGAGGTTGTGTTTCCCAAGGAGCTTCTTTCATTTTTTTTCCACTTTTCCTTCATCAATCCCTGAATTTGCAGATCTGAACTATGAAATTTGCATGATGGAGCGATGCGCATAACTAAGTGATTGGCTGATGATGGCTGTTATTTCTCATTCATTTTCCCTGCTCTAATATCTCTGTTTTTCAACCTTGGCAGCGTTTGAGTAGCTCTGGCTACGTCTTTTCTGCTTCTTTGCCTCCATATCTTGCAAGTGCTGCAATTACAGCTATTGATGTCCTTGAGGAAAATCCCGATCTGTTAACTAAGTTGAAGAACAACATTGCTGTGTTATGGAAAGGTAGGCTTTGATCTTACTGCCACTTTCATGAATTGAATTGTATTGCAGTAGCGCCATGATTTGGCTTTAGCACAACAGTATGAATTGCTATTTATTTATGCCTTTGTCTACAAATAAAACAAGGATTTTATAATTTAAGAACTTTGATTCTTAGATACATTGGCTACTGCAGGGCTGTTGAAAATACCAGGCTTCACAATTGCAAGTCATCCAGAGTCACCGATTGTTTATTTGAGATTAAAGAAGTCAACGGGTTCTGTGAAAGATGACCTACATCTGCTTGAAAATATTGCCGAGCGCGTAAGATATGCAGTCTGACAATGTTAAGTTTTATTTTTTTATTTTGTTGGTTCTTAATATTGTGTATTCACAGGTTTTGAAAGAAGATTCTGTATATGTGGTGGTTTCCAGAAGATCATCATTGGACAAGTGTCGTTTGCCTGTAGGAATTAGATTGTTTGTTTCTGCAGGGCATTCAGAGTCTGATCTTCACAAGGCATCTGAATCATTGGAAAGGATTGCGGCGTCAGTCCTTGATGGTCATAATTGAACGATGTACACCTCTCTTCTGCTTCTTCTCGTACCAAAATGTCAGTTCTATTCCACTTTTAGGTGAGCAATTTTGAAATCCAGGCTGATAAAGGAAGTCTTGTAGCTGGTAATTTATGTAATATTTTCTCCGCTAGCTTAGGGTAACAGTATTTTTTGGCCTGTGCTATTCTTTGATGTGTTAAGTGGTGGAATAAGGATTTAAGTTTCTAATCATTATTTGGGGAAATGTTTATGAGTTACATTAGGCTTAATTTTTTCCGTCGACTCATTGCACACCAATATCACATTATTCCTTCATTAGTTAATCAATAACTAATTGTCCAATAAGGTTTTGACGGGTAAGGCCGCCAAGTTTTAGCACAAAATCTTGTATTTTGATTTTCTATTAGACCAACCTGCTAGCCCAAATAGGGTGGACACAATCTCAACTCACTTTTTTTGGTAGGTTAACGGACCGAGCCATTTATCATCCCTACTTGCAAGTTCTTTGAGAGTCATTCACTCATGTTTTCATTCTTGATTATCTTCTTCCTCTGAGTTATATACTGCATTGAAGACTATATCCTGACTAAAGTCTCATAGGTGCCTGCACCTGCATCTCTTTCCTCTTGATGGTTAAACCCATCATTTGGAGGGTCTAGGATCATTGTTTCCTGTTTGCACAATCTTTATTGATTTGGCTTGAGTTGTCATCATCACTAGATAATATAGGCTTGAGAATGTTTATCATTGTCCTTGCATCTGTTGTTCTTTGTGGTGCATGTTTTCTTGAGTGTAGGGTTTGATAGAAATGAAGAACATAAACTTAAACCAGAAGGAACCAAGTTATGGCACGTTTCGAATTACAATGAAGATGAAGTAACACATTATTACATTGAGAGATTCAAAACAAATATTTAGAATCATAGATGCTACATTTGGAGAGTGAATAAGAGAGCTGAGAGCAAAAGTGCTACCAAAAAGTTTACGATTTCATAACAATAGGACTGAATTGTACGTTGTAACTGAGTGAAAGATTGTTCTCCTCAAATTGTACCGGTTTCATGTATAATCATTACATCGTGAGCATTATATTGTTCCAAAATTTAGCTTAGTATAACACCTTTCTGAAATACTTGTTTAATGCCAGCTGTGATTCGTAGAAAGTCTTACTTAATGAAGATCCACTATGATTGTGTAGTTTTATTTAATTGATAATTGTTAATAGTAATAAAATGCATTAATTCAACACATAACAACTTTGTCATGTTAATCGGTACAAGTGGAGGTTGTTGACAGGTGCTTTGAAACCAATAAATGTTTGGAATAAAAAAATTATGTTAGTCAGGATTATAAAGATTATTTTGGTTAGATACATGAACCCTTAAACAGAGGATAATTGATTAATATTATTGTTAGAATGCATGCACACACATGACACACCAACTGCTTTAGTTTTGGTGACATGCGTCCATCAACTACATAAGTGGTTTTTTTAATCTCACGATGTCTTATGATCAGAATTCATACACTAACTTGATTGGATAAACAACCTATAACATAAGCATTAATGTATTAATGTATAAGTTATTTTTACGAACACAATATAAAATATAGTCAAATTTTTATAAGTTATTTGGGATAGTTTTATAAGCGTTTTTATAAACTCTCTCAAACAGTTTTATAGGTGCTTATGCTAATAAATCAGTTTAAATAAGTCAATTTACTAGGATATGCTTGAAGGATTTAATATCTACCATTTGGTTAATTTGGCAGTGGATCAAGATCTCAAGATACCATTGGATTATATATAAAGCATTTGTATTTAATCTCTTAGTACAGTAATTGCATAAGTTCTCTCTCCAACTAGGGGTAAAGTTGAAAAAATACGTTACTTAAATATTAAAATTCTAAACATAAACTAAGAGATTAGACATGCACCAAGACATTATTAAACATCGTTGCTTAATTATGACAGTAACTAAGATATACAATAAAACATTATTGAACATTGTTGCATAATTATGACAGTAACTAATGCGTTAGTCTTATAGCAATAACGATATATCCTCCTCTTTCTATCTCTTTCCTCATTAGCTTTGCCATGGCCATTTATTTTACATTGACCCGCAAAGAGAATGTTGGCAGAACATCAAAATAGAAAGCCTTAGAGAATTAGAAATTATAATATATCAGAATACAATATTAATTCTTTACTAAGTGAAGAAAATGTTCTATTCCAAAAGGCAAAACTTTATGCAATTAGCCACCAAAGGAGAAAAATATTTTATTATAGTTTGTATAACAATAGACAAAACTGTTTATGGCCAAGTTTGTCAGTGTTAACTCCTTCACAATTGAGGATAATTCTCCATGTACGTGTGAACCACTTTAGGTGTTTTGAATATCAATATATAGGAATGATTCATTAATACTTAGAGGATAAGATACAAAATTAGTCAACAATTCCTCCCTCAGCCAATTTAAGTCATCGGATAGAGATTAAATGACTCAAATCGTGACTTCATCAAATCGAGAACTTCAAATCTTAACCGTCCAATCTTCATCAATAGTCAAGATCATTGACTTTAATGACGATGGAGTGCATCAAATCTATTTCCAAAAATACACTTCCAAGTGAAGTTTATGTATGTACAACAAAGCCATGCCCAATTTTGATCAAGCAGCAACAAAGTGAATGTGTGTACTTATTTTGGTGTCTACACATAATTTCAGTGCTTTCAAATGTGATACAAACATTTGAAAAATGTGTCAAACGCAAAACCAAACACACACTTAACTACCAGAGACAACCTAACTATGATAACGACACTGTGTATGGCGATTTTTCAGAACCATCCAACACAATTTCAAACAAATCAGCTTCGGACTCTTCATCAAAATCAAACGCTTGAGTGTTATGATTTCCTTTCATCGCCAATCGATTATGCCACGGAGAATCAATCCTTCCCATTGAAAATAGTTCCTTACTGTCATCAAATCCAAGGGTGGCACCAGGGGAATGTACAAGTGGTGCTATGAAGCATGGATTTGGTGTTCTTTGTGCATTTGCAGGAGCATATTTGAATGCTATTTGTCCAAAATTAACTAAAACCATAATGTCTATATTTGAACCCAAAGTTGGACATAGTGGAGTGCCAAATTCCTCTGATTGACAGTGAATTACATGCATTAATTCTGAGTCTAATGTAAAGAAAACTTTCTTTTGCCTTGGATCGTATCCACAACCAATTACTGTATCAGTTCCTACCCATTGTGCTTTTTCAGACTCCAATACAAGTTTCATTCCTGTCACAAAATTTGACAATTAGATGTCTCTAGAAAGAAATACAAAATTGAAACTATTTTTAGAAGTATGAATACTTCAAATTAATTAACAGAACACTGCCACTATTGACCAGTAAATATTTTTGTTTGTCTTAACCATCTGGTTTTCAAGTGAAAGAGTCCTGACAATTTGAAGTTAGGTCGGGAGGAAAGTAAAGTCTGACAAAAAATTATTCTAGTCAGAAATCAAACTCAAATTAAATGAAACTGATTAACCATTTGAATTCAATCACTTGATTTATTTACAACATATAAGTAATCAATTATTGTTTATAATGTACAACATTGCAGTTATACTCCCTTAAACATTTCATGTGGGCCTTTCACAATGTTGATCTTTTAGGTGACAATTAGAAATTTGTCTTTAGTTTGGTTATGTTGTTCCCTTTCTATCACATCAACCCAAAGCTATTTTTTTTTATTTAGTGAATCCTAGAGTTCTCTAAGTACAAAGATCTATTTAAGAGATTGATCTCTCTATTAATGGTTTTTCACACACACCAACCTGATATCAAATTTCTAAATTATACATATTTAATATTTAATAGACTCAATTATCTGCAATTGTGTCACACTATATTGAATGTCACACTTTATTAAAATGGTAAATAAAATGAAAGATAATTTATTATTACCATCAAGAAAAACAGAACCATTGGAGTTGAATCCAATGCTTCTAGGGTAAGTTCCTGGAACTCTCATAGGAACAGCTTCTCCTGCTGTTAACCCTAATGAAAACATCACAACAGATCCACTCTTCCCACCTTCTTTCCCTTCAACTTTCATTTCTTCAACACTTTTCAAATCACATGGATCATTTGAACTATCTTCAATCAAGAGTTTTGTCTTTTCCCCTTCTCTTCTTCCCACCAATTCATCATCACCACTCAAAGAAGAATACAATATAGTGATTTCAAAATAAGCTTCTTGTGGAAAAGCATGGTTCATCAAAGAAGGACCAGGAAGAGGCAGAGAAGTTCTAATAACAGAAGCAACATTCATTAAAGAGTTGTTTGGATGAAAAAACAACTTTTTCAAACCATGATTGAGTCTAATCTTCTGCATGAATTCATTTGATCCTTGACACACTTCAAAACTTATCTCAGCTTCATTTTCTCTTCCACATGATCCTAAAAGGTTTGATTTTTTTGAAATGTTAATGCTTTTGTTGGTAGTGAAAGCAAATCTTGACCATCCATTTTCTACAGCATCAGCAGCTAGATATGGATGATCAACCCAACTAAACAAATCTTTTCTTCCATTTTCAGATACCCTTTTATGAAAAACATGAAAATTTCCTTTGTTTTTTCTCCTTTGATCAAATTGATTCAAGCTATTTGATTCAATTACAAAGTTCATATCTTTTTTGTGATGACAAAACCTCCATATGAATATCAGGAAAAGGGTTGTAACACATCCAACAGAAGCTGCCACAGCAGCAACATGTATGTGTATCCACTGACCCATCAATTTAGATTGTTCTTATGCATATAGATTGTTCTAATGGTGAAGGAAGAAAAGGAATGAAGGAGAAAATGATAATGAAAAGACTTTTGATTAATCAAAGGAGTGAAGAAAAGGTGGTAGGATCAAAGGTCTTGTTAACAAACCAAAAGTGAGAGATGAAGGTTTAGTTTTCCTTGGAGTGCATATTCTTTTGTCAGTATTTCATTTTGATTTAGTTTATGGGAACCCACAAACAATCATTAAAAATCAATAAATTTGTTTGCTCATACAAGACAACTTTTTTGGCATGTTCATGCTCTTATTTTTTTTCATCTTTTCTATATTCATATAACTTTCTTTCTCTCGTAATAATTAATTCATTTACAATAAAAAAATTATTTAAATAATTCATCTTTTTAATTTAATAATGAATCAATAGTTAACAAAATTAATATGGTAAAAATAATATTCTTTCTTTTTTATATACATATTTTATAATATTTATGAAGTTTAAATGACTCAATTATTTTAAAACAAAGTAAATATTTTTTATTTTTTTATTGTATTTTTTTTTGGGTATGTAAAGTAGTTTTCTTAGGTACAAGAATAAAGTAATAGTAGTTTTTTACCATTTATAAGAGGAGACATAAATATTTATATATGTATAAAAAAAAAGAGGAGACAAATTATATGAGTGAAATACTTTTGTTAAAGAAATTAAAGACACGATGTTTATAATAATTGTATCCGACTCTTCTAAAATAAATAATTTATTTTAGAGAATAAAGTAAGTGATATTAATTATTGAATAATAAATTATATGTGATATTGTAGATACATCTTAATCAATCTTGAATTTATTATAGTAACTTTTGATTTTATCACTTTACACTTTACTCACTTTAAAATATTTTAATTAAAAGTATTTTAATTAAAGATATAAAATACCACCACATAGAGTATTTGTGGTTTCTTTTGAGGTAAAAATCAATTCCATCCAAACATTAAAATAGCATGTGGTTTAATTTAGTCGAGTTTCAACTTAGTCAAATTTAATAGACCATTTGAAAAAAAATCTAATGCAATCTTATTAAGTGTAGTTCGGATTACATTGATTCATTCAATTTTTTACTGATGTATAATTACATATTTATATCATGTCAAATAACATAATTTTTTTTAGACATGTCAAATAGCATGTTGCAAACTAAATAACACCAATATGTACACTGTATAACATAATAGAAATTAACAGTACGAAATAACCTTAAAAAAACATTATGAAATAAACAAATATCAACTATATTTGAAACTTCCTGAAAAAAAAGTATTTGAAACCAACAAATAATATATTAATATTAAAATAAATAAATATTAAAATGCATATATATGTAGTTGTGTTCAGTTAGATTTTATTTTAGAAAAATTTAATTAAAAATATAATCCAACTCGAGCATTTTTCATAAAGAGTGTTAGAATATTAAAAAAAAAATATTTTAAGATTGGTTTATAAAATGACCAATATTAAAATTTTAATTTTAATTTTTTAATATTATGTTAGAAGTGGAAATTAAACTCGAAATTGACTCATCATTCAAATCTTTGATTCTCTCGCTCAAACCATTAAGTTAGTCTTAAATCTCACAGCATCTCTTAGGACTCAATTTTATATTATTTGTTATTATTATAATTTGTTTTTTATTTAGGATTAATCTATATATTCTTATAAGACTACAAATGTTAAATAAAGATTACTATTGAATCTTTTGTATCATGAAGTCATTATTAACACTTTTGCATTCTATTAGAACTCTAATTTCTTTTATTTTTCTCTCCTTCACTCTTTCTCTACGACAATCAACAAATTTTAAACCGTTCGATTAAGATTGAATAGTCCAATTTTAAATTCAGATTTTAATTATTTTAAATTTAAAATTTGAATTTAAAATATAATCCGTTTATTTTTCATCGGATGATCTTAATATATCTAACTACACTACAATCATAAAAGTTCGACTAATGTGCATCCAGACTCTATTGTTAATAAAGAGATCAACAAACATCTAATAGGAATTATTTTTTGTGCGAGTTTACAAATTTTTTAAACTAGTTTATAGTTTTTAATTTGAATCAATTTAGATATGACTAACAACACCACAGCTATATTATCCTAAATTTTGGAATTGACTCCCAACATTCCAGCATTTGCAAAGAGTTTTGAGTTTGCGAGTTCCTATCACACTTAATTAGTGCACCAAACATCATAACACAATGTTCCATGTTTTAATCACCGATATAGGTAGGTAAGAGAGAAAAACATTTGCACATGCTGTTTTGTCTTGTTCGATGAATCATGACTAATGACTCTTTCCATATGCCAAACTCATTGTGTAGAGAGGCACCTAAATATAGCCACTGTGGGGTGCAAATTGACTCATATGAGACTAATATGTATTTCATAGTCAAAATTAGGCTGGTAGAAGTTCCCATCAGATAGGTGTAACATAGTTATTAATGTCATTTTTATTAATAACTTTTTTCCTTTTCTTAATTTTAAAAAAATGTGGGGTAGAAATACCTAAATTAATAAAATATCAAGAACTCTACAAATGGGCATAAATGTGAGCTGATGGGTAAAGGTGTATCATTATTTTTTTTGGATCACTATTATATGTCGTTCGAGCACACACAATTTTATATAATAATGTATATCTATCGTTGATTTAAAATCAAAGTATTCAGATCACACAATCAATTTTACCGTATGAAGTAATTTAAGAGGCTATTTAAATCGGACGATTGAGAAGTGTTCATGGTCGGCCATATACCCGTACAGTCAAAATATTGGGATATGACCCCAATTAGGGAGGGTCTATTTTTTTTTTATAGTATACTAAACTTTGAAAAATTACATTTATATCCTTAATTTTGTATACAAATCACTATAAAATTTTATATTTGCACCTTATTCCCAAAATAAATATACATTTGACTACCCGACACTAAACCTAATTTCTCTCAACTATCATCTCCTTTCCACACCCACCACTGTGAGTCTATGTGACAGCTGCTACAACTGGTTTTTTTTTTTCTTCTATATATCCCTTTTTTTAAAAACTAACCAATATACCCTACACTGAAATTTATATACCGAAATGCCCTACTTTTTTTGACCTTCAGGAGGTCGCATCCCCGCCTTGCGACCAAATGAAAGATAATTTTTTTTTGCAATAGGAGGTCGCATCCCCGGGATGCGACTATCTATAACTTTTTAATTTTTAACTTTTTTAACTTTTCCACAGTTGGAGGTTATAGATGGTCGCATCTCAGGGATGCGACCTCCTATTGCAGAAAAAAAAAATCATCTTTCAGATGGTCGCAGGGCGGAGATGCAACCTCCTGAAGGTAAAAAAAAATGTATGGTATTTTGGTATATAAATTTCAATGTAGGGTATATTGGTTAGTTTTTATTTTAAAAAAGGGGATATACATGCAAAAATTCTAGGGCGCCACCACCAAAGTCCAAAGGTTATAATCTTGAATTTTGATGTTAGAATATTCTTGATGTCCAGGTTTTGTGATTTACTGATTTAGGAACTCAATTTGTTTGAAATTGTTGATTTGCTGATTTTAGAAACTCATTATCTATTAAGATTTTTTTTTCTGATGTTAGGGTTTTAGATTTTAAGAACTAATTACTGATTTTGTGATTTGCAATGGCACTAATAGATCGTTTGTTGGTAAATGTTGCGAGATTGATCATTAGCTGACACAATTGTGATAAATTCCAAGTTTTTTTACTCAACCTCCTAATATTAGAAAATATGATTATGGATGTGAGAAGCGTAAGAAAAAGAAAAAACTTGAAAATTTAACTCAATCTCAAGCAGGAGCTCTTGATAAAATTTTCATAAAAAAACCACTAATTTCTGTTGAAAATCATAATGTTGATGTTGAAATGCTTGATCATGTTAAAAATATAAACACTTGATATGAGTTGTGTCAAAGGCTGAAAAATGTCACACTATTGATAAAACAGCTCAAAAATTGGTTCTAATAAGAGATTGTACTAGCAATGGAAATTTTTGAGTTTAATTCAAATGTTAGTTGAATTTGACACAACTGTCCAAAAACATGCTACACGTATTACAGATGATAAAGTTCACTTTCATTATCTTGGGCATAACATACAAAATGAGTTAATATTTTTGCTTGGTTTTACAATTAAAAATGAAATCGTTAGAAAAATCAAGTTGTTGTTTATCTTAATAAAAGATTTGAGCAATACGAAAAGTATGAAAGTATTTTTGGTTTCTTGTTTACTTATCACAAGTTACAATCATTAGATGATACAACTTTGAAGTCTTGTTGTTGTCATTTTGAATAGGTATTGAAACATGATGAGCAATCTGATATCGATGGGAATGAATTATCTGTGGAGTGAAAGTTATTAAGAGAAATCTTGTTTTGAGAAAAAAAAATTGGACCTATTGATATATTAAGATTTTTGCAAAACTTAGATTGATTTTTTAATATAATTATTGTATGTAGAATTTTGTTGACTATTTTCGTAATAGTTGTTTCTACATAAAGTTGTTTTTCAAAATTGAAGTTGTTGAAGTCTTACTTGCGGTCTACCATGTTATAAGAAAGACTTAATGAGTTAGCATTGATAATAATTGAGAATTATCTTTTGGAGACAATACAATATGAGGATTTGGTTGATGAATTTGCTTCAAAAAGTGTTAGAAGAATGACTCTTTTTAAATAGCAAGAAGGTTATTATTAGCTTGATGTTATTTACAATTTAATTATTTTGATGAATTTAAATAAAATAGTTTGAGTTTTTGGTATTTCATTCGGTAAAAATATAATATTTTAAAATAACTTATAATTTTTAAAATTAAATTTTTTATTAAAGACTCATTTTTTTTTATTTGTATAAGACCTCCAAAAATAGAAGACGATCGTGTTTACAACACTCATATAGTGCATCAACTACTTGGGTGAGACACACTGTTTTATTATACAAAATATACACAAAAGGATGCATTAATGAATTATGAAAAAATAAAATAAAATATATTTGAAAGTGTAATTTTGGTCAAAAGGTTCAATAATCAAAGTTTAGGAAGAAAAAAATAGTAGTAATGTTCTATACTTTTTGTGTAGAAATCAAGACCAAAAGGTGTTTTTTGGTGGAGGTCAAAACCAACATTTACTAATTTTCAGAAGCTTAAATAATAATCTTATTCTAAAGCTTTTAATATATTTCTAAGTCTAGTTCATCTTAGTTTTTAATTCAAAACGTACATAAGACATAAAGCCAATCAACCAAATAATTAACGATGATTCTTTGACCAGTTAATCTGATGATGATACATAATTGAATTGCTTATTAAGATTGATGAAGATAAGGATAAGTGGATAATTGTTATTAAATTATTATAACTACGACTTTGTAGTGTGTTATTATATTTTGTAAGATGGTGATGTTTCTTGATTGCTTGATCAATAAGGATTTCTTCCTTGCTTTTGTTTTTCTTTTTTTATTTTTTTTTTATTTTTTATTTTTTATTTTTTTTATTACTTTTTTCTTTTTATATAAAGATATCTAAAGTGGAGAAATACTGATTCAATTCAAAGTAAAAAGACCTCTAAATTTACGAAACACTTAAATAAAAGTTTATATTCCTTTTTCGTTTTTCTTTAATTCAAAGAGAAGTTAAATATTTATATTTTTTTCTTCTAAATGGAACCACATGTGTTGTGTGATTGATATTGCAAATAAATTAAATTTAGTCCATTTAAAATTTTAAAGTGAATGTAAAATATAATTTAATTTATTCATGTATATATTCGTTCTATCATTGCAAAAGACAGAACTTTGAAGTATGAAGTTGCTATATATTTGAGATTTAAGAAGAAATTAAAAAAATAATATAATAAATAATCATATGACATCCATGGGAGAAAAACAAATTGTTAAAGAAAATTTAACACATGAGAATTATTAATTCACAATGAAGTTTATTTTATATATATATATATATATATAGTTAAATATATGTTTAGTTCTTATACAATAACTTCTATTAAGTTTGGTTACTATCTTTAGTTTTCTATTTTATAAATTGATAAAGTAATAGGAATGGAAGGGAAAGAGTAGTTGTGAGATAATATCAACTACATGGACTAAAGTAAAGATCTCAATTGATTTTGTCAATTTGATCATGGCTATAAAAGAAATGTAACAGTTATTATTTCATCAATAGTGTATTGCACAATATTAAAGGTGTATTTGAGGTAGATCATTCGAGATAGATCGAGAAGAGAAGAGATAATATTTTATTTGTGTAGTTCAATTTTTAAGAGGGGATAAAAGCAAAATTCCTCTTTTAAATATTTTTTTTTGTAGAGATTTGGAGGGGGAAAGAGAAGAGATAATATATCACAAAAACCATTTTCTCTTCTCTCATTGAATCAAACACAATTTCATTAAAAGTCTCTCATCTCATCTTCACCTTTTCAACCAAACATATCTCTACTTTTATTCTCTCATCTCCATTCCTCTTGTTTATGTTGAACTAAACAAACCTTAAAAAGTCAAGAATATAATTTAAACTATACATGCTTATATACAAATAGTTATTAGGGACGGCAACAATCCTATATTGATATATTTGGTTCCTTCACCAATATCATATCAATTTCACTAGATTTCTTTTAAGAAATATTTTATAATTTTTTTTTTAATTTGAAAAAAAAAATATATCCTCTCTTCCCCCCTTAAAAACCTACCTCTCAAACATACCATATATCTAATAATTTCTTTTGGGAATAAAATAATGGAAGTTATTTATTTTTCAATAATCTTTTATATCCAAACATATTTTTTTTTTAATTTTAAAGTGCTTAATAGTCAAACACACATATTAAATATAAAGAAATTAAATAATGCAAGTTAAAATACATATTCCACTATATCAAATATCTCTGCAACTTTTTTTTTGACAAAAAATATTTCTACAACTTTTTATCATATAAGTTGTCAAATGAGTCGCTTAAAAATAAAATAAAATTTAATAATCTTATAACAAACATAGATATACATATTTCCTATCCCCACGTTTATAGGAATCTACTAATTTAACTTGAAACAAACACACACCAAGCATTGGGCCGCATTATTAAATAGAACTAACAGCATTGGGCCGCGTTATTAAATAGAACTAACAGCATTGGGCCGCATTATTAAATAGAACTAACAGCATTGGGCCGCATAATCATGAAGCTCAAAGCATCTTCATTTACAAAAAAAAAAA
>JBBPBQ010020324.1:51086101-51128376 GCA_037974755.1 Cicer yamashitae | reverse complement strand
AAAAAAAAAAAAAAAACTCTATCTTTTCCAAAACAAAAATATTTTCTGGTGCCTCCCAAGAAGCAATGTTAGGAAGCGAAGAATGCATTCTCCGTGCTTCCACAACGTAAACGCAGCAACAATACACACTCTCCACTTTCACTTTCTCTCCAACTTAACTTCTTCTCTTCTTTTCCCAAACACTAACAATAAAAAGCTCTCCTCAAAAGCCCGTTTTCAATGCTCCATCAACACCAAACAAGTCACTAACACCCCCATTCCCAAACACAACAAAGCTATCATCCTATGGGACCTCGACAACAAACCTCCACGTGGACCCCCATACGACGCCGCACTCTCTCTCAAAACCCTAGCCGAACGCTTCGCCAACGTCGTTTCAATTTCCGCTTACACAAAACGACACTCCTTCTTCAATCTCCCCAAATGGAATCCTAACCAAAACCCTAACCCTAAAACCATACTCTGCCGTGTATGTGGTCAAGCATGCAAATCAATCTCCGATCTCAACATTCACTTCGACCGAATTCACCAGCGTCAGCGTCAGAAAATGCTAAACCGATTGAGATCGATTAAATTGAACCGTTCAAAGGTTCGGTTTATCCGTAGGAACCATAAGTATAACGAAGCTGCGAGGACTATTGTTGCGCCTAGGGTTGGGTTTGGTTTGGCTTCGGAGTTGCGGCGTGCTGGTGTTTTTGTGAAGGTTGTGGAGGATGGTGATAAGGTAAATGCTGCCGATTGGTCGTTGAAGAGGGAGATGGTGAATGGAGGGATTGATTGGTTATTTTTGGTTTCGGATGATTCGGAATTTTCGGAGATGTTGGGGATGGAGAGGGAGTCGAATTTGGGGACTGTTGTTGTTGGAGATTATTGGGATAGGGGTTTGGGGAAGAATGCTGATTTGTGGCTTCCTTGGATTGTTGTTGAGAATGGGAAGGTTAATGAAATGGATTTGATGGGAAGAATCACAAAACAGGGTTTGGATGATGAATTGGAAGAAAATGATAATGTTGACCATGATGAGTATATAATAGAAAACGAACAACTAGAAGATGGGTTTTATGTTTATTGATTTGTTTCTGTGTGTGTTTACTATTTAGTTCTGCGGTGACAGAAAATGATTTTAGTTAAAAGTGTTTTGATGATGAATTGGAAGAAGATGAGAATGTGGATGATGAGTATATAACCAAAGAAGATCAGTTTTATGTTTATTGATTTAATTCCATTGTAATTGAAGCCATACTGGTTTGAGGTTCAAGAATGGATTACCGAAATTGAGGTTGAGTTATGTTTAATTGAGGATAGTGTTATACAGTTATGTTGTGTGTAGCAGCATGTTGGAATTTTGAGGGTTGAATTGCTTTAATTGAGGAATGAAGTGTGCTGTCTGCGGTTTTATCTTCACCATCCTGTACTGCTGCTTGTGATGATGGTATGTTTCTGCTACAACCCTTTTTGTTTTTTCCTATTGTATATATTATATGACTTAGATGACAAACTTGATTAATTAAAAGATAGATTGCAGTTTAGGATTGACATTTTAAGTGTAGTTTTGTTACATGATTGAGTTTAATATGATATATTTTGTTGTTTGCAGCTTGTACTGTCTGCTTAGTAGTTTGTGTGGGAAGCAAATTGATATAGTTCTTTTGATATGAAGGATATCAAAAGTAATAATATTATTATTAGGTTTATAAAGCTGATGAAGTTATTTGTCTGAACTCTGGAGGAAAATATGATAATAGTGAATGTGAATCTGTGACGATGGGGACAAGGGAGGAAAACATCCTGCGGTAGGGCTCGGGCTCGGGGGATGGGGAGAATATGAGGGAGGAGGGAGTACTCCTCGCCCTATAACTATCTCCAATTGAAATCTGGAAGTACCAATTTGTTGCTAAGAGACTGAGAAATGCAGCTTTTGCTGTTATTTTTGTTGGTTATAGGTGAATCTCAGTTGCTTGTAGTTGCTCAAGAATTGAGCTGGGGGATTGTAGGTAGGATTTGTGAGGTGAATTAGATTGAGTTTTCTATTTTAATGTGCAATTTTGCATGTTGTTTTAGCTCTGGTATTGTAATCTCTGCTCGAAATCTGTATGTATCTGACCCTAGGTGTTTTGGAGGATAATAACATGTAGTTATGAGGAAAGCTTTGGTAAACTCTGTTGGTTTTTCAAACTTGACCCTTCGAAGCACATCTTATGCTTCCCGTGTGTTCGTTAATAAAATGTTCTGTATTTGCTTATTGCTTGTAAAAAAATGTATAGTATTTAAAAAAAATTTAAAGCTGGGATACAACATCTTTAACATAAGTCTTTAACCTGATAATAAGATGGTCACTTATCTATGTGTTTATATTTTAGTGAGAGATTTGTTCTATTGCTAAAAGTTATACTTTATTTTTTCACTCTAAAAGTAATACTTCTTAAGAAGTTGTAGTTAGTGAAAATAATACGGGACTTAAGGGAAGTTCCTTAATAGCCTTGCACTCTGGCATTTAATGTGTTGAGGTAACAAGCAAAATCTCCTGATACAAAAAAAAATAAAAACAAGCAAAATCTCCTTATTCAAAAAAAAAAAACCAATGCACATATCTCAAAGTACTGCATAAACTTAAATGCCGAAATATCGGCAAATGCATATATTTACAAGACCTCAACTGACAAATGTCGATATTGTTAAACTGAATAACATGTCTAGGGTTCGAATGCGGAGCTAA
Source organism: Cicer yamashitae (assembly GCA_037974755.1). Classification (NCBI taxonomy): domain Eukaryota; kingdom Viridiplantae; phylum Streptophyta; class Magnoliopsida; order Fabales; family Fabaceae; genus Cicer; species Cicer yamashitae. The sequence continues at coordinate 51,125,660 of JBBPBQ010020324.1, read as the reverse complement.
AAGAAAATTGTTAAACTAAGCCAAAAGTCCATTAAAAAATATGACAAAAGTAGATAAGATTAAGTCAATACTTGCGTTTATTTGTATTCTTATTATAGTTCAAAATGTGATCACATAAGCACGTGGTCTCGTGTATCATTTTCTTTTGTTTGCTAAAACCGTCTTGTTTCAGCAACTTTTGGTCTATAATTTTGTCATTTATAGTTCAAATCCTTATTTAATTTAAATTGCATCTCTGGTTCATTATTTATATTTTTATATTCAAATGACAGCTTTTGATTTAATTATTAAGCAACCATATTTTCTTATTAATTTAAAAATGACTTGATTTATATTTTTTTAAATGATACCAATTACAAAACGTGTATTTATCTGTGACTTAGTAATACTAGAATTAAAATATCACTCTGTGAAATAAATATTAGGATGTAAATTTAGTTATAACTCATTCGCTTTAGTTTAAAAATCAAATTATTTAAAATTGAGCTTGTTTAATTTGAGCTATTTTGACTCATTTGGTTATTTTTTACTCACTCATTTGACTCATGAATTAACTTCAAGAAGGGTATGCCATTGTATTTTTGTGTGTGTGGGGTGTGTTTTAGCTTGATGAAGATTATTATTAGAGAAGATAAATATAAAATGCAGTATGATGTGAACAAGATAACAATTTGGTAAAACAACACCAGTGGACATAATGGGCTGCCGACTGACTGTAAATCTTCCATGTTGCAAGATATAAGGTGGAGCCCGCGTCCAACATCAGGTATTTTGGGTGATTCTTCTTTCGTTTTCAGTGGTAAAGTGATTTGGATTCAATTCCAATTAAAAAGAACTTTACTCCTTTTAAATTATACTTTTTAAAGAATAAAAAGGAAATTATAATTGACAGAGCTGATGTTATTCTACTGAAGGGAATATATGATATACTAATGTAGATCACGTAAAAATTATTTAGAGAAATCGACCTAGATATAAGACTTCTATTTTAATTTATAGGAGTCTTTATTTTTATTTTTTTCTAATCTCTTGGTGGAGTTTATTAGAAAAAATTCATATTAAAAAAATATTTGTGATGTTAACATCTGTAATGCAATTTTGATACCTAAATGTGGCGGGGGTGCAAATTGCCGCAGATAAAAAAAAAAAAAAATAGCGGAACCAGAATTAAAATTGACTCTAAAGAAACTAGGGTAAAGATTAACGTAAATATAACAAGGATAGAGACATACACAAACAAATATAATTAATGTGAAATTAGATTAATGAGTAATTAATTAAGGTTTTTTATAACCATATTATTGATACAAAATATCAACTTTATCGACTAATAATCTCTTCTAAGGAAGCTAGCTTGGCACCTTTAGGCTAGGATCTTCTCTCGATCACATCTTTTCATTCATAAGCCTTGAACACAGTACCTTGCTTAAAGATAAATTGAGTTACATTTGTTTCAATATGTAATTATGATAGCAATCAAGGTTTAAAAATATATATATATATATATATATATATATATATATATATATATATATAACTATTCTCACAAGTGTAAAAAGATATATATAATTAATTGCATCACAAAAGCTAAAATTTAAATAAAATTATAATAATATTATTATTAGCATTAAAAGACTTCTGTTATTTTATTAAAGTCAAGATTCGCTTTAAACTTTAATAAGTGATAGATCGACTTTGATATAAATACAACATGCTTTTTAAGAAAACACAATTAATATCCTCTCTATGATTACTTAATAGTTCATTATTAATATTGATTATTTATTTAAAAGAATTAATAACAAAAGAAAAAGTTTTAGTAAAGATTTCTTATTATTGGTTTTGAATGCTAGATTTGATTACTTGGGTTTAGTTTAAACTGAAAATAAATAAATAAACTGATTTGGTTCTTCCCTTTTATAAGATGAATTACTATATATTCTTTAAATATAAGATTTTAAATATAAGACTTTATCGCAACTTCTTTTTATTCTTTTTTTATAGATTTTTGATAATTTTTTAACTGTATTAATTAATTTTTTATTATGTTACATATATATTTTATGCAATTTATAATAAATACAATAATAAAATTATAAATTAGTCACCTCTCTTTAAAAACAAACTTATAAAATAAAGAGTTTTTATTTCTAGTTTAACAAATAAAAATATTAATATTGTTATATTAGATATAATGTGTCAGTTTGAACTTTAGATTTTGCGTTTATATTATGAACTTTTTGTAGTATTTATTATATTTTTTATAGATAAAAATAATAATAATAATTGACAATAAATTTAATATTATAATTAATTTTTTTAATTTTCATAATTTACTTTTCGTTACATCTAATTCTCATGATTTAATTAACATTGTCTTATACATAAAAACATATACTCTCATGTATTTTTTATAAAAGATAATGATAATAATTTTTGTAACACTCGGAGCGGATATAAATACACTGCATTCGTGGGGGTGGGTTCTCGTATTATTTGCGTGGACGGAACGTCACCCTCTATTCTCATCCAATCCAAATCCAACCGTCCATTCACCACCGACTTGTCTCCACCGTTCCGATTCCATCCACCTGTTCGCTATTACACCTACCATTAACACTCAACTCACACATAACATTCATAATTATCTCCAGACCAAACTCACATATTTGTTGCCGCAAATCCTACATTTTACTGTCAATTATTAATTGCTTTTGTGGTAATAATTCAAGCCAACCCCCTTCGTTTTAGAGAAAAACTACATTTTTCATTCTAAATTAGTATTATTATATACTATAATAATTATGATTAGTTTTAAGTTTGTTTATGAGTACCGTATTTTGTTGGTGCAATGTCTTTGATTCAAAGACAAGGATGGTTGTGAGGGGTTGTGTCGGCCACCTTTTATTATATTTTTATTTTTATTTCTTATCTCTAAATGAACCTCTCTGTGTGGCAACTCCACCACGCAACACATGGAAGTTCTTTTTGATTTGGATCATTTTAACATGTACTCTAAATATATATTAAAATATTTAAAAATACTAATTTTTTATTAAATTTTTTTTAAAATTTAAAGTAATGACCATACAAGTTTCAAATATTTTTTTATATTTTATTTACGCCTTAAAGATATATATTAGCATTTTTTATTTCATTTTTAACAAATAAATATCTCTAATTTCCTGACTCGGTTCACAACTTCACATAACGTTTTCTTTACTATCTCACTATTGCTATAAATAATAAATAAACACCAAGTCAAAAAGAATAAAATAAAAAATATAATCAATTATCATATATAGTCCATTTAAATCGAAATTGATACACAAGGAACACGGTCCTTAAGGGCAGGTGTTTTCCGGGTGTGAACGGAATCTCTATTATTGTTTCTTCCGGTTGGCAACTATTTTATTTTATATTTCATAATTATAATATAGAATATGTGTGTATTTTCTTTAAACAGTTAAAATTAATATTTAGTTGTTATGTTAATATTATTTTCACTTAAACTTAAATTTAAATTTTTAATTTTTAGTACAAAACAGTTGAAATATGTCTCACGGAAAGTGTATATATAAATGGTCATTGCAAAGAAAGAGAGAAATATAAATATAAGATAGGTACTAGGCTTATAGCTATAATATAGTATAGTTTAATTAGTTATATGATAGGTATAGGTAGGGTATGGAAGATAGGGAATATAGTAGTTCGATGAATTCAAGAAGCAATAACACTATTGATGATAACAACAATAATAAGGAGATGAAGATGAAGCATATTACGAAAGAGAAAAAAGATATGAAACCATATAGAGGAATAAGGATGAGAAAGTGGGGTAAATGGGTGGCTGAGATTAGAGAACCAAACAAAAGATCAAGAATTTGGTTAGGTTCTTACATAACACCTATTGCCGCCGCACGTGCGTATGACACGGCCGTTTTCTACCTTAGAGGTCCTTCAGCACACCTTAATTTTCCCGAATTGTTGTTGAAAGATCAAGAAGAAGAAAAGAAAGAACAAGGTTGTTGTTCTATGAAACAGCATGGTAATATGTCGGCTGATTCAATAAGGAAAAAGGCTACTCAAGTTGGTGCTAGAGTTGATGCTCTTCAAATTTCTCTTCATCACTCTACTTTCAATTCACTCAAACCTGATTTGAATGAGTTTCCAAAACCCGAAGATTATTGATCACATAAAACTATGTTACAAACAACAACATCAAGATTTTAGAGATTTTTGAGTCTCTTCAATTGCGGCTTCATCGACTATAGCTTTTGCAATATCTCTACAATATCAAGAATCGCCATGTACAATTTTAAGATTGATATTAATAAATTAATATCAATATACTCTTAATTATATATATCATTGTGTATATTTAGAGTTTTATATGCATGATACTTGGAGGTTTGGAACTTAGCCCCTTCTCATTTTTATTTTTTGTGTTTTTCGTGTTGGATATCTTTATCGATTAATCTTATTATTCAAGTACGTGTTTTTTTTATAGATATGTGCTAATTGCTGCCAATACTAAGAAATAGATTTATTTTGTTGTAGAAACTAGTTTATGTGATATGGACTGTATATGATTTTGATAAGAATCGTTGGCTAGAGAAAGCTAGAAAAAGATGGCAGTTCGAATAATTGTTTTTATTGAAGGATAATACTTTTAATTTCTTTTTCATCCGATAGAGAAAATTAGGAGGAATCTTTGTTTTGCTCTTTTTGTTTTGTACTTTTTTATGAGATATCAATTAGGCTTGTATAATTGTGTTTATAAATTCTCTTTATTATATATATGTTGCCTTCCACATCTTAATTTGATCTAGTTAAATATGTTATTAATTGAATGGTGGAAAGAATAAGTGGATAAAGATGAGAATTTGTAATGGGATAAATCAACACTTAACATGTCATATTTCATTATAACTTTGTCCTTAAGTGTAATTGGACAAGAGTAGTACTAAAATGAGTATTTTTTTAAAAAGTTTGTGTTACATCTTTTTCATTGTGTTTATCAATATTGTGCTGGTTTGAGTAAAATTGAATTTAAAAAGAATCCTAAATTTGAATTATGTGGATAAAAAATATGGTCAAGAAAGAATTTCTAACTAAAAATGGTGAATTATATTCCTCAACTAGATTATTCTTGGGTAAAATAGATGCATACTTCACATTGTTAAAAATAATATGAAGATGAGAGCCGCCTTAAAAGAAACGACCAAATACTACTAATGCTGATTAGTAGGAAGTGGACAAAATATTAAGGAAGAGGTGAGAGCACCAGTTTATTGTGACAACTTAGGTGGACACCGCTCAATCTCAACTAGTCAACTGTGGCTGTCACCTTTTTTGGTGAGCTTAAATTTAATTTGTTTCATTGTTATGATGAGGAAGCACAGATCTTAACTTCTTCATCTTCTAACTATGCTCTCTTCTTCACAAAAAGAGCACCCGTTGTGAGTCTGAATACATAGATTGGCCCAATAAGTATTTTTTTTTTCTTTCTGAATGATTGGCCAAATAAGATTCAAAAAGGAAAATGAGACATTTTGGAAAGAACTGGTTTATTTTAATTTAATCCAACTTTTCCATTATCCTGTAAAAATGGAAATGTCTCTCGTTGTTTTGTATTTTTGGAACAGGACGATTGATAAGTAGAAGACAAAGGATGATGTCTTTCCAACCCAATAGAATCATAGTCAACCCCTTCATAAAAAGATGAAAACATAATTGAAGTTTATCACAGATCTGTTTTTTCATTTTCTCATGGATCGGTATTTTTGGGCCTAAACCTCTCCTACCCAGCCCAATGTCCAACCCTACATATAGGGATGGCTTGTTCTTACAATACGGCACATCACCTATGTGAAGGATAGGCATTGACGGCTCAAGTTTGTTCCTACTATATACTACCTTCGTTCTTATATATAAAATTTTCTTAAAAAATTCTCTGTCCTTTTTTATATTTCCCGCTCATCGTAACCAAAAATATAATGAATACAATTTAGTCATTTTCAAAAATTTGTGTTAAATTTCCTTACTAACAAAGATATAAGAATGAAAATATCAAAAAAGTTATTTTCATTATTTTAATAAATGTAACATCTCAAATTAACATTTTATCTTCTCTCCATTGACTTCAAGATTTTTACTACTCCCTGCAACTTTTCTTCTCGAAATGAGAATTTATGCCAATATTAACATGAAAGCAAATTAAAATGGGCGGAAATTCAAATCAATTTATACAGTCAAAATGTAAAGAAAAGAACAAAAAAATATTAATACATCATCCAGCTGGTGGTACCTCCAATCAGTTGCAACATCAAAACCTCATCTTGAATTACAATCATAAAAAATAACCAAGAAAGAGAGGTCGCAATTTTTGCAGGTTTTAAGGCATGGAAGACGAAGAGGAGAGACATTCATTCAAAAATGATATCAAATAAGGCTCAAAATCACTTATCAGAGAAAATGGTAACATGGCCGTATCAAATGTGTATATGATATGGACCCTGCATTCAGGCCTCCCCATCAAAATAATTTGCAACCAACACCACCAGCCATAGGAGAGGTCAATTAACTGCTTATCTCATTATCCATTTTCATTCTCTTTGAACTTTGTATCCCTGAAACAGGATTACCTTGTGGCTGAAATGATGCATCATGTTGATATGCACAGTTAGCTCCATTCCGACATCCTCTGGAACTATTAAAAAAGATACAAGGCTTCATTATCTTTGGTTTCGACACTTTTCCTCTAAGATTGTGTGTTGTCTCATAATTTGTTAACTGTTGCTGGTTCTGACGATTACCGGAGGAGTATGGAAGTGCTTCTTGTTTATCTCCTCCGTGTTGTTGAATTAAGCTCTTATAGTAGTTTACATCTTTTGTTGATGGGGCCTCAACAGGAGTTGCAGCAATAGCTGAACTCATTGCAGGCCTAGGATGCCATTGAGTAGAAATAGTTGCCATTTGACCTCCAGTTGTGTGAGAATAGAAAGAAGTGGATGAAAAAGCATTTGATGAGGTTGTAGTGGTTTCAACTTGATTAATGGGATTAGAAGGATGTGGAAAAAATCCTGAAGATGATCCCATGTTTGGAGGATGTGGAAAAAATCCTGAAGATGATCCCACGTTTTGTACATACTGTGCATTATTATTAACTCCATAATCTCGAACCAATTTCTCAATCACTTCAGGATTGTTGAGAATATTATTAAGTAATTCACGGTCAATCAAATTACCATGTTCACTGCTCTTCACTATGCTAGTTAAAGCAACAGATGCAGCAGCTACATCCGACACTAGGCCACGAGTTATCGGCATACTTGTAGCAGAGTTAGAACCCTCCAATATACCAGGAGATAATTCAAGAGATTGTGAAACACCGTGTTGTTTCGAGGAATGGGATGATGTATCTGCTGCCACATCTCCGTCTTCAAAAGGGGTAATTGGGATCACAACAGTTTGACCATCAATATAATGGGATTCTTCAACATCCACTGTAACCGAAGGACTGCATCCAGGGAAAAAAAAAAACATTCTTATATGACTGAAATCATGGAAACAAAAATTATCGAACAGGGCAAGAGAAGACTCAGACTTTGGTGGAATGGAAGATATGCGTGGATAAATAGCTTCAAGGACTCTCATCTCCCTATGATATTGATCCCTTATCTCTTTGCTTTCTTCCCCAGCCACCACTTGCCATGTGAGATCTAGCACGATCTGAGAGAACCACATATTGACAAAGAATTAAAAGTTAAACTATTAAAAGCAAACTCACATTACACCTTTTTTCTTTTACTAGCTTCCACCCATATTGAATCATAAATAATAATACTGAAAATTACTGAAGACAGTGTTTAAAATAGAACTAAGAAACTACCTTAGGTGGATTAATCCACCTAATAACAGGTATTTGGGACAGCTTAATGTCAAACTGACTTGAAGCATGATTTCCCTCAAATCCAGGAGGTAAAGTATCATCAGAACTTGCTCCGCCTTGATGCAACAACAATGATGCCTTTGCTTGGAGGTGATCTTGAGAATTTAACCCAACTTGTGAAGGAGATTCCTCTGATAAGAATAACTTAACCTGTTCAACAAGAAGGAAGCAGTCTTTCAGCACTCTTATACCTCGGCAACTTTGTCTTAAATGACTAATTGTTGATTCCGTTCATTCAATACATCCTCAAGTATATGCATGGTGATTGTTTACTAATATGCGAACACTTGAAATACAGAGAAACACAAACTAATCGATTACAAACCAAATAATTGAGAAAAATCAAATACCACACAAAAAATGACAGTGAAAGATATGGTGCACAAAATGAACTTGCATTCTCAGTACAATATTTTACTAGGAATAAATTAAGTGATTTGTGACAGATTTCATACAAGTACAATATTTGATGATTGAATGAGAACTGTTTTCACTAGAAATAACACAATGAGATTTAACTAGAATAAATTTAGCCCGCTTTGATTGAACGATAAATGCAAAAGCATTCAGACTTCCGTGAGATTTCAAATCATATAACAAGCTCTTTCATATTCAAATTATTATGGGTAATTAGAATAAACAACTTAAAGATACTCAATTTTCCATCCATTCTCATATAACAGATACTTAGAAGTCCAGGAACCATATCTTCCACTCAATATTGTTTAAGATTTTCACAGCCAATAGAACTCAGAAATATTGCATCCAGAATCTCCCCAACCTAGAAGGAAACACTATTCAATGACAAACAATGCTTACAATCTTGCCTGACTACTAGGCAAGACACTGATGACAATTCATTAACTTTCGCACAAGAGAGTATATACCCTTCTCTCTATGACTTTGCATAAAGACTGAGAGAACACCAAGTTCAGATCCCGAGAAGAACAGAGAACAGATTCTAAAATTCAAATTGCAAGTTGTTTCAAAATGTCTTCAATCAGATCCCACAACCTACTTTCACCTCTTCATCCCAGTATTAGACAACAAAGACTATTTACAACTTATATTCGGTCACACTCAGATAAGTGTTGTCTGAAGTGAATTAATAGGCTGGCTAATCCAGAATTTTAGTCACCTTTACCTCCGATACTTCTGCATGCACCAGCGGTACATCTCCAGAAAATATCACACTGACTTGGCCCCCGCCCTCCCATGTTGGAAGTGGCTATTTTAGAGTGGAAGACTACATAGACTTCTAAGGTGCAGAACTCTATCAAGACTGCTTGGACACCAAATATACAACACTAACAGTAATAGCAGTGAAAACAAATATGAGAAACAGCATTAAACTCGTGGACATACTTGCAACCACACTAATATCAATATAAAATATGAGAAGCAGCATTCATATGAGAAACAACATTCACTCTAAAATGCAACTATGTTGGACAGGGAAGCACATGACTTTGAAACTAGTGTTACTTTTTTTTAATGAAAAAACATTGCAAGCAAGAAAACAATAGGCAACAACATTAGAAAAGTAAGAGGAATCAATTAACCCACATATATAGCCACAAATAATAAGTAGTCTGATTAACAACCACAAGAACAAGAAGAAATGGCAAATACCACGGGAGGTCACCCTCTTTTTAACTAATGCCCATTCATAAAAGAATAACAAAATGACTGCAACAAATTTCAAAGTAACTTTCTTGAATGGAAACTTCGGAGTTGAGACAAGACTAAGATGAGCCTTATAAGCTAATTCCAAAAGTAAACTCTAAAGGGTAACAACTGAATACGTTAGTCACAATTTTGCATGCTAAAGACTAAGGATTAAAGGCAAATAAGATGACATCACATATAAATACATATCATGTGTTTGACGCTGCATTGGTGTTGGATGTGCATTGTAACATGTGCCAACGATAAACCAAACACACTAATAACCTGCAAGAGCAGTAGCTCATACAATTAGTATATATGTTCAAACCATTTAACATCTAATCCAATGAAGGAAAATTTCCTTTTTCCAGCACCACCCAAAACATGAAAAGCACAAAGCACGCTTATTATGCACAGAATAGTAGCAACTTCTTGGAAGAGTACTGGAGTAAGATTATCAGCATCCTTCACTTCAAAACTCCCAACTCAAAAAGATTTATTTCTATACGAAACGTTGATGCTAATATGCGACCAACTCGCATAACCTACCAAAGACTAGACAGGATTGTACATAAGAAAACATTAGCAACCAACCTAACTAAATCCCCACCAAAGCATAATTGCAATCCCAAATAAATCTTACTGCATCAGTTCCTTATATTGTGCGGTAACCGATCCCCACATGTCGCAGTTTCGATCCCCACCCTCAGCAAAAATACTAGCAATATTAACAATACTAATTGCTAACATTAGCCGTTACAACAAAAAAAAGGTGTCACCACTTTTCTTCTCCTGTTTTTCTTTTTTCTGTTTTCTTTTTTCAACGTCATTCAATTCAAAGCTTAATTTATAGGTATCTCAATCTAGAGTAAAATTATCAGTTTCCTATTTCAAACTTTAATTAATTCAATTAGGTCCCTTGTCAACACTGAGCAGCATATATAATCAAATTTTTTTATAACAATTTAAATTCCTCAATTCACAAATCACATGCAAATCCGAAAAAGCACGATCAGATTGTAACGGTGTTCAGGAAAATTTTCCGTCGAGATTAGATTACGGATTGAGTATCAAGCATGTGAAAATCCTCAAAATTAAACATGTAAATAATTAGGGTTTTAAAAGTGAAGCGATTATTCGATGTAATCATTGAAATCGAATGAATTAATCGATTTAGGATATGGTAACTCGAAGATAATTTTTTACCTGACAAAGATCTAAATCGTTCGGCCATGAAACTCTTTTCGATTTTTGCAATCCACGCATATTTTCTTACACCCAGAAAAAAAATACAGTCACCACAAAAATAAAAAATGCGTCTTCGATATATGTTACGGAAGTATCGAAACAGAGAGTAAACTCTAGTCCAGTGTTATAGAGAATGAACCGGTTGGTCAGACCGGTTTTAGTGGAAATTGGTTATATTAGCTGGTCCGCCCTGAATATTAAATCGGATGTGTTACCGAACCGGAGTTGTTGGAACTAGTCCGATTGTAAGTCCGATCCAACCGGTAAAAACCCGCGTCCGGTTAGCTGGGTAAAAACAAAAATAGTTGATTCGGGTTGAAAATGGGCTTAGGGTTGGGCCTTGAACTTAATTTAAAAAAAGATAAATCTCGCCTATGTTACGGAAATTTAAAATTTTCAAAACTAAGTGCAAATGATTGTCCAGACAACCTAATAGGTCCATCCCTGCTGTCAATGCAGGCTCGTTAAACTCAATTTAATTTCACATAACTTAGAATGTTTGAGTTTTTTGCAAAAAAAAATAAATAAATAATTCAAGAAAATCAAATTTAATTTAATTTATATTTTTTTAAAAAACCACAATATTATAATTTACCAGAGATATATGTTGGCAAAATTGAATTTTCAATTTTTTTTGGTGAAAAAGAATTTAGAGCTTTATAGGATGTAAAAACTATTTTTTTTCAACATTTTATATAATTTGAAATACTAGGATACATAATTGAATAAGTATAAAATTTGAAACATTGTTGAGAATAATATGCATATTTCATATTTCATATGCTTTGCGATGATCGGAGGACTAGATAAGAGAGTTTATGGGACATTTTTCATAAACAAAATGGATTTGATTCAAGCCGACATAATGACCGGACTAAGTGTGTTTTCCTTTCTTTTTTAGGTTAAATGCATTTTAGGTTGTTCAATTTTAGTCTATTCTTGTAGTCTCTCATTTTAAATTATCTTAAAATTATTCATTGTCACAACACTATTTAAATTATCTCTCATTTCAAATTATATTTTAAAATGGTGCATGAGTAGAAATGTCAACATATTTGAATCTTCTATTTGAATCCTTTTCACCAACTGTCTCTCCATACTTTCTTCATTCTCTACCTCACTCATCAATTTTTCTTATCTCTGTTACTTTTGTCACTCTTCAATCTTTTTTATCTCAATCTATTGATACCTATTAGTGGAGATGATCCATTTTAGATGTCAATGGGGTAGAAAAGTGTTTCCCCACTCACTACAAGAATTAAACAAAACACCTAAGGTCGTTCTACTTTTTGGCCTTAGGAGATCTGTTAGGACTTAAAACCCCTCACTAACTTTGATATTAAGATAATTGTTTAGGGTCATAGCCCAAAGAAATTTTGATATTTCAACTTTGCGGTGCTAAGTCATTGGGTATTTTATTCATTAAACATTTTCTAAGGTTGTGGCCTTGGGTTTTATTATGGACGGGAACTATTTAAAATCAAATTTGAACACATGAAATTATTGGTATTGTTCGCGAGTCAGGGCCCTCATAGTTGTTAATCCCCTTTGTGTTTTTCGAGGGCTTGAACCTTGTTATCTGAAGTGAGAGGTTTTCCAGGATCAGAGCCCTCGCTCCTTTGACTGACACATAACATTACCGAGGACCACAACCCTCGCTCCCTAACATCATCATTTTCTAAGAGCCATAGCCCTCAACCTTTCAGTATACACGTTCAGACTTCTTCTTCCCCATTTCTTACCTTCTTCCTCATTTCTTCTTCTTTCTTCGCTTCTTATTGAGTTTTTATTATTAAATTGGTTTATTAATTAATTAGTTTTAAGTTTTTATTTAAATAATTAAATGAGTTAATAAAATGAATTTTAATTTTAAATATTAAATATTGTCTAGTCAACAACAATTACACAGTCACCATGTGCCACTTTATCCAAAATTAGTCATGTCACCATTTTTTACTAAAAAAGATTCATAAATGACTTTTTTAAAACTTGTTAGAATTTGCAAGGGTGTAAATCAAACAAAAAAATTACAAGGACTAAAATCAAAATGAAGCATATTTGCAAAGACCAAAAATATATTTAAACTTATTAAATATGATTTTTTTTTCACTATATTTTGTCATGTGATTATATTAATTTGTTATTAATACATTATTCTTACATATTTATTCCTTTTAACGATTATGCTATGGCTATCACCACTGCACTGAAACAAAGATATCAAAAACTTTTTAAAGCATGGAGAGAAGTTAGAAGAAGTACATAGGGTGATTGCTACAATTTTTTTGAAGCTTTTAAAGTAAGTAAGATCTTATAAAATATTTAGTTTTTTAATTTTACTTAAATTGTGTATTTTAAACATTGCTTTAATGAATTTTTTTTTTTTTTCAGTAGAATTTGTGTATGTGGATGGCAGAGCATGAACTTGCTGTGATTGCCGTTTTTAATAAACAGTGTACGACTCATCTCTTTGATTTGCATAGGGATATGTGCAACAATGAAAAATGTCCCACATGGATTGGAGAGTCCATTTGGGAAGCGTTGCGCGAATATTGAAAATCAAATGATTTTAAAAAAAATCTCTGAAAAAGTCAAGAAAAATAGGGTATTAGAGAGCGAGAAAAGTACACACATAGGAGGGAGCCGTTCTTTTTTAGAGACTAGAAAAATAATGGTATAAAAATATAATTTATTAATAATTTAATTAATATATTAATTATTTAGTTAAATTAACAAATTACTTATTTTTGTTTTGTGTTATATTATTTTAGGAGAAGAAGCTTGGAAGACATGTCCAAGAACATGAGGTGTTCATAGTAACCCACAAATAAAAAATGACACAACTTTTTGTTTCTGATTAGAGTAAGAACGATGATGTATGGTTTTTTAAATTTAATTTCTATATGTAATTAATTATTTCGTATTACAAAATTATTATTTTGTGTTATATTTAGTTTTTAATTGTTTTTTATTTAAACAGGACACTTATAATCAAGTTATGGATGAAGTTCGTGTGGCCCACGCAACTCCTACCCTGAGAGTCGGCCTAGTGTAGAGGATATGAGAAATATTGAGCACACCAAATGGGTTGAGGCAACTTGGGGAAGAATAGAGGTCGGGTGTACAGTACTGGTGTTCTATCAGGTACATTGAGAAAAGGACAATCAAGATCATACACATAGTATACTTCATCCAACTGCCACAACACAAGCGATCATACCATAATACCATACAGACTCAAATTGAAATGATTCAACGAGAGTTAGAGTATAAACGTCTAGAGAGTCTACAATTGTTGTGTCAAGAACATGAGGAATTGATGTACAGAGCTATTGAGACAATCATGAAGATGGAGGAGGAGAAACGACGACAGTTCGAGAGAAAAATTAGGAGGAGTTCTGTAATTCTCAACAAATGCAAAATCAATCTTCCTATTCATCTCAATATAATTATCAGCAGGAGTAGATGTCACTACCACCACAATATAATAATCAACACCAAATGCTTTCACTGCATACCCGTTCGTCAACATCTTCTCAATGTCAACAGGGAGGTTATTATCAACCAGATATGCCAACAACTTTGTATGATAAGCCAAATTTAAATCAACCATCACTAAATTAGTATTTTCTAGTACAATCATCAGTTGTTCCACCTCAGTCTTCTAGTCATCGTTCTATTCAGATATCTAAATCATCTATTTTTTCTACCGATGGATTCAACCCACTAAATCTTGATTAGGATAATTTAACATTTAATGATATGTTAAAATTTACCAACAATTAGAATGATGGTGGACATGGATCACATTACTATGACAATAATTAGATTTTTTTTTATTGTTACATTATTTTTATTTGGATATTAATAGATGAATGTTTTGTTGTTGCTTTTTTTTTCAAATTTATTTATATCTTATTAATCATTTTAAATAATTTAATTTTAATTTAATTTTAATTTAAATATAAAAAATATTGTAAATAATTTAAATAATTATTTTTTTAAAATGAAAATGAAGATATTAAAAATATAATAGTAATAAAAAATTAGTCAAATTTATATAAATTTAATATTATTGAATATAATATTTAATTATTTATTTTATATATTATTAAAATTAAATTATTTAATTATATATAATTAAATATATAGCAAAATAAATATATATAATTAATTTAAATGAATTTTAATTATTATTTTTAATAACTAAAATAAAATTATATAATTATTTTAAAGGAAATTTAAAAATATAAAAATTAATTTAAAAAAAAAATTGGAACAGTAAGCGAGGGTCTCCACACGTTGCGAGGGCCAAAGTCCAGGGGACATGTCACACTTTGTTGTTTGCGAGGGCCTAAGCCTTGGGAATGATAAGATGAGATTGCATTTCTAAGGGCTCCAAACGTAGGTAATATGCGAGGGTCTCAATCTACAGACGTTTCCCAGGGCTTTGACCCTAGGAAATGTCACGTTTTTTCTGATTCTAAAAGCAACTTTGCGAAGGCTTTGGCCCTCAAAATTGTTATTCGACAAGTGTTTTACCTATGGTCTTTTGGCCCTCAGAAATTCAGTGTTTCCTATGGTTTACTTTAGATTTTCTTAGGGATTTTGGCCTTAGCAAATTCAAGTAATTATTTAAGTGACTCCTCGTCCCCGCCTTTCAACATTCCATCTACTCCATCCACGCTCCCTAACATGAGGATACTCCTCTCCGTCCTCGTCCTTGCATATTCCTAATAAGATTTTTGGGAATAATATGTTTAATATTGTTTTCATTTGTGTTGATATTTAAAAAATAAAAAGATCAAACAAAATTGTATTTGTAATACATTTGTATATTTATATAAGGATATTGTAGTAATATTTCAGATGACAAGAACTTCGTCGAGGAAGGAATTATTCACTTTCGCATTCTAAACATCCTTTAGGGGTTTTCTCCCCTCATCCTTGCGGAAAAAATTGTCATATGTGGGGTGCTAAATAAGGTGGTATTCACATGTTGAGGTGATAATGGGTTAGGTTGACCGACATAAACCTACAATCTAGCTCAGGGGCGGAGCTTAGTTATGACAGGGAGGCCATGACCACCCCAAAATATATATATATATATATATATATATATATATATATATATATATATATATATATATATATATATATTTATATAGGTAAAATGACTAAAATACCTTATTGAAATTAGAAAATAACAAACATACCTAAAACCCTACAATTTGTAACTTTTCCGATCTCTCTCACTCCATTTCCAGATTCAGAATCACCATTGTCCCTTTTGCCTTCGCGTTGTCGTCTCCTTTATCTTTGCACTATTGTGGGCGTCTCCTCTATCTTCACGTCGTCACGGGTGTCATATCTTGTTTTCGTCTCTGTCTTCGCGTCACCGTCTCAGTCCTCACTCGTCCTCGTCACACCATCTCCATCCTCGGCCGCCTCCTCCCTCGTCACTCGTCTCTGCTCTCCCTTCCCTAGTGCCTACTGCCCATAACTGATATGAGTCATCCATCTCATGATTTTGATATTCCCTTTGAGTTTGATAACTTGTTTCAATTGATAATAAATTGAGTTTGAATCTCATTATGTTTTTGCATCATTCTGAATATCTGATTTGTGATTGTGACTCTGATTTGTGCATGTTATTTTGATTTATGGTTGTTGATTTATTTAAGTTTTTTATTTGTATTAGAGAAGTTTGTGAGAATGAAGAAGAGTAAAAGAACTTATTCTTTTTTCAAGAGGAAAATTTGTGAGAGTAAAAGAGATAAAGAAATTATAACTTCTGCATCTGAAACTATCTATGAGAATTCAAGAATTGAAGAAAATGAGACTCGTATTTCTAAGCTTCCTAGAGTTTTTGAATATGACTTCTAGAAATATTTAGAACGTGACCCCAGAAAACGCTCTTATATTTGGCAATACCCACCAAATCAATTGGATGCAATACGAATAACTTATCTAAAATTTGGTCCTTATCAAATAAATTTAAAACAATATCCTTTGTCCGACAACAATGTTCATCCAAGACGGTTTTAATACGCTTGGTTTAACATTTTTTCTTCATGGCTAGAATATTCACCTTCTAAAGATGTTGCATATTGCTTGCCCTATTATCTATTTAGCAAAAGACTAAGTGGACGTCTCAAATCAATTGTCTTCATTGGTATGGGTTTTAAAGGTTGGAAGAAAGTTAAAAATGAAAAACATTGTGTCTTTCTCAAACACATAGGGATGGATCCTTGCTCACCACACAACAATGCAATGAAAGCTTGTCTAGACCTGTTGAATCAAGATGGACATATTAGGAATGCTATTCAAACGCAAAGCTCAAAACAAATTTTGAACAATCGAATACGCCTCAAGACATCAATTAACATTGTTGATTGGTTAACACTTCAAACTTGTGCTTTTAGGGGATATGATGACTCTTCCGGTTTCTAGTATCACAACTGAAAGATCTTTTTCAGCAATGAAAATTATTAAGTCTAAGTTAAGAAACAAGATGGAAGTTGACTTTTTGGAAGATAGCAAGGCGGTTTATATTGAAAGAAAAATTGTTGCAAGTATCAATTCTAAGTCTATTATTGATGATTTCAAGTTAATTAAATAGCGTAGAGCTTTACTTTAAGGTATTTATAAGTCTTGCAGTTAAATTATTTGATACTCCACTCTGTGTTATTACAACTTTATTTTTTGTTATATAATATTATTTGCATATTTAATATATACATTATAATTTTATGTTGGTCACTCCAAATTTTTTAGTCAAGCTCCGCCACTAATCTAGCTTACATCAGGTTAAGTCAGACCAAACTTATTTTTAAATATGGAAGGCTAAAGCTTTTTAAAAAGCCTATTAAGTTAAAACTTAAAAGGTCATACCGCAAGCAACAACAAAAAGGTTCATTTATTTTCAAATTGCGCGATTTTGGTCCCTCGGTGTTTGAGATCCATATTTAACGGAGATGCTAACGTGGTAATGGAGGCGTGGAGTTGACATATTGAATGTGGTATCACATAAGTCTATAAGAGTTTGACGTGTGTAAAAAACACGACGGATCAGCACAATTAGCGAAAATAAGAAGACTATTGACAACAAGAAATCCAATAACTAACAAAAACATGGTTTAGAGACTTCGAAATAATTTTGCTCTATAAAAAAACTATTATCATAGATTAAAGTAAGTATTTGCTCAAAATTAACACACTTTTTTTGTAAACAAAAATTTAGATTAATTGGATCTCAAGAGTTCTTCAGATTCGAGACAAGTTTCAAAAATACTAATAAATATATTTACAAATTATTCACCAATAAAGTATTTATGACCGTAGTAAAAATTGAACCCACATTTTTACAAAAAAATAAGTTACTCTCTATCAAGTTTATCTCTATAACATTGTCGATAGCGCCACTTTTTAACATGCGTTTCAGTTATGTTTTTCTGTGGATAAATTGAATCTTTACCATTCATCTTACATAAAGAAAAAGCTGATAACATAATGATGAAGGGCTAGATATGCATTTAGACTTGGAAAAGTAGTCAAAGCTTTATTAGCTCTCTTTGAGTTCGTGCACACAATGCAAGGTGGTAACCGTAAGTAAGAGAGAAGCGGGAGGCAAAGAAGGAATGTAAGAGAAAAAGTTTAACAGGGGAAAGGATCGTATTTTCCCATCAATTTCAATTGTCTTTGGCCTGTCATCCATTCACAAAAACCTTTTTTCTTCCCGCGTTTGCATCTACTTTTCTCTTAACTCGTGACTAATATTTTACCATCCAAATCGTACCCCCAACTTTCTCTTTCTCGAGAAAAAGAGATAAGAAAAGGAGAGTTAACAATGTAAAACATACAAGTTAATTGTTGGGGAGTCGGGGATCAATAGTTGATCAAATGTTTTAAGATTACAATATATTTTAATATTATATTTCAACTGAAAACTTTAAAGTATTACGTATATGGATCATTACTCTTATGTATTTAACATTTATCTTATTCTTAATTAATATGAGATTTAACCACACACTTAAACTCAATATTAATTATATAAAAATGCTCTGTAAAAATTTAGTTGGACTGGAAATATATTTCTATAAACAATGATGTTGCCCACATTTCATTTTCTTTGGCATTATATAAAGCAATCAACAATGTTACTACCTCTGATAATTTTTATAGGAGACAATTAGATCATCAAGTTGATATATTTAGTCTATGATATTAACTTTTGTTGACTCAATTGTTTCTTATAAAAAAGACTAAAAGGAGGAATAGTTAACATCAACCGTCCAAGCCAAAAAAGTTTTCTAGCAAAACGAGGTTAGTGTCTTAGAGAGTAAGTAATTACTTGCCCATCAAAAAATAGTAAGGACATATTTTTTGTTCTTTTATTTTTCCCTAGAGATACATTTCAATTTTATATAACTTACTTTAACAACAAGTAAGGTCTATTTGGTTAAATAGAAGTGAAGAAAATGAGGGAAAAAAAATAGAAATATGTTTAGTTCAAAAAAAGAATAAAATCGATTTTAATTAAAATTATATTTCAATCAAAAGGCATAAATAGATTTTAAATAATTTATAAGTGATTGTAATCACATCTCTCATCCCCTTCAAACTACCTTAAAAGGAAGGGGCAGCAAAAAGAGATTGAGTAGATAATTTGCCCCTTCACCTCCCCCTCTTAAAGCTTTTCCAAATTCTTCTAAACTTCAAAATTATTTTTAAAAGTGTATATTAAGATTTAAAAGTCACAGTTCAAATAATTTTTTTTTTTTTAGTATTTTATCTACTTAAACATCATTGTTAGCCACGGTTAAATTTTGTTTTAGCAAATATCGTAGCTAAGGTTGGTTGGTTAACAAATATTTAAATTCAATATATAATGCTCATATATATAGATGAGGAAGTACTTAAGATGACCCTTAAGGTAGGTAGGATTGTATTAATCTAATCCCCACATTCTTAATGTTTCAAAATTGTTTATGTAATCAAATTCGTCCTTATTTCTAAATCTTTTTTTTGTCAAATGCGGAGTACATCATTAACATTATTTAGTTAATTTTACAATTTTTGATGTCAATTTGAAATATTGATGATGTAAGATACAAGATTAATACAATCCTACAATTTTAATTTTAACGAGTAATCTAAAGTTTTATACATGGAGTCATGCTCAAATGGTATCAGCTCAATATGCGACTGCCATTAAATGAAAGATGAAAGAAAAAGGACCATTTCAGTATGATGAAAAAGATCCCTGTTTGTTAATGTTCAGAAAATTCGATTGAACGTTGAATTGGTAAAGACATCAATTTAACATTTAAAGGTTCAACCATGATCACATTGATGATAATAAAATAATATTTTAATATGATATACTAAATACTATTAAATAAAAATTAATATAAAATTCAAAACTAAACTTGAAAAGTTAACTTTGAAGTAAAAGTGAATGTCACGAGAAAGATGCTTGAATTGTGGCCCTTTTTAAAACTTAGTTTCTGCATTAATATTATCCTCTCAAGTTGCCTTGGAGTGAAGATGGTTAGATAAAAATATTCCTCCTCTTATTGAGGATATCTAAAGAAGAATAATATGAGTTTGAAATATGTATGATAAGAGTGCTAATGATATGAATAAAATAAATATAAAGAGAGTAAAACTTAAGAAGATTCACACAAATAATTTATACTGGTTCACCTAATATAGGCTACTTCAGTCCTCACAGCTTTGTGAGATTTTCACTAGTGCTCGGAAACTCGTCCTCTGATCTACACCTTTTTAACTATGTATTTTCTTAGGCTCACCAGGCTTACAAAACTGTATTTTTACTAGTCTCGACAGGCTTACAAAATAACTCAAGTTTATATCATCTTGAAGATATACAAGTAGTAATGTGTTTGATTTGTTTGGGATCAAATTACAACTTTCTAACATAAGATAGTGATGTGATGTTGTATATAACACACTCAATAAAAATGATCCTCAGATATGTTTAAGTTTGGAAGAGTGTATAGAATGAAGAGCATGATGATAAGCTTGAATAACTTAGATGTTTTCTTGTAGATGATTCTCTTGATGTTTGAAGATTAATACTTCTCTATTTATAATTGTCTTTGGAGCTTCAAACATATGAGTTAGAAAAATATAGCTGTTATAGACTTTGCTAAGTTTCCTTGGACTTGTCTTTATTTGCAAAACTGTCATTTAGCCTTTATCCATGTTAAGTATGTTGAGTGTAACACCCCGGCCATTACCATTACCGGCGATACTACCTCACGATCTTCTCACTCCCCCCGTTCCCACCGTTGGAAATCTAGCGAGTTTTTGCCTTCCGTGGGAAAGGGGGGAGCGAGAAGACCGTGAGGTAGCATCGCCGGTAACGGTAATGGCCGGGGTGTTACATAAAAAGGCGCCTTTTTTATGTAACACCCCGGCCATTCCCGTTATCGACGATGCTACCTCACGGTCTTCTCGTCCCCCCTCACCACCCAGTGGAAATAACGAGTTTTTTCCTTCCGTGGGATTCGAGCTCGGTACTTATCCCCTAGGTACCAGGCTCGAATCCCACGGAAGGCAAAAACTCGCTAGATTTCCAACGGTGGGAAATGGGGGAACGAGAAGATCGTGAGGTAGCATCGCCGATAACGGTAATGGTCGGGGTGTTACACTGAGATGATGAGTATTGCAGTCTATCCTCATATCTAGTTTTAAGGAGGATGAGGCTTTCATTAATTCTGATGTGACTTGTTCTTTTTGGCTTTTTCTTTTTCCAACACCTATAGTGTCTTGCCTCATAAGTCAAGGACAACACTTTTTGTACTTTGGTACTTTTACTCTTTTTCTCATGTGTGAGGATGAATAGATAACAAAAGTTCATCCTCTCTTCTGTATTGTTTATCCTCTAACGGGGATTCATCATCTTTTCATGATTGTTTATCATCTGATATAGATTCATTCTCTATTTCATTACTGTTTTATTCTCTGACATAGATTCATCTTCTTTTTCATTATTGTTTATCCTCTAACATAGAGGTTATAAATTCATCCTCTTGGAAGTGTTGTTTATCTTCTGCACCTGTCCTCATATCTGATTTAAGTACAAGGATGGTGTTTCTATTTTATTGAGTCTTGATGTGATTGTTGCTTTTTGCTATCCTTTTTCCAACCATTTTGACCAATGTGTCATTCATGTCAAGTACTTCACCTTTTTGTACCTTTGTACTTTTCTTTATGTGTCAAATGTGTTATGAGGATATCATCTACGTATATATTCATATTGAGATTGTATTCATCCTCTGATGTAACTAATTCTAAGGATGTTCATGGATGATCATAAGTCTTTGAGAGATGATTGTATGTCTTTCTTTTCAATATGTAACTGTTGGAATTTGGTGTGAACATGTTGACACCTTTTTTGTTTGTTAGGTAACCTTCTAGAATATGATTTGTAAAAGAGATTCTTATTATCCTCTTGATCTATTATTAATGAGAAGGTTCCTTCTCATTTTCAATACCTTGAAATTCACGATTGATGTGTTTGTCTTACTTCAACAGCTTTTGTACAAATTTGAATGTTAACATATTGTTTTTTGCATTGTTCACATAAGACCTCATTTTTATATATGAGTTGATGATTTTTTTGAAAGTCCATCCTCAGGTTAAGTTAAGTGTGATGATGAAAATTCTTGTCTTCCACATAAGAGTACGTGATTGATGTGATGTCACTTCTATGTTTGCTTTTGGTAAACTTTGAATAGTGTGAACAACCTTTCAACTTTTGTCCCATTTTACTTTTATGACAATCACTTTTTCAATAATTATGAGATAAAAATTTGATAAATATTTATCCTGGGATCTGAATTCTTCATTCTCGGATATGGATTCTTCATCCTCGGATCTAGATTCTTGATCCTCTAATAATTTTCATATAGACACATCTTGACTGATAGTTTTTTTTTACTTCTTCCAAGAGATTTTATGTGTGATTGGGATGCAATATATTGCGATGATCATCCTCGACTTGAGGATAATCATATTTATATTTATGAATTAGGCTCCTCAATTCTGTCATTGTTGAGTTGATACAATACACTTGTTTATGTGAATGGCTTCAAGCTTTACCACTTCTGTTCATTAAGTTTGTTGTCACCATTTAGAAAACTTAACATTTATTTTATAAAGTTTGTTGTCATTAAAACACATATAAAAAGGTTTTTACTTCAACAAACTTCACTTTAAAATGTCATAATTCATAATATATAACAAGCAAAATTTCATAATATCATTTAGAACTACAACTATAATATCTTTTTACTAAAAGAATTACTCCCTCAATATCAAAATATAATAAAAGTAGATTAAAGAAAGTTTATATATTTAATTTAAAATTTAGATTAAATACATCAATTTTTTAAAACTCATTTTTACTTATATTTTAAGATAAAAAGTATTTATTACCTTTGTTGTTATGTAAGTGTCAATCTTCTCTATTATGTATGATTTATCTTTAAAAGTTTAGCATTTGACTCAAAAATGACTGGTAAAAGAAATTGAAAAGGCTCTACCCAAAAAATATCACAGTGAAAAGACCAAAATTACTTTTAAAAAATTATAATAGATTATCTGTTATAGTAGTTTTTTCTAGAAGGTTTTTGGGACCAATAGAACCGAACGGCAAATCAATTCACGATTCAATTGATTGAAATTCTTCGGTCTAATTTTTAAAACATGATTATTATTTCTAAACTTAAATATAAATAAAGTGAAAATATATTAGTTTAAATTTAAATAAAATACATTTTAAATTCAACAATTCTAAATAGTACGTATAAAATTATACGAGTAGAAAGAAAATAAATAGTCAAAAAAGTAATAACATGTAAAACGTTGTTCAGTTGCCACTTTTCGTACGTATGATTTTTCGTAAGCTATAGCATTTTCCTTTTGATTTTATTCATATCTATGGATTACTTATCAATTCAAGCCAAACTGAGAAAGTTATAGAACTAAACTCTCAATAATTGTTGAAAGATTCACTAATCAACTTCTAGAACTACTCACGTATTGTTTTTATTATTTTTTTCTGCAAAATATTAGTTGTACTAGTAGTTTTCTTTTTTATTGACAAAATACTAGTACTACTGCTACATCATGATTAAAAGCCATGGTATATTTATCGGTGCAGTGTTAGTTCGTGTGATTGAAATGTGTATGGTCCATAAACACGTGCAAATGATGGCATTGTCATCCCATAATAATGATGCATTTCCACTTCCAATGTGTGTGGGTTCCACGCTCTCTTATGCAACCCAACTTCACCTCTCACACTCTCCATCGTTTATGCTATGTTTGATTTATAAAGAAAGTGAGAGGAAAGAAAGGTAAGAGGAAAGAGAAAAATAGAAAATATGATGAATTTTTCGTTGTTTGGTTCTAGAGAAAGTAAAAGAAAAGAAAAGCACAATCTTTCCTTTTTAATGTGATTGTGTACAAAGTTAAAAGAAAAACAATAGTATACTATTTAAATGATAAAAATATAGTATGAAACATGACCCAGAAAAGGTATAGGTAAAATCGAAAAAGATAAAAAAAAGGTTGTCCACTTCTTTTCAATACAGAGAAAAAAAATCTATGTGGAGCAAATAGATCATTTTACAATGTATTATATTAATTTTTTGGAGGTATTTGTTGACTTTTATATTTTAGAAAAAACAATTTTATATAGAAAAATATAATTTCATTGTTTATAAACATTATATTAATTTTTTAAAAGTTTATAATAAAAACATTTAATATTAACTATTATAAATAATAAAAATTCAATTTTATTTTATTTTATTGAAACTTTAAATAAATAATATATAATTATTATATTTTTTAGATAATAAAAATAATTTTTTTTAAATTCAATTAACTATTAATTTAAAAATAAAATATATCTATACATCTCGAGTAAACGAATATACCATGAAAACTATCTTTATAGAAATTCTCTTTATAATATAATAAAAAAAATAAAAAAGGGAGTGAAATGAGTTAATGTTGTAGATTGGAATTAAAAAATAAACAAATAAAACAAGTGAGATTCCAAATTGAGTTGATTCAGTTAACCTACGAAAAACATGTCGAATTACGAAAATCAAATCAAATATTCTCGCGGCCACCCAATCAAAAGATGTTTAATTAAGATATTTTACTCTATTATTTTCATTAAAATTTTCTCAATTGGATTTTTTTAATAAAGTTTGTACAAGCCACTAAGATATTTTACCCTATTATTTTCATCAAAATTTTCTCTTACGAGCCGCATACTATTTTATGAACATTTAAGAAATGGAGTATTATTAAGATAAAAATAAAATAAAAATATATATTATGATTATTTTTACGGATAATTTTTTCCTATTTGTTTCCATATTTATCCACCTATAACCTCCAGGAATAAACGATTCCACCCAAATTATATATTGCTTTTAATTCGTTTATTGATAATATGCATTGTATTTTATAATATCATGCATTTGTATTCCATAAGAAAAATAACTATTTTACACCCTTTAAAAAAATAGACAATCTCATTTAATATATTTAAGTAATAAAAAAATCAATCGTATTTCTAGATTTTCCTTCATGTGATCTTGTTTTGTGAAAATTATTATTAAAAATTAAAATCTAAATTAACGAAATGGTATTGTAAGAATAATAACATTAATTGTAGTAGATTTAGGTTTTATTTGGATAATTTTAAAAGTAACCAAGCGGATGGAATGAAATGACAAATATTGCATTCCATTGTTTGTATATTTTATGACAAGATGTAATTAATTTCTTATTTCATTAGATATATTCCAAATTAGAGATATAAAAAATTGAAGAAATGAATAGTGTCGGATGAAATGAGTTCCATCATACTCTATTTTATTTCATTCATTTTTTATAAAACCAAATAATGAAATCTAACATTATATCATTTCATTCCATCACTTTCCATCAATCCAAACAGAGTTTTATTTAACTTTTGTTTATATTCAAAAACATAAAATGTTGAAACTCTAATGATTTGATTTAATGGTAAAAAAACAAATATTAAATCTAATTAATATGTCGTAGATTCAATCTCCGCTATTGTTATTAAAATGAAATAAATATAATTTTTTTTATAAATATTTAATAAATCATAAAAAAAAATTACCTACACATCATCTCCTATTTACGAGAGAATCATAATCCTATGCATAAATAAATAGGATAGACATTGGAACCCTTTATCCTCAAAGGTTCAAACACCTAATTCAAATGGTATGACATTGGCATGTTGATAGGAGAAAAAAGAATTGTCAAAAAACCAAGAAGAAATAATTATTAAAAGAAAATTGTGTTGTCGTGATTGAAGGGATATGATATAAATGTGGTGCAATCAAATGTGTGTTACATGAGGCCAAAAACAATCGCTTCAAGTTCATAATAATTCTTAATCGTCAACTTTGATATGATTATCGCTTTGACTTACACAAAAGTTTATCGCTTTGACATCTGTCGTTTTTAACAAAGAAAAAGAATATAAATTGATTTTTAAAATTATAATAATCACTCAAATTAGTCCCAAAATTTTATGAATTGTCAATTAAATCATCAAAATTGTTAAATAATAATTAAAATGGTCATTATACAAAGTATTAGTCCCAAAATTTTGTGAATCGACAATTACATCATTAAAATTATTAAATGATAATCAAAATAGTCACTATATATATAAACTTTTATTGTTAGATATTTTATTGTAGTACTATAATTTTCGAGAGATAAATTTGTCGATAAACTTTTGTTATTTCTGTTGGGTCATGAGGGGAGCCTGAGAGATCTTCTACATTGAGCAAAAAGCAACCACACAAGTGAGTTAGACACCACATTTTAACCTAAAACTTTAAGACAATGAGTTTATGAGTTCTCTCATTTATATATTGTTCAACCATCATTTTTCTAATTAATTTGAGACTTCTAATTCACACTTTCTACAAAACAATCTCAAAGATAAAATTTATGAATAATTATAATTGTACATAGACTAATTATAGACAAATTAGTTTATGAAATATTTAAATCATCATAAAATTAGGGCTAAAATACCACTCGTGGTCCCTTAACTTAATTTCAGTTAACGATTTAGTCCTTTATCTTTTTTTTTCCCGATTTGGTCCTTTATGTTTTTAAAAAATTTCAGCGTTACCCTTTAAGTGGGATTTCGTTAAGAAAAAGTTAAAAAAAATCACTCATCCGTGTTCAGATAAAGTTATCCTTTATGTTTTAGAAATATTTCAGAAAAATATTCACTACAAGAAAATTCACATTTAGTGACAGTCAAAATCTGTAGGGAAAAGTATAAAAACCGTAGGGATAGCCAAAAAAACCTATACCGACGGGGTTTTTTTTCGTGGTACATAATTACCCAATACCTACGAAATTTTCGCCGTTGTTATAGGTTATAGTGACAGAAATTTTTCCGTTGTTGTAAACATTTGATTTTACCTACGGACATTTCACCATAGGTATATAGTTTAGCCATAATTTTTAAAAGTTATACCTACGGTTTTGATTCTGTTGCTATACATTTAAGTGACAACTTATTTCTGTTGGTATAGGTTTTAACCGTAAGAGTTGTCCCTTCCTCACCAATGGGTCGACCATATTTGTCCAAATTAACGATTATTAAATCACCATCTTCCATTTCCCATACATCTAACATTTTTGTAGGACCCCTAACCCGTTTAGGCTCTACTTCTACAAACAAAACAAAAGGCAAATAAAACTATGTGTGCATATAAGTCATAATAAAAACAATATAAATAAAGCTTTAAATCAAGAGTATATAATTAATACCTTTTTCAATTTGTTCTTCTTCAGCTTCTATATCGGAGGGAATTGAGTGAGATTCTACGGACTCATGTATGACACCTTCTGCATGACACAGACTAGAACGAGTTTCTGCAACATTACTTCCTTCTACATTGGTTGAGTTTGTATTATCAGAAGTAGACTGCTTTCCTTCATTATCACTTGCTCGATGTCGAATATTTAATTTTCTTTTACGAGCCAATGCTTCTCTAACACAAAATTATAAATGAACATTAGACAAATTTCAGAAAACATGGACAAGTCTAAAAGTATAAGAAAAACATAATGTATAAAATCATACACAACTAGAACACATTTACTTCGTCTTCCTCATCATCTTCATCATCATCCATATTATCAACATCAACAACTTCAAAAAAATCATTATCATCTTCAACTTCAATCCTAACCAAATCATTGACATTATGAGTAGCTTCACTTGTATCGCTCATTAGTTGCTCATGAATTTCTTAAATTTCATTAGATTCCTCATCACCCATATCATAGATATCCCTAACTTTTGCATTGAGAACAACAAGCCAATCCTTGTTTCTCTCATCATATATATAAAACACCTTTTTAGCTTGTGATGCAAACACAAATGGGTCATCACAAATATTTTTCCCAGTATGTTTTAAAAATTTGAAATTGACAAGTGTCATGCCAAACTTATCTTTCTTGATACCTTTATTAGTATCAACCCAATCACATTTAAATAACACAAACTTGTACTTTCCAGAATAATCCAACTGCAGTATATCAGTTATTGCCCCATAGTAATTAATTTCATCTTTTGAGGTCTTTGTCTTTACAATTACTCCACTATTTTGTGTTTTCAAAAATCTCTCTCTCTTCTTTGTGTGGAACCTAAAACCATTAATTGCATAACCTTTGTATCTTCTTACTACCTCAGATGGTCCACGGGATAACCATCTAAGTTCATGAGTAACTTATGAGCTATTTTGTTCATCCATACGCTGAATCTAAAATATTTCATGAAATATAGTAAGTTCCTATATTAAAACAATCAGTAAAATTTAAATAATCAAATTCATATATGCTCACTCTGAGTTTAAACCACTCAATAAATTTTTGACCATGTTGCTTGTCAAGTTCAAGTTGTGTCAATCTCCGCGGTCGACACTGTCTCTTAAGATGTGAAATGTGTTCTCTAAAAATAACAGTAATAGATGTGGATCTGTTAAGTGTTCATAAACACATGCGCGAGAATAAGAGTGGCAATTGGCACATTTTGTACAAGGGCACATTATTTTTCCATTGATTTGTGAATTTTGAAAAGCAAATTCAAGAAATTCATTAACTCCTCGAATATATTCTTCACTTTGTTTTGATGGATCAGACATCCATTCTCTATAAGCCATTTGGAAAAATTAACTGAAAATGGATGATACAAATTTTAAAAATCAATAAGTTTTTTTTCCCTTTTTTTTTTGTTTTAACACAGAAAAATTTAAGACAAAGGCAACTAGAAATATTATCAAATTTTGAATACACAACAGGGCAAATAATTTAACATAGGCAAATAGAGAAACAGGGCAAATAAATTAAAGTTTGCTTAAACTAACTTAATTCTATATAGTAAGTTGCTTAAACAGGGCAGTATAGAAAAACAGCGCAATCAAAACAGTGAATTCATTAATATTAAAATAATTCAACATGGATCATAAATGAAATGGCAAGTGTCTAACTAACAATTGACAAAAAAAACTTGCTAACAAATTTATACATTCCAAAACTATTATACAATTTCTCTATTGAAACACTCCCAGACATGTTATATCTAAATTATTTATTAAGCAATCCAAGTCAAGATTTTAAAATAACAATATTAAACACCTCTTTCAAATTTAAAACATGCTTTCAGGTAACAAAAATTTATTGTCCAATAATGCTTTAGAAACTACACCAAAATTAAGGCAATAAAAGTAGACTTCCATAATACTGTTCAATAATGCTTTAAAATCAACGCAATCAGGGCAATCAAACTCCAAATGCAAACGTTTGTGAAGTTCCAAGAGAACTTCGTGC
Source organism: Cicer yamashitae (assembly GCA_037974755.1). Lineage (NCBI taxonomy): Eukaryota > Viridiplantae > Streptophyta > Magnoliopsida > Fabales > Fabaceae > Cicer > Cicer yamashitae. The sequence continues at coordinate 51,095,836 of JBBPBQ010020324.1, read as the reverse complement.
TGCTGCAGACTTCCATAATAGGATGTTCTGAAGTTTCAACAGAAACGTGTCATAAAGAAGACTCATGTATTCAATTTATTTCGAATACAGAAAAGGAAATGGAAATCCAACCAATTAATAAATTTGATGAGGAACTTTCTGTATCATTTCATGTGTTACTTGATGAGGTTAGCTACTCAGTGTGTCTATTGCATTATATACCACCGTCAACTTAATGCAAAATGCATGTGAAGCTATATATCAAGCCATTCATATTCTTCAAACAAAATAATCAAGTCACAAAAGTCTTTAAAATTACAGCTGAAACTTTAAAGCCATAACTAATTTAATAGAATAAAGTAACCATGTCAGTTAAATGAAATAAGCCAAAACCAAAGAAATCGAAAAAATGACAAATGAAACTAAAGGCTCAGTTATATTCTAGTTTGACTTTGAATAGGATCCAAATATTTAATAAGTTTGCAGGTTCAATGAGAGAGTTTGAAAGAAAGATTAGCTGTCAAATTACATATTGTGTATATTTTCTCGCAGATCAACATCTAAACAGGTTAAACTTGGATCAACTCACTTTCTTCCTAACAGTGTTTTCAGTTCTCTGCTACTTCATATTTTTCATGCTTTTTGTCATGATTACATTTACATTACTATAAGCTTTGGTTATTAGTAACAAGTTCCAGAGAGGGACAGGCGTAATAATTTGGAAATTTATGACAGATTTAATGTTGTATTCACCTATTAATTTGTGGCGAGTGTCTCTCGACGGAAATGAATCATGATTCATTACTAATTAGATATTCTGTTTTAGTTCATGTTACATCTGGACTGAATAACTGCAAAATGCAAAGGAGAAAAAAAAACGAAAGAAAATACATACGGTGGGGCAACCCATTATGTGAATTCAAACATAACTAGATTCTTCAATACTATGTCTAAGTTATCAATTGAACTCATAAATAATGCTGGATACATCATGGATCGGGTTGAAAATAGTTTTTCAGAGGATGTTAAACTTAATTTTTTGAAATTAACAGAGACAAGATGGAATAATTGGTAGCAAAAACAATGGAAATGTGATCAACCCTAACTCTCAATCAAACTCACGAAAATTCAAAATTTATCCCTAAAATTAACCCTAACTCTCAATCAAACTCGCGAAAAAATCAAAACAACACAAAAATTACAAAGAACTAAGGTCACATGTTTTAGGTTGTGCGAAATTCAAAACAGTACAGAACGGTGGTGCGAGAAATTACATAAACAGTATAGAAATTCAAAATTTACCGGTGGTGCGAGAATGGTGGTCACAGAGTCAGGTCACGGTGGCGCTGGTGGTGCGACGGCGAGAACGATGGTGCGATGGTCACGACGAGAACGATGGTGCGATGGTCACAACGAGAACGATGGTGCGAGATTCAACGACGGCGAGAAGGCAACAGATTCCAGCTCGGGATGGATCGACGGCGAGAAGGAGAAGGTAAGAACTGGGGGCTCGAGATTAAGTGAAAGAGGAGAAGGTAAGAACTGGGGCTCGAGGGTTTAGATGTTTTGAGGAGAAAGGTTTATTTGGTAGTCATTTACATTTTGGCTCTATTTTGTTTTTGGCTCTATTAATTTTTTGTTTTGGCTCCACTGAAAAAATTTGGATTTTGGCTCAATTGAAATTTTTTGTCTCCATTGAAAAAATTAAGATTTTGGCTCCATTGAAATTAGGTGGATTATAAAAATTAGGATTTTACCTCCATTAAAAAAAATTTTGGCTTACATTATGAAAAATTTGTATAAAATTCTTTCACAAACAATTAAAATTTTAGCTTCTTTAAAAAATATTTATTTTTCAATTTTGATGTCTATAGCCACAGATTTAAGTGTGTAACTATAACAATTAGTGACAAATTTATGTCACCAAAGGTATAAGACACCTATACCAATAACAAATAGTTTATCTGTGGGTATAGCTTATCTATACCTACGGTTTTTAATTTTGTCACTATAAATCTCCGTAGGTATATGTCTATTTTCTTGTAGTGATTCAAAGTTTGTTTTAAATTTGGTAGTAGGATTGATTCGTTAAAACTGAAGCTATGGGTATTTATACTCCATAAACATTACTTCAAATCAGTGACAATCGTTCTTAGAGGTTTGATGAACATATACGATGATCTAGATGAGAGATTTTTTAACTTTTTCTTAACGGAACCCCACTTAAAGGGTAACGCTGAAATTATTTAAAAACATAAAGGACCAAATCGGAAAAAAAAAAAAAAAAAAAAAAAAAAAAAAAAAAAAAAAAAAAGATAAAGGACTAAATCGCTAACCGAAATTAAGTTAAGGGAACACGGGTGGCATTTAGCATAAAATTAGTCTATGTTGTGATTAAATTGATATAAGATAACATGGAAGAATTAAATATTCAATTAATATATTATACCATAATTCCTCTAATAAAAAATTTAAATATGAACTATTTTTATTACTATTTTATAATTTTAAAGATATATCTATTAATTTATAAAATTTGTATATTAATTTAATTGACGTCTACAATTTAAAAGACTAATTTATCCATTTATAAAAAAAAAAAATTAGTTTTTAAATCAAACATTTTGGCTTTTTTTTTTCGCCCACATAATGCTAAAATTGTTGCGTGAAATATTAGAACAGGCAATAGTTGTCGAGTTCAATTTCAAGCCACGATTTTCTGATCGATTTTAAGGCCTTATTGTAAAACTATTGCATGTTGTTTAGGCCACATTATAGCAGACGTTTCCAACTCTTTTAGGACACACTTTTACTTTTATATCACAATTTTACAGCCAATCTCAGGTGTTTCTTATAATTTTAGGCTATGGTTTTGAGCAATAAATTTTTAAAGTTGAAAAATATTAATTTTATCTAAAATAATTACATTAAATTACTTATATAAGATTCAAATAAAAGAAAAAAATAAGTTTTAAAAACTAATAATTGATATAAAGAGACGCGTAGAAAGTCTTTAAATTACTTTGGCAATGCTCAAATCCGTCCAATGTCACAACTTATATTTGATGGTTACTACTTGGGCAACTATCAACAAGAGATCTTCTTGCTGTTTATGGATTTATTCCTTCCTCTCATAGCATATACGTCTTGTGACTTGTTTCACCGATTTTAAAAATTGTAGTCACACCCTCTCTTGCAATTTTTTCTTTATTGGTTGGGCTGCAATGCATAATTGGTAAGTATTTAGTATGGTTTTACACTATGAAACAACTAATAAATTTTTGTAACATGGATATCTCTTTTGAGGTAAACTTTAAAAAAAAATAGATATGGTTCTGTGTGGTAAGTCTATAAACCACTTATAATTTATAGCTTATAAGTTATACGTTCTGTTGGTAACAGTTATTTATAAGTTTATAATTTATACATTTTTTTTATATATTTATTCAAATTACTTATGAGTTTATAGCTTAATTAATGGACTAAAATTTAAACATGTAATATCTGTAGAGACTAAAAAAGTGGAAAAAAAAATTTTATGGACTGAAAGTGAAATGCAACAATTTCATACGAACTAAAAACGTATTTCACCCAAAAATATATTAGATTGATGAATTAATAAAAAAAAATTAAAATAATTCATTTTAAAATATTTTAATCATAAATTGATAAAATTTATTTTTAATTAAGAATGTTCTTTAATTTGTGTCATTTTACATTTTTTAGCTATTAAATCGCTAATTTTACCAAACATTTCAATTAGGTTAACAACTATCAACTAATTTTACCAAACATAGCATATAGATAATAATTTTTTTTTCAAAGTTTACCCTTTTTATTGTAACTAAAATTATTTTTTACCTCTTATAATTTAAAATAAATAATTTTAAAGATTTAAAATTATTTAAATAAATAATTTTAATAAATAATAATTTAAAATAATTTATTATTATAATTTGAAATTAATATCTAAATAAATAAATAAATATATCAGATTAATAAATAATATATTTATTATAGTTTTAAATTATTTATAAATAATTTACGTTTTAAAATAAATGATTTATTTATTTTAATTTAAAATAAATAAAATAGATAAGTAAATTAAAAATATATCACATTGATAAATTTTAAATTACTACTTTTAAAATATTTTAAACATTAATTAATAAAATTTATTTTTAATCAAAAATATTATTTTACATTTTTAAATTAATTAAATTACTAATTTTATTAAACATTTCAATTAACTTAACAGTTATAAACTATCAACTAATTTTTTTAAACATAATCATAGCATTTGGTGTGCGGTCATTTGATGTTTATAATTGCTACACAATATAATTGGTTTCGAAAGTCATGCGAAAAATTGCATCGTAATTATCAATTAAATAAAAATAACTTCTTAGAGTTGGATGCATGTTGGTAAGAGCACGTAGTAATTATCATCTCAAATTCTCATACTAATTAGTAAATAATATGATATGTTAATTCCTAATAAAACTTTCTTATTTGTAATGAGTTTGGACTTTGGAGTACAAAAAAAAAACACAGTTAACTTTACAATTAACAAGTACGTTTTAAAGAATTGAGGATGAATTTAAATTTGTAGTTGAATGTGATGAATATAAGAGCGTTTGACTTATATAAAGATATTTTACATTTTACCTTAAAAAAAAGTGTGTTTGAAGTTAAAACGAGACATGTTTGTAAACTGTTAATTTGACCAGTGGACATTATTGCCCGGAAGAGGAAAGTTGGAGTTTGGAGGGTGACGTAGCTCAATTGGTTTGCAAAGTGACTAGCAAGTGAGCACAGCGGCATTCATAATCATTAACCATAGTATATAAGTGAATTCAAAGAGGAATGAATAATTCACGCTTTCATTGCAGGTGCATCATTGTCATCATTGCTTATCATGTATTTTGACTATAACACGTGTGTCATCAATGTGCCACTCGTGCGCCGATTTTCAATTCAATCCCAATTATACTCATTTTTAATACATTTTCTCTACCAGAATTAATTATATTTAAGGCAATGTGCCACTATATTGTGAGATTCTAGCCATTTCCCTTAGATTCAACTCTCTTTAGTCACATTATACTATCTTTTATTTATAAAAAAAACTTAAAGATATAATGAGAATACTTTTGGTTGGATATATAAAATGATATAGTAAGAATGTAAGATTCATAAATTATATTTCACGTCTTCCTTTATAAATTAGATGGATAAATATATTACAATAAGAGTAAGTCGTTATTTTTTTTTTCCTTTCCAAAAGATAGTTTTTCTTTTCATACAACTATTTGTAAATAACATTTCTTGTTTAAATACTACTAATTAACTACTCAAAAAAGTTGAAATTGCAATAAATATGTATGGACAGAAAAAATCAAAATTTATCTCCTTATTTTGTCACTAAGCATTTTATATTAGAGGCATTAGCGGTACCATTTAGATTGATTTTAAGAGAAAAATTCATTCAATTCAAAGATTAAAATACTCGCAGTTTGGTTCGATTTAGATGACTAATCAAAATAATATCTGATCTAATTCAAATTAATACGGATTAAATTGGATCAATTTTCGGTTGATCCAAATTGCAATTTGTAATATATTATTTTAATAATAATATTATAAAACTAAATTTTGTAATAAATTTGAAACAAAATATTATATATAATATACTAGAAATTAATATTACACAATAACATAGATAGATTATGTTTGAATTATATGAAATAGTAATAAATTATATAAACTTAAATAAATAAGTATTATTAGAAATTAATTGACTAACAAATAATAGTTTAATACAATATCTCATACTAATAAAAAAAAACAAATAAGTATTAAAATTTATAAATGTGGCTAGGTTTGGATTTTAAAAATGAATATGAAATTCGATCTGATTCAAACAGTTTTCACAAAAGAATATCCAAATTTATCCAATAATATTCATTTTTGTGCAGTTTTTGGTTTTTTTAGATCGGTTTGTGGTTTGTTTTTTTGGATTGATTTGGATGTAAACACCCCTATTAGAGATGTTAAATTAGATTATCAATTTTTTTTTTGTCTTAATTTCTACACTTATTTCAACATGTTTAATTTAGTATACCTAAACTTCTACTTTTCTTCTGATTATTATCTATTTTCTTGTCACTTGAGTTTGCCCTATAGGTGTGGTATAGGATTTTTATTGGTTAGGGTGGGAATTTGTGTTACCTTAGACTTGCTTCATCTATTTGCAGTTTTTGGGACTCTTGGGGATAGAGCTAGGGTTAAGCAAGGCTTGAATCTTATATGACATTCAATTGTGTGGTCTATTTGGACATTTTGAAATGATTCTATTTTATCTAGTAAGACGGTGATTGTTGAGCAGTTAGTAAATAAGAATAAATTCTCTTCATGGAAGTGGTTGTTGGATAAAACTTTTGGTTATTCATATACTTTCTACAAGTAGAAGGCGAAGCTTGTTATGTATATAGACCAATAGAAGTTTGTGCGGTGGTTACGGTCGGATCAATTTGTGCTCAGTTTGTTGGAGTTTTAGTTCTTATTTATCTCCTTGGTTGATTATGCTTTTTCTCTTCTTTAGAATTATTTGGCTTAGGAGTATTGTCGAATCGAGGGTGTTCATGAAGGTTTTCTGATTAGTTGTTTTTCGATATTGGGGTTTCTTGGACAAATGTGAATAAAATTAGATCGATGACGAATTAATTAAAGAAATGTGAATAAAATTAAGTTATAAAAAAATAATATATTATAATTTTAAACTTAAACACTAATTTTTTTTAGCAAGTAGCACATAATTTGTTTTATAAGCAGCATATATATATAAAAAAATGATATAAGTTGATTTGATTACCAAACAAATCTACTTTTCCCTTTTAAACTTGGCGGATAAGCAATTTATTTGTACAGCTTATGTATAAGCTATTTATAATATAAGGTAAAATAAAGTAAAATTAATTATATATAAGTTGTTTTTATAAATTATCTTGAATAGTTATGAAAATTAATTGAAAACGGTTTATGAACATGTATAAGTTATTTTTATAAATTATCGCAAACAAATTTGTTAATGTCTATGACAGTAGATAAACTCAAATAAGTCAATCAAAGCAAACTTTTGGTAGTATATCTGCTATAAGTTAGAAGTTTAGTCTTGTCAAATAGAATTTTATATACAGTTGAATTTTTATGCATTACCAGTGTAAAAAGTTTTATACAATCAACAAATCATAACTAATCACGTAAGTGACTTTATAAGTATTTATGGCAAAAGTCAAACATTACTAATTATCTAATAGTTGTGGTTGATTGACAATGTAAAATATCTTTACATTACAATGTATTTAATTAAATACTTTAATATATTCAAATGTAATTATTTATTAATTTTCTAATTGTTAGTTTGTTAATTACTGTTATAATTCAAAGAATTATTGTGGCAAAATTACTAGCTGCACAAGAGTGCTCATAAGTAAATTTTACATAATGTATAGTATTTATGAACATATGACCAAAATAATTATTTTTAATAATAATAAAAAATTAATTTTACTTTTAGTTGATATTTAAAAAAAGCGTTTCTTTTGTATAATCTTATAACCATTAAAGAATAACTCTTCAATCATATCAATCATATGCCAGGCGGGCAGTGAGAATCATTGCTCACTCCTGATATCGTTTAGGGAAGTGAGATTAATGTTGAACCAATTATATGAATTGAAAATGTTATAGCTACATATATATACATTTGCTTTGTTATTAAAAAGCAATATGGATAATGCATGGCTCCACTTCAATTCATATAAAATATAATACACCAATATACTTGTAATCAATTTGGTTTAAAAAGTTGAATGAAGCAAAATTTTCAAGGTAGATCATGAATGCATGGCCAAATATACGTGGAGTACAAAGTAGAATTTGGGAAATTGATGCTACAGTTCCTAAAGTAAGGGAGTGGATACTATATGCCTATATGGGGTTCCATTTGATAGGAAATTTTATAATTAAAAAATATATATTTCTTACACCTCATAGACCCATATGAAAGAAGTGGTTTTGTTTCAAACATTGCTATTTTTAATAAAATATTATATTTATTTTTCATTTTTTATTAAAAATAATAAATGTGGAAGATTTGCCTTTCAATCATTTTTTGAGAGGTTTATATTAAATACACCTACAAAATTAAAAATATTCAAAAGAAAATAAGAAACTCTACTACTTTGATCTAATGATAAAATATAAGTGTTATTTTTTTATTATACAAAATTTATTAGAGTAAAAAAGGGTACTTTAACTTCTAAATTCAAAAAAAATTAAATCTAACATCATACCACAAATATCAACCTGAATTATTTGAAGTGTTGTAAAACACATGTATTGAATTTGCAAATTCAATTCCCGCTACTGTCATTGGAATTAAACAAATAATAAATCTCTTTGAAAGTGTGTCTAATATACTTGAAAATATGTTTTGTTTTAGATTAGAAATTTTTATATGGACGTTTTTTAAGATTAAAAATATCATTTTTTTTTAAATTAGAGATTCAAAATAAATAAAAAATTTATGAATTAAAACGTTGAGAGTTTTTCTATAAAGATTAAAAATAAAATTTAAAAATTTTATATAGACTAAATTTTTGTTTTATTTTATTTTTAATTATTAAGATTACACTTTCGTTTGATTAAAATTTCAATTTTTAAAATTAAAATATAATCTCCAAAATATTTAAGAATATCTTAGAACACTATTATTTTTTCTAAATTTTCTTTAAAAAAATTAAAAATTAAATAAGAAATATGTATATTTAAGTATGTAACTCCATATAAAAAAGACAGGCTCACCGTCCGTAATCACATGCCGAACAATCTTTCACTCTTGCATTTTTTTCTCATATGAAAAATCCGTATCTTGAAAAAAGCAGATAAAAGGGGTTCCATTTTCAAGTTTTGGGATTGGAGGAATCTTTTTGCATTCCTCACTAACTTCACTAACTTTAATTGATTATGAAAAATGCCTTTGAAAGAGAGAGAAGCACGAAGGGCACCGAAAAGTGAGAACACCTTATGATGAAAGCAAGAAAATTTAAAACGACCCGATTTGACGGGCCAACACACACACTCCTCTGTCCACACATCAGATTTGTGTACAACATTCCCTTCTGCTTCAAAGTGTGAAAAGTAGGGAAAGTGAAAGATAAATAAAGGTAAAAAAATTCTATGTCATATTTGATTTGATGAAAAAAAGAACAAATGTGACCGTAAACTTTTTAAACATTTTCTACTACTTTTTCTTAATCAAATAAATTTACATTAACTACATTTTATGGAATGTGAGAATAGTGTAACTACCGTATAAGGAGGAAAAAAAAAAAAAGAGGAATGTGATGATTGATATTATAAAAAAAATTAAATATCAAATTATAAGAAGAAATTTAAATAACTCATCATTAAACGAGATATAAGTCTTATATTTTTTAGACACAATCGTGAAATTCTACTTTTAAATTTGAAATATTATATTCAGTCTAATAATATTAGTATTTATAATTTGAATTAGGTCTTACGGATTACATAAATCTCATTTTTACTAACTTAATAACTATTCACAAATTTTTAAAAGAAATCATTTTATAAAAATATTAAATATAAAGTTAAATAAGATTTTAGTCCATGTAAAATTTTATTAATTTTTTTAGTCTTTATAAAAAATTTCATTAACTTTAAGTCCTC
>JBBPBQ010020324.1:51064184-51085864 GCA_037974755.1 Cicer yamashitae | reverse complement strand
TTTTGCAATAATATTTATGACATTGTAATAAATTTTCCCACAAAAATTTAGAATTTTTTAACAAGTGATAAATTAAATATGAATTTTTAAACACCAAAAAACTTAAAATTCATATTTAATTAATCATTTGTTAAAAAATTCTAAATTTTTGTAAAAAAGTTGTTAAACATGTCATAAATATTACTGCAAAAACTCATTCAAAAATTCGAAAGGTACATAATAGTTGAAATAAAATCAGAGTAAAGTAAAAACAATATTCAAATTAAATTTCAAATATTTTGTCACCGAGTGAAATTTAAATAAATTTCATTAAATAACATAAGCCTAATTTTACTCGAGTCAGATAATTATGCACAATTTATTTTTAAAAAAAATAATTATCACCAATGTTCAATCATATCTAATGTTTAATTTTTATTGATTCACAATATAAAATTTTAATACATGTATAACTAATCAAATTATACAATGACATATATAATTTCTAAAATATTTCTATAGATATATATATGAATGTAATTAAATACACCCATATATGTAAAAAGAAATTGGTCAAATGTAAAAAAATATATTCTATTAATAAAAATTAAATCCAAAGTTTATTACACATCTGGCACGAACTAACCCGGGAACAGTACGTATTTTGTAAAGAGAAGTGCTTTTTTGTTGATGTTGTAAAACTTTAATATTTGATTTGATTTGATGAATTTTGTCGTCTTTAACTTTTAGTTTAATTTAGAGAGGGAAATTCTAAAGTCAACTACACCTCATCATTTGGTCTTGGTTCTTGTAGGCAACACCTCATTTCCCACTTTGTATACTTTTTACTATTCTCATCATCATATTCATTATATATCATCATTAACTCTCTATATAATCACATTCCCTATCATCATCCATTTCATCACCGTGTGGAAAAAATTAAAACATGAAGGTGCATCAGTTCACACGTGGATTTTGGGAGCATGAACCTTCCCTTACACTTGGGTGCAAGCGTTTACGCCCTCTTGCTCCTAAAATTTCTAATAACACCGATAATTCTACTACTAACACCCCCTCTCTTTCTTTTGATCTCAAGAGTTTCATTAGACCCGAAAGTGCTTCCAGAATTAATCTTGCTTCTTCCGATGATAACAAGAAAGATCCACCTTCACCACAAGGCCAGGTTCATAATTAAACTCTCCTTAATTATTTCATCTTTCTTTTTAAGCCTCTTCATTCATGCAATAGTCATAATTAACTCACGTGCATATAACATATCATGCAACAAAAAAGAAATTAAGTAATTAAGAAGAACATGAATAATTCACATTAACATGCCTACAGCCACCATGACATAAAAAAATTGGCGATTTTTTTATATGAAGATATTTTTTTAATGCTTAATTTTATTTATAACCATATAAAACACATTTTTATATTTTTATATATATTTTTGTAAAATTTAAGATAATGACATAATTTTGCTTACAATGACTAACATTAATAATTTGGTTCATAAAAAAAATATCAAACCAAATTTCTTTTCAGAGAAATATTGACTCCTCGAACATTACCACCTTCTTTTTCAGAAGTTGTGAGAATATAGTTAAAAAATGATTTTTGTTTATTTTGAATTAAAAATGACAATTGTATGCTAACTATTTATTTATAATTATTTATAGGTTGAGACGCTTCCAGGAGGGACAAGATGGAATCCAACACAAGAACAAATAGGAATATTAGAGATGTTATACAGAGGAGGGATGAGAACTCCAAATGCACAACAAATAGAACAAATCACAATTCAACTTGGCAAGTACGGAAAGATTGAAGGGAAAAATGTGTTCTATTGGTTCCAAAACCACAAAGCACGCGAGAGACAAAAGCAGAAACGAAACAGTCTTGGCCTTGTTCATAGTCCTCGAACTCCCACCACAACAGTTGTGTCACCCACCTTTAGTTGCATTACTACTTTAGACACCCCCAAAAGGGTATGTTCGTATATCTTTATGTTGTCTAATTCCATTCTTTTCAAGCCATAATTAATTATGCATTAAAGATTATTATTACTAGTTTAGCTATGCACATAATTTTAATATATACTATTTCATCCCAAAATATAAGAATAAATAAATTAAAAAAAATTAATATATTTAATCTAAAATTTATTTTACTTCCTAAAAAATTTAATATATGCATTGATAAATAGTTAACTTTTTTAATTCGTCCATCCAATTAATTACTCTCTTTGTCTTATATATAATATCTCATTTGAAATATTTGTTTATCGTACGTACCCAACACGTCTATAACAATGAAACAAGATATAGGTTATTGAATATGTTACATTAATTTTGGGCAGGGTGAAGTAATGGAAAGAGATCAAGGAGATCATAGTCCATTGAAAAAGAGTAGGAGTTGGCCATTGGAGTACATAGAAGAGCAAAATTGGTCAATGTGCAAAGAAGAGGAACATAAAACTCTAGAGCTTTTCCCATTACACCCGGAAGGCAGATGAAGGGGTTTGTTTAATTTTATGATGAACATTTTAGCAATAATGAGGAATTTTTAGATTTTTTTTTTCTTTCCGTAATGTGCTTTAATTTGCTTTAGTGTAATTTCTTCTTTCATTTGCATTGGGAAAGAAGAAAGACAAAGATGTGTACTACTGTGTCTTTGTACTCTTTCACGTAATGTTATTGTTCCTGACTTTGGAGCCGAATTAACAAAACTTTATTTTGTCGCTATTTTTTTTGTTATTTGTTGATTAATTCAGCGTAGTAGGTGTGACTTTGAAAACATTAAATCCTTTTTTGACAACATAGGCTTGTGAATCGAAAGCTTTTGGTTAAAAGGTGAAGCTATATAGGACACTGAAGTCCACGCACCTACTTCTACATATTTCTCCAATTCTTCTTTAAACTTATCTTAATTAAGCATATATACATGGACTCTCATATACTATACTATGATTTTAAGTTTAAATTAATTAATTTAATTACAGTTTTAGTGAAAATAAAAAAACTAAAAGTACGATTAAATTAAATTAATTTGAATAAAACATGTTATTGTCCTCGATCCAGCCGAAATTGCATAATAATCACACTTGATACTCCACTCACACTATATAGATCAGACTTTCATAAAGTAAGGCACATTTGAGTGACAAAACGGTGGTACATGGTTCATTTAATTTTTTAATCGTTTATTACATGCAAATTTAGGCCTATATATGGATTAGTATCACAGATTCACAGTGATTGTAGGGTCAATGATGAACCCACCATAAGAATCGGGAGGGAAAGAAAGATCAACAATTTGAAAAATTCATAATTAAAGTATATAGTCCCCAAAAGGCCCACTATCAATTGGTTGTATTTTTAAATAACAAAGGGTAATGTCGATAAATTCCTATTGAGACAAGGTATTGTTGAGAAATGGAAGGTTAGTGCATAATGAGAAGGTGACAGAGACATATCCGATCATTTTGAGAATTTGTTCAGGGAGGAACAGTTTAATACACCTGTTTTTATGGTTTTGAGTATGAAAGGTTGTTATTTGATCGGTGAAAATTTCAATTTGATGCTTACAACCCTATTATGGGAAGAAGAGGACAACGGGGAAATTTGATGTTTCGACGGCAGTAAAAGTCTCGATTCATATGGGTACAAAGTTAAATTTTTTAAAGCAAGTTGAGACTTTTTGAAACAAGATATCATATGTTTTTTTGCTAGAGTTCCTCACCACCACAAAGTTATACAAATGTTATGTTGGAACACAATTGATTTTATACTTAGATTTTTTATGTTAACAAAAGTATTTTATGAGTATAATATATTTGATTTCACATAGTATCAAAGAAGATTTATGTTTTTGAATAAAATCTAAAATAAGATTTGATTCAAATTTATGATTGAAGAAAGTATTTGACCAAGTTAAAAATAAGATATGGTCAAATGTTTTTGAACAAAATCTAAAATAAGTTTCGATTCTCATTTATGATTGAAGAAATTTTTTGACCAAGTTAAAAAGAATATATGGTCAAGATTTGAAGAAGATTTGATCAAGATTTATCTACAATAAAATATGAACAATATCAATCTGAACAAAATATGAACATAATCAATCTGAAGAATTTACAAATTCAATCTGAAGAAAATACAAACAGAATCAATCTGAAGAATTTACAAACTCAATTTGAAGAAAATACAAAGAATCAATCTGAATAATTTATAAACTTAATCTGATTAAAATACGAATAGAATCAATCTGAACAAAATCAATCTAGAAGAACTATTCATATTGGATTGAGAAATAAATAATTGACTAAAGAACATATTATCAAAAAACATCTTGTTCATAATGTTTTTGAATAAGATCATTATTGACCAAGCTAGGAATGAAGATACAATTCAGAATTAAACAATGACAAAATTGAAGCCCTAATTTTATTTATAAATAGATATTCAAAACTGAAGAAGAAGATCATCGAAAAATCAAAAAAAGAGTAGAAGAAATCAAGCTCAAAATTCAAAATTCCTCTTAGAGTTCAAAGAGAGAAACACTTGTTCGAATGAGAAATATTTTCTAAGTGTTTTCTTAGAGTGTGATAGTCATTATTATAATCATCTTGTTAGAAGCAAATTACTTAAGTTCCAAATTCTTGTAACCTAGGCCGATAGTGGTTTTAGTGTTCCTTCAACAATTTGGGGTTGTTATTTTGTATGGAGAAGACTTGACTTGTAGGGTCAAGGTGTTGGTTGTGTTCCTTCAACAATCTGGGGTTGTCAGGTTGTTAAGAGAATACTTGGCTTGTAGGGTCAAAGTGGTTAGTTACTCAAAGTCTGGGGTTGTCAGGCTGTTTAGGAAGACTAACTTGTAGGGTCAAAGTGGTTAGTTCCTCAAATCTTATTTTAGATTTTAACTTATCATATCATGAATTGTTGCCCCTTTTTTCTTACGATAATAACTCTGTCCAACTCATTGGACCTTTTTGAAACATTTTCTACATAAATTATAGCTCCAACCGTTATCCAAATCAACCTCAATGATAAATTATAGCACCAACTGTTATCCAAATCAACCTCAATGATATTTGCAAGCAAGAACAGAGCTAAAGCACCTCTGTAAACAAATAATCATATCATCTATAACATATAAAGAATTTGGAATAAATAAATAAATAGTTATTAAATAAATAAATACAAATGAATAAATATATAAATAAAAAATAAATATAAAAATACATAAATAAATTTAATGTTTTTTCTGAATTGACTTCTATCAACTTCAAAATTGTCATTATTTGTGTTTGGATTGAATCATCACTTAATGATAAGCTAATATGACCGGTAAACTGATTAAGTGACTCAGTTAGTAACACCTCAATACATTCCAACCTATGTTTATATAAAATTGTCCATTAGTGACTGATTGAAACTGATTTAGAAATAGTTAAATCATGAATTATGACTTGAATTATGTTTTTATGAAAAGTAAGAATAAGATATTATGAAAGTGATGCATCGGTTCTTTAATTTCAGCATTCAACTACAAATTGATTCCAAAGAAAGCATTAGAAATTCCCATTACACCTAATATTGAAATCAATCAAATCATTAATTAATATCAAGATAATAAAACTAAAAATTATAAATTATAAAAAAAATTAACAATTTAAGAACACACAAGTGTGTTAACCATTTGATTTCTTTAATTTGGCAAGCTAGGTGATAAGAACAACAAGACCAAATTCGTCGTGCTGCACAATGTATATTTGTATTTGATCATGAAAAGGTCCCCATAAAGTGCAGTTCACCCTTTGACTCATAGAACATTACATTAACTTATATATTAACTTGTATATTACATTTTTGTATTTGATTAGCAAAAGGTCCCCATAAGTGCAGTTCACCCTTTGACTTCTACAACATTACATTAACTTGTATATTAATTTGTAGTATTTATTTATAACGTATATATAAATTATGCATTAAGAAATTATTTGATTACTTAATAGTAAATTTTAATAATTAGTAAATAATAAAAAAAATTGACGAAAATAGAAATATTTGTTGCAAGTAAAATACACTAAGAGCTTACTCCTAGATGGCAATGGCAATGACTTCGTTTTTTATTCCGTTCCTTTCTGTTTTCTTAATGTCATCTTTCTTGACAACATGACCAATGACATATTTATTTAAAACAAATAAATTAGTAAAATAGAATTATAATAACAAAGACCGGAAGAAAATCTTCAAACTTTGAGATATTAAAATGTATACTAATCGATCAACTTGTCATCGATAGTAGAACTAAGTATTTCTCTAAAAGGTGTAAATTCAAAATTATATATTGGAATAACATCAAAGTCAATTAAGAAATTTTTTATTAGATAAATATCCTTCGTCGATTAATTTTTAGAATTGAGTGATGAGCGTCTTCTTAACAATAGCATGTATTTTTTCACACTATAAATTTATATTTATAAAAATAAATATTAAATATATTAAATATTTATATTTATATAGATTAACTATTAAATATAAATACATACAAACATATAAGTGTGTATATATATATAAATATACATATATATAAATAAATTTACCATGTAATAATTTATATTTTATAAAAATATTTATAACATAATCACAATGTAAAAATGTAATATAAAATATATAACTGCATGTGACAAACCTTTTCATCTAAAAGGATCATGTATAAGCTTATTTTATGATACATTTTTTTGAATTTTGTTTGATTCTACAAACGAATGACACGAACTTTTAGATTTTAATTTACTTTTTATGACAAAAATGTCTTTGATGAGGGTGATAGTTGGTTTCATGGTTTGTTGTTAACCTTTTGAAGATTAGTGAAGTAATGGAAGTGAATATGAACATGAATAAGTTTACATGTCTAGGGAAAGCTTCAATTGCAAAACCTTTAGTAATAAAAGTCTTATGCCTCTACACGTACATATATCATAAATATATGTCATGTTGGTTATGATTGAACATATTAAGAATGAAAGAACTTGAATGCATAATTTATTAATTTTTTTATAAATGCTGGTTAGTTCTTATGTTATAAAATGTAAAAAGAAAATATTTGATCAATAAAGACTTATCACGTTGAAAGGTAAAAAAAAACCAATTATTGTTGCAACATAAGCGAAAAAAATGTTATGTTCAGAAATTATAAAATTATAAAAGAAAAAGTTAATATTACTTATTTTATTATCTAAAAAAATTGTTCATTTTAGAAGATTTAATTAAAAAAAATAAATAAAAAAAGACAAAGACTAGACAAAGTCTCCATCATGTGTTCTATAATACGTTACCTTGTAAGCTCCTTGTCTAAATGGGCCGTAAGTCCAAACTATTGACCAAAGTGGACCATATCTAAGCCCATAGCATGTTTCAGTACGGAGTCAAACTAGGGTTTCCAATTCGTCGTTTATATACTTCATACACGTGTGCACCGGTGTGGTGCAGTGCAGTGCAGCCTTCTCTGCCCTCCCAAAAAAAAAAACTGAAGAAAAAAAATCCAAAAAAATTTCAGTTTCTCCGCCGTATCCTCATCCGTTCCGATCACCGGCGGGTTTATCCTTAGTCCATTTACACGCTCAAAGAAGAAAAATCCAAAAAAAAAATTGAAATTAATTTTCAATTTATATCTTTTTTGAGAACTGTGAAGTGGTTCGGTTAGGGTTTAATTTTTATTAATTTATTAGTATCATCGATTTGAAGTAGTGATGGCTCAGGTTCAGGTTCAGCATCAAACTCCCGCCGCCGTGTCGGCTCCTTCGAACGGTGTGGTTGCCGCACCGAACCCGAACTTCGTTACGACGTCGTTGTACGTAGGTGACCTTGACCTAAATGTCAACGATTCTCAGCTTTACGATCTGTTCAATCAGGTTGGCCAAGTCGTTTCGGTTAGGGTTTGTAGGGATTTGGCTTCGCGTCGTTCACTTGGTTATGGTTATGTTAATTTCAGTAACCCTCAGGATGGTTAGTTTCTTTTACCTTTTGAATTGTTTATATACTAATTTAGTTTAATTCACTTTAAAGCGTTCTGAATTGTGGTTAATTTTTTATTGTGTTGTTTATTTAGCCGCTAGGGCATTGGATGTGCTGAATTTTACTCCACTGAACAGCAAATCCATTAGGGTTATGTATTCTCATCGGGATCCTAGTATTAGGAAGAGTGGTACTGCAAATATTTTTATCAAGGTGCGTTTTTCTTTTCTTTTTTACATTCTCTTTAGATAATAACATTAGTTAGTAGGGTGTATTGGTAGTTTAATCAATGGAATCAATCCTGGAATTTTATGCATATAATTGTAAGAAGAATTGAAGCTGTACAAATTTAGCGATTAATCTGAAATAGAGATGATTTCGAACACTAGATTGCTATGTAGTCAGAAGCAGCTGCAATCGCGCCGTCGTGTCGCGGTGGTCTGGCTCTATGCAAAACGCTGTTTCGTCGCAGATTAGGGTAGCAGCCATCGTGGCCTTGATTGTGGCTGATTCGCGCAGAAGACGACGCTCAACAGTAAATGCAAAGGAAAATGTCTTAAATGCCCTCAACCATGGTTGTTAGGGGCACACGACAGATCGTGAAGTCATAGTCATGCTGCCGCCTGCTGGTTATTTTTGTTACAGTCATGGTTCAAAAATTTATATGTGTATAGTATTAATTGCTTCTAAATGTTCTTTAGTTTTTGCATTTTTCTATTTTTTTGCCTTTGTATGTGTATGGTATTAATTGGTTCTCAATGTTCCCTTAGACTTCGACGTAGCGGCTATACCGCTACCTGTTACACCGCTATAGCGTTTTGAGGGTTGGCCGCTACGCTAAGCTATCAGCTACTGACTACATAGCTAGATTCTGTATTTACTTGATATATTTAAGTAGTGGGTTGGAAACGTAGTGTTTGTTTTATATTATATCAATTGATTTGACTAATTGAGTCTGATAATTTTGATAATTGTGTTGGTGGTGCAGAATTTGGATAAGACAATTGATCACAAAGCTTTACATGATACTTTTTCTACTTTTGGACATATTTTATCGTGCAAAATAGCTACTGACGGTTCTGGTCAGTCTAAAGGTTATGGTTTTGTTCAATTTGACACTGAGGAATCTGCTCAGAATGCAATTGATAAGTTAAATGGCATGCTGATCAATGATAAACAGGTGTATGTGGGTCATTTCCTACGTAAGCAAGATAGAGATAATGTTTTTAGTAAGACAAAATTTAATAATGTCTATGTGAAAAACCTATCTGAGTCATTCACGGAGGATGAGTTGAGAAAGGTATTTGGAGAATATGGCACCATTACTAGTGCTGTTTTGATGAGAGATGCAGATGGTAGGTCAAAGTGTTTTGGTTTTGTCAATTTTGAAAATCCAGACGATGCTGCTAATGCTGTTGAGGCATTGAATGGAAAGAAATTTGACGACAAGGAGTGGTATGTGGGAAAAGCCCAGAAAAAATCTGAACGGGAGCTTGAGCTGAAAGGTCGGTTCGAGCAGACTGTTAAGGAATCTGTAGACAAATATCAAGGTGTGAATTTGTATCTCAAGAACTTGGATGATTCCATTAGTGATGAAAAGCTCAAAGAAATGTTCTCTGAGTTTGGCACAATTGCCTCATACAAGGTTGGCAATATGATTCTTTTTACTGATATATCTGTATTAGTCAAATCTTTATTTTTGTGGCCGATTTTGAACAATTAGATTCTTTTCACTCATACTGCAGATTATGCGAGATCCAAATGGAGTCAGTAGAGGATCAGGATTTGTTGCATTTTCAACTCCTGAGGAAGCATCAAGAGCTGTAAGTATAAAACTGTTACTGGCTATTGTATTTGTGTTGTTTGAGGAACTATACCATAACATAACATTTATATACAAATGTGGCGGTACTTTTGTAGCTTGGAGAGATGAATGGTAAAATGATTGCTGGCAAACCTCTTTATGTTGCTGTTGCACAGAGGAAAGAAGATAGAAGAGCAAGGTTACAGGTAATATGGTTGTAAATGTGGTTCAGGAATCACTTCGGTTCTTTTATTATTTAACTGCTATTTTTAAATACAGAAATCCCGCTACCAATACTTGTGAATTTCTATGTGTGTGTTCCTTTGTTAGTTAACATATACTTTATTCAGTCACATCAATCATCTCTCTTTTGATGGTTAGCCCAAATCATCTCTCTTTTGATTCGATAAATGTGATACTCTATATTGTATGATCATTGTATCTGGAGGCTTCCAGAGGCTTATCATAGGGATGCGACCAATGTGTCCCTCTTGCTGGTGGAGGTACCTGAACCTCACATACTCTGAGGGTCATTTTCCTTTGCAATTGAAGCGTATTGTACAGTGGCCTGGATGCTGGAAATTGATTTGCTATTGCTTAGTACATTACCTGAGTACATATTTAGTGGAAAAAATTTCGAGTTTAACTTAGTGTAACTTGAAATCTATAAATGGTATATACCTAGTTGAACCACCTGACTTGGTCTCTTTTAAAAAATTAAACAAATGTTCATAAAGCTTAATATTTAATACAAATTGATTGCATTGCATGCTTGTTATTAGATAGTTACATTAAGTAATTTATGAATTCTTTGACAAACTTTCCATCAATCCTATATATATTTTCGAATATAGCTCAATAGTTGAAGGATAGTTTTTGACACTATTTGTGTTTGTTTTAATTTCTTGTTATATTTATTCTTTGACATTTTTTTTCTGTGAAAAAATAGCTAGGATTGGTGTGAATTTTTCGATATAATTCATAAAAAGCACTACTTCATAACATATTAATTGCCTGCATGCATTGCAATTAAATTTTATTAAACATGACATTATTTTCAATGTAGGATGGTCAGGTCAAAAACCATTTCATTTTTCTTAGTATAATATGTTCATGTAATTAATTATTTTATTAGAAATCTGTGTATTGCAGTTCTGTTCAACTAGTGGCCTATTAGTTTTACCAATGGCTCAATGCCTCGATTGAGTTGATGGCCAGACCAGGTTTAGTAAAATTTATTTGATTGTTACTATTGTCAAACCATCATATAGAACAATTCCCTCAAATATAACATTTCCCTAAGTCTATTTAGTGCCATGCATTTTTTATTTTGCTCATTTTTATGGTTTATGACGAGACAATGATGATGATGATTAGAGGGCTATTTCTATGATGTAAAGTGATAAACGTGAAGGAATCTAAAAGAAACTTTTGCATTTGTGTTGTAGCCATTTTTCACTGTAATTACTTACTTCATGCAGGCACAATTTTCACAAATGAGGCCTGTTGCAATTACACCTTCTGTTGCACCCCGAATGCCACTCTACCCTCCTGGGGCACCTGGTCTCGGACAACAATTTATGTATGGGCAGGGGCCTCCGGCCATGATTCCTCCACAAGTAATTACTATCATGCTTTTGCTTGCAAATTAAGCTGTTATTTCATTGATGCAATGTTTTAGAAATTGTTTTTAAACGTGAAAATTATGTTTCACATTAGCTTGTAGTAAATTCATGTCTGTGTGCCTTAACATTGTTGTACTTGTGGGCCTACACATTTTTGTTCATGTAATTCTGTTCCAAAGATGTGAGCAGGTTCTATTTGACTCTAATGTTTCCTTCGTATGGTGCTTGAGATCAACAGTCTCCATCAGATTAACATACCATTTCTAATTTATCGGCATATTTATGCAAATAACCAATTTAGATGGAAATATATCAGTAATCACCCCTCCAATAATAATTCCAGGCTGGATTTGGATATCAGCAGCAGCTTGTTCCTGGAATGAGACCTGGTGGTGGTCCGATGCCAAGTTTCTTTGTTCCATTGGTTCAGCAGGGCCAACAAGGCCAGCGCCCAGGTGGGCGCCGCGGAGCTGGTCCTGGTCAACAACCCCAGCAGCAAGGTCCAATGATGCAGCAGCAGGTCTGCTTATGCACATATTCTCTTGTTATCGTTCTTATCTTTTATCTTTGATGTCGAGTTACTGATAACGAGGTTCTGTTTTTTTCTCAGATGATTCCAAGGCAACGCATTTATCGCTACCCTCCTGGCCGCAACATGCAAGATGTCCCTCCTCAAGGAGTTGCTGGAGGAATGATGTCAGTCCCATATGACATGGGTGGTCTTCCAATCCGTGATGCTGTAGGCCAACCAATGCCCATTCAGGCTTTGGCTACAGCACTTGCAAATGCTCCCTCTGAACAGCAGAGGACTGTAAGTCCTGTTTCCGTATTTTTTTTCAGTTCTCATGTTTGTTTCTTCTTTTTGTGCTCTTTGATTGTTGTGTCGTTCAATTGTACTGATATTTTTCCATGTATGGTCAGATGCTTGGGGAGGCTTTGTATCCGCTTGTAGATCAGCTGGAACATGATGCAGCAGCTAAGGTTACTGGCATGCTTTTGGAAATGGACCAGCCTGAAGTGTTGCATCTGATTGAATCGCCAGATGCTCTCAAGGCCAAAGTTGCTGAAGCCATAGATGTGCTTAGAAATGTTGCTCAACAACCAGCAGATCAACTAGCCACACTCTCTCTCAATGACACCCTTGTGTCTTAGATCCTATTTAATCAGTCAACAGGAATCCTCAATCCAATCATATCCCCCCTTTATTTTTGTCGTGGTCTCTTAGATTGATGATGTTAGTACTACAGAAGTTATGTTATTTGTACGTTGCTTTTTATTTATATTTGTTTCCGCCGTGTTTTAGGATTACCAACCTTTGGATTTATTATTATTAGCTTTATGGATTTACGGTTTGCGTTATTTCCCCCTAATATTATATCCCTCAGGAATGAAATATAACAAAAAATATTAGCTGAAAAGTTGTGGTCTATCTGGTTAAAAATTAAAATTAAATATAACAACTTTTCAGTTATTATTATGTTTGTTTATATTTCATTTTAATATTTCATTTTAAGTAGTTAATGGACTGTAGTACTATTAATTAACTGTTATAGTATTTTTTTTCATTTTGGCGTTTGCACTGAAGCCTGATCCATGTGACGGGCTGTTTTAATTATTGAGGAAATCAAATTATTTTTTAAAATTAAACTTTTTTATGTCCGAACAATGTATACTGTTAATACTGGTGTTTGTTGGTGTAATGAATCTGAAGATTACCTTTATGCATACTCGTTTTCTCTTTTTGTCGTGCTTATTTTAAGCTTCGGTTAAGAAATGACCCAATTTAATTTTCCGTCATCTTGCACGATCAATACTAATAAGCCCATCACTTAAATGTTTGGAGAGGTTCTTGTTATGATCGTTGCAGCTTACGTGAAATGGACATCCTCAGTCAACGTTATGCCAACATTGTTCAACAGAATAGTAGTGGAGAAGGCAGGAAGAGATTGATGTTTATAAGTTTGAAAGTGATAAGATTTAATAATAAGAGTTTTATTAACAAATGTCTTTAACATGTTATCATCTGTCTTTAGCATGTTAACGTGTCTTTTAAAATGATACTAAATAAATAATAAGAGTCTTGTTAGGTCTTTCACAATCCTTTTTAGAGTATAACGTTTGAGAGGATTTAAAATGTACAACAAAATGTATTGTTTGGATGCTTTAACATAATGTTTAAAAATTCCTGACATTTTATTTAGACATTTCTTGTACCTGAAATAGAACCTTAACAAAGTCATGAGATTTTTGGGACCTTGATTCCAATAATACATTTAAAGACATTTATTAGCTTCGCTAGTATACTTCAAATATTAAAAGGTTTAATAAAATTATAATTTAAATGTAATAAATACTTAACCACACAAGTTTGGTAGGCCTGGAAAGAAAAATTTGCCTGACTTATTTATCTAATTAATCTTCCAAAAATCTTGACCTTATCTAAATTAAAAAGGACTAGTCTAGTCTAAGTCTAATTTAGACCAGTACATAAGTCCCTATATATCACCCGGCCATATTTCCTCTCTCATTTTTATGATTAAAATTATACTCTTGATATATTAAAAATGAATTTTGTACATCATTGATTAAACAAAATTAAGTGATTTTGAGCTCTCCATCACATCAAGAAATATATATAGGAATAGTGATCATCTTTGCTCAGCTATAGTTATTCAAAAATAAAGTTTAATAATTACATTCTCACAAAGAATAGATAAATCACTTTCTATGCAATAAATAAAGCAATTCATGTTTGTTCAATAAATTGGGTGAAATAAATACTTTCCGACTTTTTTTTTTGGTAAACAAAATTCTTTTAAACTTATCATAATATTTCACAACAATTAAAAGACGAATGTATATGGACCATTCTAGTAGAGTATGCACACACACGTGACAAAATATTTTTTGAAGGACACACTATATCTATTACTTTTTATTATTTTGTTTTTTCCTTAAGTATTTAGTTGTCTTGTTTACATAATTTTTTTGACTAAATAGCATCGTGGTCCTTTAACTTAATTTCAGTTAACGTTTTAGTTCATTTTTTTTTTCTTTTTGATTTGGTCTTTTATTTTAATTTTAAGTGACAATTTGATCTTTTATGTTTTAAAATGTCAATAATGTTATCTTTTTTTTACAAAAATTCATCAAAATTTTCAAACAAAACCCATAAAATTAATTATATTCTTCAATATAATACAAATTTCATCAAATTCGTAACTCAAATGTTCAAATAAACTTATATTTTCATTCTTTATTTGATGTTGTTAGAGATGAAAATATGAGTTTATTTAAAGATTTAAGTTATAAATTTGATGAAATTTGTATTATATTGAGGATGATAATTAATTTTATGAGTTTTGTTTGAAATTTTTGATGAATTTTTTGGAAAAAAAAAAAGGATAACATTGTTGACATTTTAAAACTTAAAAGATCAAATTGTCACTAAAATTAAAATAAAGGACTAAAATGTTAACTGAAATTAAGTTAATGGATCACGGGGTACTATTTAGCCTATTTTTTCCTGCTTGTTTTAGTTTCTATGTTTTTGCTTTCCTTATTATCATAGTATTTTCTAATTTATATTTTTTACTTTCTTTTCTTGCTTCTTGATTTCATTGTTTTTTATATTTTCTTGTAAAAAAACTGTATTTCTCTTTTTCAACTTCCCAAATATTAGGAAATTATGTACATATACAAGGAAAGTAAATAGCAGAAAATATAACCAACGAAATAAATTAACAAGAAATTCTAAAAATAATAAAATTGGCTCAAAAAGAAGAATTAAGAAAATAAGTAAAAAATTCAATTTTTTTACTATATTTTGTAATTTATCTTTTCTAAGTTCTTTTCTTGCTTCTTGGTTTCATTGTTTTTACATTTTTTTGTAAGAAAAAATTGTATTTCTCATGTTCATCTCCCCAAAATATTATGAAACAACATAGATAAGGAAATTAAATAATAGAAAGTAAAAAGAAGGTAATGAAGCAACAAGAAAATCTAAAAACAATAAATTGGTTCAAAAAAGAAAGAAAAAGAAAAAGGATAAATTAAAAATTATTACTGTACTTTCTAATTTATCCTTTTCCCTTTCTTTCCGGGCTTCTTGGTTTCATTG
Organism: Cicer yamashitae; assembly: GCA_037974755.1. Classification (NCBI taxonomy): domain Eukaryota; kingdom Viridiplantae; phylum Streptophyta; class Magnoliopsida; order Fabales; family Fabaceae; genus Cicer; species Cicer yamashitae. Next base: position 51,070,309 of record JBBPBQ010020324.1, on the reverse strand, counting down.
TTTTTAGATTTTCTTGTAAGAAAAACTGTATTTCTCATGTTTATCTTCCCAGAATATTAGGAAACTACATAGATAAGGAAATTAAATGATAGAAACTATAAACAAGGAAATGAAGTAACAAAAAAATATAAAAAGAATAAAATTGGTTCAAAATAAAAGAAAAGAAAAATAAGTAAAAAAAGATAAATTCAAAAATATAGCAATGAGGAAAAATTTAGGAATAAGTTATTTAATATATGTTTTTTTAAATGAAATCAAGAAAATTAAACACACTTAATTATTTATAATAAATGTGAAAGTATGTATTTTTTATAATAATTAAGATAGGAAGGAGTACCATCTTATTTTCCTCCCAATGAGAATACCTATATGATATTTATTCTTACCGCGGAAGATTCAATCATTGTAGATGGGTTTTAAAAATTTGGTAGAATATAATTTATGATTGGTGGATACTATAAAGTATTTATAGACTTTTTACTAATAGGTATAATTAATCTAAAGGTTCTTGAACTATTTAGATATTTTTAAACTTAAAAAATTTATAATTAGATCTCTAAATTTGTTGTTTTTATTTTTTATTTTTTTTGGCAAGATCTCTAAATTTGTAAATAATTTGCAAATAGAACATCAAACTATAACTAGGAGTAACATAACCAACTAAAATACATTGAATGAAATTTAATTGACAATACCAATTCCATGTTGAACAAGAAGAAGTTATTGCTTAGAAAACAAGTAACTTAATAATATTATTTAACTCTTTGGAGTCTTGCAAAATCTAAAATAAAAAACAATGGTAGTAGAGAACAACACTACTAGGAATGAAACGTGGTACTAGTGCTGGTGGGAACTCAGGTATGGGATTCCTGAAAACTCATTCTTCAATTATTAATGCATTTGTATTTGGTAACTCCATTCTTTTACTCTTTGCATGTTACACTCTTGAGCCTGATATAGTATCCTATCATAATATTCCAATAATTCATTATTTTTCCTTAAATTTGTTTTATTATTAGGTATTATATTAACTAAATTGATTTTCTAACGATTAATTGGGAAGTGATTTTAGCATGAATGATTCTGTCTAGATATATATGATAAAGTAATTTTGAAAGTATTTTGTGACCTTTATTCTTGGGAGTTCTTTAGCTATAGAATTAGTTTTATAAATGAATGTACAAAATTGATTTGTGTTGTGTAAAAGGGACCACTCTGGTAAAGTTGGTGGTGGGTCCAATTACAGTAAGGATGTGAGGTTTCATATTAATTATTTTTATAGCTGCGCATGAGTTTCAGGAGTTAGGAAAAACGTATAATTTAGTTGATACTCCATTATGTATAGCTAGATGTAATTTAAATGCTGTGATGCATGAGATATGACTTTTAACGAATCTCTCAATTTTGAAACATGTTGTGTATTTTGAGGTACACTTGTAGCATTCTCTTTATTTTTGAATTTTAGTCAAGAATATCGGCTACCTCCTAACTTTTTTTTTATAGTTGTTATCCTTATGTCATTTTGCCAATCCCTCTTTCGAATGTTGTGTATGCTTTTATTTTTTACTGGATGAATGTCTTGTCTATTTTTTTTTTTTTTTTTTAATTATGATTGTTGTGTATGGTTATTTATATCATTCGAGGCAAATTCCACGTGGATCATTTTTATGGGTGGTATTTAGAGTATACTATATTGTGTCATTTTATTATTGTTTGCATGTAGGAGTGATATAGATTAGAATATTGAGTTGGGTTTTGTAAGATTTGGTTTTACCTTTGAAAATCTTAGATTTATGTTTGACTCATTATATATTATAGGTTCATTTTTAACTTCTACCATTACCTTTTTTTGTATTTTGTACAGCTTCACCTATTATGTGATTTTGATTGGAATTTCTCTTTTTTCTCTCCCAACAAAAGAAACTACACCTTCTAAGTATGTACTTGTTATGAATTAATTTCGCGAGAAAATTTCAATTCAAAAGACTAGTCTATTAAGTAAAAGAGTCTCATGATTTAAGTTTTATACTGATCATTTTTTAATTACTTAATGTGAGACTTACGGTCATGATTTAAGAGTTGACTATACAACTACTTTCACTTTATTTGCATTGATTTGATGGTAGTCTTTTACTCTTTGAAAGCTTCACTAACCTTAAGTACTTTAATCTAGTCTATAGGTATCCTTTTTCATAATCTAACTCTCAATGAAAACATCATTTGTCATGACTTAAGCACGTGAGGAGAGTAGAACTCAAAAAATTAGTTCATTAAGTGAGAAAGTCTCGTGGCTTTGAATACCATATTGAGTATTTTTATTTACTTAATATCGAACTCATAACAATATGTCATCCTTTTAAAAAACGATATTTACAACAACTTTCACTTAATCACAACTAATTTAATAGTATTTTCTCTTAAAAACGGTTGCACACACCCATTAATATTCGATTACGTCTATATGTAACCTTTTTGTAGCCAAATTCTCAAAGAAAACAACAATTGTTATGATTTAAATTTATAGATAGAATTTAATCTAAAAGGGTAGTACATTAAGTTATAACTTAGATACCACGTTAATAAGTTTTTTTTTTTTATCTACTTAACGTGGACTCATAACACAACTTTTGCAACTCATAGAGACATTGTCTTTCCTTTTCTTTTTCCTTTTCACCCTCTCTCCCTTTTGATCCCTACTTGTGTTTCATAGACAGAGGCATATGTAGGTATATCTCAAGGCTATAAATAGTTTTTTACATGTCTAACTCTCAATAAAACACCGATTGTTATGAATTAAATTTATAAAGAGAGTTCAATCTAAAAAATTAGTTCAAATTAATTCATTAAATAAAAATATCTTATAAGTTAACTATCACATTAAACATTTTTATCTATTTAATGTAGAACTAATAACATTTCCACTCTTTTAAAAATCGAAGTTGAATCAATGGTAGTGATTTCCTCTTTTGTAAGTCATAGAGCCATTGTCTTCCCTTTTTCTTTTCATCCTCTCTTCCTTTTGATAACTTCTTGAGTAGGGCCCTTGTAGACATAAGATGTAGGTATATCCCAATGACCTTGGCCCCTACCAAACTTTCTCCAAAACCCTTTACAAAGTTTAAGTGTGAACTTCAAATTAATTAATAGAGGCTAACTTTCATTTTGTCTAACAGTTAATAATTCATTCTTTGTGAGGAAAATGTATGTATTCTTCTTCTATAACGTGTTCTCTCACAAAAAAACATATTTATTCAAATACGAAAATCACAACAAAAGAAATTCAATAAAAAAAATACATTGTTTTATTATTTTAGCTCATCGATCGGTTATCATCAATTCATCATATCAAAATTTAGAAGTATCAAATTTATTGAATGTGGTCAATTCACTTAAATAACTTGGTTGTTGTTTTATGCTTGTAGCATGTAGGTGCCTCAACATCTCGAATCCATCACCTAACCATTTGTCTCAATTTTGATTTTGCTTTGTTTTTTAGTGTGCATAGTAACAATAATTTATAAGCATTGCATTAAGGTCAAACTTGTTACAAGCGCATCTTGGTCACTCTCATGCTATAAATTATGGGATTATATTTATTGCTTTGAAGACTTGTTTTGTTTTATTGAAAATATAAAGCCAGAAAGTACTAAGAATTATTAATAATAAAAAAAATGAAGTGAACTTGATAAGTGAAAGCAAGTTGTCTGGTGCTATACTACTTTACATGTGGTCTGATTTCTCATGCGGTTTGTGGTTTGGTTTCACCGTTCAAATGAGTAGTCACTTCATTTTTATTTTTTTTATATAGTTAGGCCAATTAATGATGGTCACTGGCTAGTTTCTTTCCAAGAAAGCTCATTTTTTATCTTTCAAATGTAGAATAGACAAACTCATCTAGCTCTCTCGAAAATACATCCATCATCTTTGATGTCTTCAAATGTAATAAGTTCATTAATCTATTTCTCGTTATCTCTTTGTCACATTTTGCCATTTACAACAAAATTGAACAATTCGTTTGTCTTTTCTATTATTTTGTTTGATAGCTATGAGAAGGGTAAAAAAGAGACTAACTTTTTTAAAGAAACATGTTGATTGTTGAATCTAAGGTTGTTTTTGAATGCCCAAATCACCCAAATGATGTTGATTACAACGGACCATATGTTCTCCTTTATGGTAGAATTTTGCATTATTCATTCTTTTTATTGGTCATGCTAAAAAACATCCAATTATCGAAAATCAATTGTAAAACTTTAGAGATCCTAGGTTTCAAATTTTTTAAGGTACTTAAAATGAATTGTAAAATTAGGGGAAACTCTTTTTGGAGAAAATAGGGATTACCTAATTAGAGATTAAACAAAATTGTAATTAAGAGAATATTTAAAAGTTTAATTTTGATAATTGTGTTTTGTACTGTTTTATTTACCACCTCATCATGTTTGTAAAAGAATTTCACTTTAGGGACCAAATCAATAACAATTTCATTTTGTAGATATGAAGAAATATTTTTTTTAAGGGACGAAAACCACAAATCGTGAAATTTACATAAACTATTTCCATATTTAAGTCTGTATTTTTTAATTATTATATTAATGTAGTCAAATATGTAGTCAGTTGACGAATAACTAATTTCTTCAACATAATAATATTTAAAATGTGGTTTCTCCTTAACATTGCACAAAAAGAGGAATTTTTAATGTAATTGAACAATATAATTTTTATATAATAATTTTATTTTTTTGACTGATTTTTTTTTAGACTGATTAAGTTTTAATTTCTTATATAATTAGATATGTTGTAATCACGACACTTAATGCTTGTAGACTTTCTTTTTATATAAATTCTTCTTTTTTTCTAAAACAAAACGACATTAATTCATTTTAAATTTATAAAATATATCGGTCGAGAATAATATAAAACAAAGTCAACAAAATTGAAAAAAATAAATCTAAGAATAAATTTAGAACATTTAAATTAATAATATACATCAATAAAAACAAACATTTATAAATGTGACAAAATTAAAGTATTTTGTATTTACTCATTTATTTAGATATGTAACATTAACAATATCAAAGTCAATTGATTGAATATGTAAAAGAAAAAATTGTAAACTCTAGATATTTTTTTTGCCTCAGGCGGTTGGTTGTATAAACTCCTTTTGTCTTTTATTTATTTTACATTATATTATATATTTTTTAAATGTAATTGGCACTTAATGATTTTACTATGAATACTTTTTAGTTTTTGAAAATTAAAATGATAAAAATTGTTAATGAACATATTTTTAGGGTTTTCTTATTTAAATATCCCTCTCTTTTTTATAAAAAAGTAATCAAAATTCCCCACATTGAAAAATATATATGCCCTACTTTTTTTTACCTTCACGGTCGTATCTCCGCTCCGATCACAGGATAAATTTTTTGTACGTAGCAAGAGGTTGCATCCTGGAGACGCGACCATGTACAAGGTTTCAAATTTTTTTTCTTCTTCATTTTAACAATTGAATAATGGTTAATAAAATAAATTAAAAATAATAAAAATATTTAAAAAAAACAAAATTATATTAATAAAATTAAATAAAATACATTAAATTAAATTGAAGAAAAAAATGCGGTTGAGTAGTGCGACAAAATAAATAACGTGTTATATTATTTTAACAACTTCATCTTGAGATAAATTTATATTATTTTAACAATTCCCTCCTATTTTGCAGATAAAATAACAATTTAAACTATTTTGTTAACAATTTCCTCCTTTTTTTTTCCGGATCTAATAAATAAAAATAATATTAATAAAAATAATTATAATTAAAAAAATAGTAAATTATATTAATAACATCAAACAAAATACATTAAATTGAAGAAAAAAAAATACATCAAAATTATTGTGGTTGGATAGATGTGCCGAAACAAGTGCTATATTATTTTATAAACTTAATTTTATTTTGTTAACATTTCTCTTATTTTGCAGATAAATTAGCTACTTAATTTTATTTTGTTAACAACTCTCTTAATTTTATTTGGTCATAATGTATTTTTTTCTTCAAATTAATGTATTTTGTTTGATGTTAATAATATAATTTACTATTTTTTTAATTATAATTATTTTTATTTATTAGATGCGAA
>JBBPBQ010020324.1:51037143-51058274 GCA_037974755.1 Cicer yamashitae | reverse complement strand
TTTTTTCTCTCTTTTCCATTCCATTTCTCACTATCCTCTCTCTTTGTTTTTTTTCCTTTCCCAGGTGTGGAAAGAAGAGAGAAATTAAACAACATGGGTGTGGGTTGTTTTCTTGTTTTTTCAGTCATTCTCGTCCATTGATTTTCTCATAGATCTGGTTTGTTTCATTTTCATCTGGTAAGTTTTTTTTACTTTTTTATTCATTTTCTTTTTGGTCTGATCACTCTCTTGTTTGCTTAGATTCAAAAAGCTATCAAAGTTTGAATTTTTATGGGTTTTTAATTTTTTTCATTTCTAGGTTTGGTTGGAAAAACATCAGTTTTTTTCCCAAAACAATTTAGGGATTTTTTAAACCTGATGAAACATAGTTTTTTTCGTTGGTTGTAGAATTGTTTAATCCAGCCTGGTTGTGGATTGCTATATACCCAATTCGGTGTTGATATGATTTTGCTGATTTTGGCAAAAATCTTAATTTTTTGCTTTGTTTTATTCATTACTGTTAAAAGAGTTGACCATATGTTTTCTTCTATAGCGATTATTGTTTATTTCTGGTGGGCTTGTAAATTATTTTTGATAGCAATGTATTGACAATGTTGTTAGTAATTTTTTTTGTATTGATTGTATAGTTCATAAGAGTCTGCTAATGGTGTTATTGATTGTCATCGTAATGTTTAGAAATGCTTTCATGTTCTCCATTATGAACTTTAAAATGTTTATGACGTTTAAGTACATTAATTTTTTTTTTTATAGTTATGGCTTTATTAAGTTGAAGTAGGCTTGTTTTGTTATCTTGTGTTATAATGTAGAAGAACATACGCTTTTTTATTCTTGATTACTTCTGTTGATATGTAATTTTTTTATCTTACAAAGATAGAGATGATTCATCTTTTGACCCTCTCATTGTTGTTTCAACTTTCAGTTATAACTTATAAGTCTTGAGATTGAAAAAATGTTCTATGTTATCGCACAATGTGATGATCTTAGCTACTCGTTATTGTTGTGTTCATATTGCAATAATCACGAAATTCGGTGTGACAATGCCATCATACAAAGAGCACCAATATAACGCCGAAGCACTTCCGCTATTGCAATTAAAAGAAAAATATTCAATTGTGGCTGTGGTGCATCATAGAGAAAATCAAAACTTTTTGAAAATAGAGTAACTATTGCTTTAGAAGTAGAAATTAGAGTCCAAGTGGCACAACTCATCTTGAAATGATTATTCCAAACCAGGTTTTTTTCCCTGATGATCACTATTTGATGTGACATACAACATTTTAGTGATAGTGAGTTTTTCAAGTTGTGTCCGTTTTTAATTTTAATTTTAATGCTTACTGATCACTTGTGTTTTTTGTTGGACAGATCAGCTAAACTTAGTGCATCACTTGCTGTTTTATTGAGGAAATCCTTTTGAATATTTAACTGTATTGAGTTGGGAAGCTTATACATTTCTCAATGCAAGGGCAGAGAGGCACAATTGGTTCCTCGTCTGAAACCTTTGAATTTGATTGTGGAACTACATCAAGTACTGCTGCAGTTGATCAGCACATTTTCTGGAATAACATGCGGACTCCTGCCGACAATCGATTACCTGAATTTATACTTTCCCCTGGTGATATAAACCCATCTCAAGGGAACTCTGTAAACCATACATGGCAGAATTTGAGTGGATGGAGCTTAGGTGAGCCAAGTTCCAGCAATACACAAAACGATGTTAACAACAACGAGCTGAAAAGGGAGCTAGGGTTATCACCTCCGGTAAATGCTGGTGCTATAGCTGGTCCAAGACTAGAAGAAAGACACTTTGAACCAACCAACGCTTTTTCATTGGACAATCTCAATTCAGGTCCTATGTATATGTGTAACTCCAATGCTCATTTGGTGTCACAAAATCTCAACTTAAATGCTGCTTTAGTAGATAATGGCAGTGATAATAGCTATCGTGTGGAAGTTGAACATCCTAACATGACCAAGTCTAGTGGTCCGATAAATGAACATATGCCACCTCCTATTAGTTCTGGTTCTTTTTTGCTTCCTTCTGGAAGTAACACCATTTTTGTCGAGGATACCGATGGTAGGCCGGGTTGTTCTCTAGACTCCCGCCGTGTATCTTGTAAAAGAAAGGCGATTGAACAGAATGCTGGACAATCTTCGGACAGTGGAAGTTCTAGCTATAGTCAGCATACAGATGGCAGTGCTTGGAATGCTCTTCCTACTACTCAAGATTATGCAGGGAGCAATTTTAACAGATCTGCATTGGCAGAACAGGTGAATGCAAGACTTGGCCTGAGTGTTGGGGATGGATCATCTGGAAGCATACCCGAGTCAACTGTTGCAGGAAGCTCAGAAAGCTTCCACCGAAATTTTCGTTTGAGGATAAACCCTTCAAGCCAACCAATTTCTCTTCCTCCCCCCTCATTCTCAAGTGGGAGTGTGATCAGAAATCCTAATGTTCCTTCGTCTTCTCCAATATTGCAAAGGTTCCACCCTATCGACAATTCTCTTGACTTGAGGTCGGTACCACCGGTTGATGCCATGCTTCCTCAAAGCCAGCCCCTTTTAATTCATGTTCCCGCTTTACCTAGGAGCGCGCAATCGGTTAGGTGGAGCGGTGGTTCTAGCTCGGCAAACAACCATTCCTCAAACTCAGTTATATGCGTAGATAGGGATAATCAACCGCATGAGGGAGCAAGCTCAAGAAGTATGCCTAGAAACATTTTAGAACATCCGGTTTTCGTACCTGCAACAAATGTAAGAAACGTGGCTCGAAATCCAACTAGACCTTCGGGTAATGCAAATTTAAGTATTCCAGGAAATGTTGCTTCGTCATCACGGACTGGACCAAATCCAGCTATGAATCCGTCGTCTGTCTCGGCGTGGGTTTCTCGTCCTAATCCTCAGCAATATCCGCGCAGGTTATCTGAATATGTCCGTCGGTCCTTGTTTTCTCCTGGTTCTGAAGCTGGAAGTTCAAGCAATAACTATTCTACCTTGCGAGGTGCATCTACTTCTTCTGAATCAAGAGGACCGCCATCTGGGGTGAACGCAGGATCATCTTCATGGTTGGAGAGGTCAGCTGATAGTGAATTTGGAATTCCCTATTCCTTACGATCTTTGGCTGTTGCTGGCGAAGGAAGTAGTAGACTTGTATCCGAGGTCTGTATTCCATTCTCTCTTCTCTTTCATTATTATTATAGCAAATATGATTATACTTATGTGATTGCTCAAACATCATGGTAGGTTTAATTGCATTGCTTTAGTTGACTTGCCACTTTGGCAAAAAAAGTTGTCGATAATTTAACTTGTATTTGTTGTTTATATTCTCTTGCCTCCTTCTCATGATAATTTCCATGTTTTGTTCATATAGCTGTGTACACTTTCAAGTTGCAATATTTTATTATCTTTTATGAATAACTGTTTTCTTGGAGTTGACATTTTGTATATTTTGTGCAGCTCCGCAATGTGTTGGGCCTCATGCGTAGGGGTGGGAACCTGCGGTTTGAGGTTAGTTTTATTTCAAATTAGCTGTATATGTTGACAATGCACTCATGTCGAGTAAAGCTTTCTTAGCATTTTTATTACTGATTTATCTACCGTTCCATAGTGTCTTTGAACTGGTTCAATTCTAATTCATTATGGAGCAAACAATATGTTTACTTGATCTGTTTAGCTTTAAGTGTTGAATCGTCAAGTTGGCCCTATCACCCCTCCAATGACTTCTCATTTATTCGTTATTCTGATCAGACTCTCACTCGTTATTGCAAAGATATTTTCAGTTCATCTGTTAGAGATAAGTCCTAAATAGAGTTTATAAAACCTTACGAGTCGGTTTTCATTTTTCAAGCGTTGACTTATGTCCAACTCAAATTTTAAGATGATATCGAAGTCTATCATAGAGCCATTAACTCGACACCGTAGAGAAAAATGCAGTAGTAATGGGTGTGAGGTTGTGCATTGAGAAAAAAAATTCAAGTCTGGATAATGCTTAATTAGAGTTTACAGAGCTGAGGCAATTGCACCTTACAAGCCAATTTTTTTTCTTTGTATTTTGTTCTCTTTGGATCTTCCCTTTTAGACGGAACTTTAACGTGTTACATATCTTTAGGACATAGTCTAGATATCAAGTGTTTGAAGGGTCCATAAAATAATTTAAAGCTATAAAACATGAGCATGATTTTTCTCTATCAAAATTTGTGTGATGGAACTTATAGTCACTATCCAACTTGTTTCCATTTTATTTCTGAGCCCAACAATGAAAGTGTTCATAACTATTTTATGATGTTGTCCAAGCTCCAAATACTTTAAAAAGGAAAACATACATTTTCTTTATAAAGTTGTGTTCAAAAGATCATGACTGTATAGGAGTTTTAACTATATCACAATGTAGCACCGACACCTCTAATTGAAAGTGTGTCCCAGTACCCGACATCAACATGACACCGACACATTAGTTATATTCAATTAATTCATTTTTTCAAATCATTACCGGTGTCGACATGTCAGTGTTGTGTTCGATGTCTGCGTCAGAATCTGAGCTTCATAGCATAAACATATTCTTAACTAGAAACTAGATATTTGTCAGTCTTTTTAGAGACCTAATCTCATTGAACATCGTATGTGGGCACTGTTCAAATAATTGCATATGAAGGTTTCTTGGTTTTTTTAAGTTTCCAGGTGTAGGGGGTCATAGTGTGTGGCTGCCCTTGATCAGCTTGTTCCATTGTTGAAAACACAATAAAATTATATGAATTGTTGTGTGATCATCTCATGTAGGTTGTGTATGAGCTATGACTTATTATATTTATACTAAGATCTTGTTTTAACACTTGTGTTTTGATTTTGTGATAGGATGTTATGATTCTCGACCATTCAATGTTTTCTACCATTGCTGATATGCATGATCGACACAGGGATATGCGGCTTGATGTTGATAACATGTCTTACGAGGTAAAAAAAAACTTGTTTCAACATTGCATGCATGTGTTAATGAAAATGTATAATACTCCTCTATCTTGTGCGGGTCCCTTATTACGCAACATTTGTGAATCTAATAGGAGTTATTGGCTCTCGAAGAACGCATCGGAAATGTGAGTACAGGATTGAATGAAGAGACCATTATGAAACATTTGAAACAGAAGAAATATTCAGCTGAATCAGATTTTCAGAATGAAGCAGAACCCTGCTGTGTTTGTCAGGTAAACAAAACACTACTTGCTGTTTTTCTCTGTCATTTGCATGCATGTTCACATGTGGTCTTGTTCTTACAATTTGAATTATGTGATAACACAGGAGGAGTATAAAAACGACGATGATATCGGATCGTTGGATTGCGGGCACGATTACCATACTGACTGTATTAAACAGTGGCTAATGCATAAGAATCTCTGTCCAATTTGTAAGACAACAGGCTTGGCAACATGATGAAATTTGTCTCAAATAATTCTGTTTTCTATCTTATAAGATGAACATAGAGGTCAAGAAAACTGGCACAATTAGTCAGGAAATTCTGCTTAATTGAAGTTGAAAGTTTCTGGTGCCTTTGTTACTTATTATTAAATGGCCCTTAAGAATTAGCCAAAAATTTATTTTTTATCATTTTTTTTTTTGGTTTATTTGTGGAAACCAATTATCTCCAAGTTAAGATGACACACATGAGATGATTGGTGTTGGATACAGGAATATTTCTTAACTTTTGTTTTACATTTGGGATTTTTTTTTACATTGCTCATTATATTGCTCTTATTGGATTCATAATATGATTGATGTATGGATTAAAATATAGACAAGGTAAATTAGACATTAAAATGGTTTAATGGCATGAAGCTGATAGGCCCCATTATGCATGTTTATAGTAGGAATGGTAAAGAGTGTTTCTTTTACCCCTATGATTCTAAAAAAGCACAGTTACGTCTGAAAGTACATATCTAGAAGACAAAAAAATCATGTTTTTGTCTGGAAGTATATATAGTTTGAGGGCAATTTTTTCTTCTTTTATTTTTGGATATGTACTTTCGAAGTGAATGTGGGAGTGGTGAGAAATAAATAATTGAATCACATGCGACAAGAATGTGATATGAACTTTCTCCACCCTCTAAATGACTTTGGATGCCATCCAAAAAAATTCATTTTGGGCTCTTTGAAAGTATACTTCTGGAAGGATTATTCTGTTTCAAAGCATATTTTCTAGATCGTGTATGGTTTTTTAAAAGGTCAATTTTTATAATGCACAAGGGAGTTAATTCTCAAGTTTATTTTTACATTTAAATTAATAAGTCTCACTATTGGGTTAAATGAGATATGAAAGATTTATTAATTTAATAGTAGAAAATAAATTTATGTATTGTGCAAAACTATTTTATTTCTGTACATTAGAAAAAACATTTTTTAAAATGTAGGAAGTGGGAAAAGCTGTGAGAAGACAAGAAGTGAGGAAAGTTTCGTATTGAATGAGTGGGAGTTTAATCATGATAGGATTGAGATAATTTTTGTGTGGTTAACGGTGTTTTGGCTAGGATGATCCATTCCCTATTTTTCTATTGAAGCAATATAAGATTTATTCTTTAAAGGTAAGGAATTATCACCTTTTAACTTAAATAATACTCCTTCTGATCTTTTTTATAAGAGAGATTTGAATTAAAATTTGATCAATAAAAATTAATATATAATTAAATGTCAATTTTTGTTGACTAAATTTTAACAAAAATATTTTATGTTTCTCTGTGGTAACGTCTGTTAGATTTATACAATCAATGATTTTGTCACATTCTAAGCTTTATCGAATGAGACTTTCAATCCATATTTATAAAATATTTTAAATAATTTAGAGATTATTTTTTAGAGATTTTTAAAAAAATTATTTTTTAACTCCCGTTTGTTTACTATTACAAAAATAATTTATCACCAAAAAAAATAATTTTTAACCTGTTTGTATACAATTTTGTAAAAATAATTTTTTTAAACTATAATAACCATTTCGTAGACACATCTTAAAATTTGATAGTACTCCTAAAAAATCAATAAATAAACACACACAACCAAAAAACAACAATGTAAAAAAATCCAAAAAGAGAACAAAAACTTACCGGATGAAAACTTAGATGAGGGTCGCATGTAATGAGAAAACTAACAACGTCGTGGAAAGAGAAAAAATGACCACTGCGTGAAAGAGAAAAACGCAACTAATGAATTCATATAAACTGATATATAAAAACTTATTAAAAATGAACGGAGGGCATTTTGAGATTTTTAAAATAAGGTACGAGTAATTGCATCATATTCTCTCGTTAATGAGTTAAGTTCTGTGTTTTTCAATTGCGTTTAGTTTTTCTCTCTCATCTATTGCAAAAGGCAAATGCGAGAAGCTACTATTTTTAGTTGTTCATTTTTGGCCAAAAAATGATTTTTTTTTAACAAAATCATTTTTAAAAAATCTAAAACAAACACCCAACCCTACAAAATAATTTTTGGCTTGAAAAATAGATATTTTCATTAAAAAATCTGAAACAAACGCACACATTATTTAAACAAAAGGAATTATGGTAAGGGTTAAAAAAAAGAAAAGAATTATAGTAGACCACAATGGGGTAAGGCCAACAATAGGGCAACTTCTTTTAAGGGTACAAGGAGATTGGGAGGACGGTTGGTGTTGATGAGGCATTAGCGAAGATTTGTTGAAGCATGTGGAATGATTGCTAGACCGTTGACCTAATAGTCGAAGAAAAAAAATACTTTATATAGGCGATGAGGTCCTTCAAGCTTTGTAAGAATTTGAGTGATGGAGAATTTATCCATGTCAAGCATGTCAAACTCAAAATAGTTCAAGCTAGAGAAATCAAAAGTTTAAGTATGTAGGATAGTTTAGTGTTATATACATAGATACAAGCATTTTGATCATGCTACATCTTGGTTCAATACACGCTAGATTCAAAATAAATAATAGTTTCTATTTTTTTTTTATCAAATGAAAAAGAAAAAAAAAACAGAAAGAGCAATAGACGAATATTTAAGTTTGATTATCTGTAAGACAAAGAGGATATCTTCAATGAATCTTTTGAAGAAGTCCCAAATTTTGCAAGTTAGTCCGATGATTCATTACCCTCTCTCAAAGTATGATAAAACACAACAGGCCATTAGTCAGTCAATAAGTTTGCCGATGTTAGAGATGAAGGTAGCATAAGGATGATGTGGTGAAGTCTCTTATGCAATCATATTTAGAACAAGTGTAGAATCATACTCTAAAATGATGTCACCATATCTGACATTCCAAGCAACATCCAAACTCTATAGAATGGCAATAAACTTGGCCACAATATTAGTAGCAGCCTCACACAAACTAAAAAAACCAACACACCCATTTATTTTGATGATTACGAATTAAGCTGTCAAACTTTTCCGTACTTGAATTACCAAAAGAACTTTCGTCCACGTTCACATAAAGAACACCAATAGGAGGATGATTCCAATTGACATCTCTTAGATTTAAAGAGTTATGATGACTATTAAAAAACTACATGAAATAGTTGAAATAAGACTGAATGAAGTTTGTCATGAAGTAAAACTTTTAAATTGTATCATTTGAAAGCATCATTCCTAGCACACCAAACGATCCAATGAAGATAATTTTATGATTGGACAAAGCATTGAACTTGACCTAGGTCCTACCAGATGACATCACATAAATTATTATACAAATTGCATATGATATTTTTGGGGTGAAATACTAACATAAGATATGAGGAATTAATAATGGAATGGCGAAGGGCCTTTCAGAAAACTTATGGGGAGCCCAAACTAATCTCATTTGTAGCCCATGGACCCTTTCTTGTAGATCTTAGCCCGTACCCTAACACCTAACCAAAATTGGCAGTTATGAACTCTAGCAAAACTTGACCCCCCCAAAAAAGGAACTCTAGCTAACAAAATCAGAGATAGGTGTTTCATTTTCTACGGGAAAATTAAAAGTAACACGAACACGGTACCAAAAGCAGCCTCGGGAATTGCAAATTTTGGTTGTATAATAAATTGGTCTTGCTGGTCGTTTTTGGTTAGATAAGAAGGTGATGATTACTATGACGTATTTGACTTTTTCCTTTATTTTTTTCATTCCTTCTCTTTCAATTCTTTTTTTCCTATGGCCCCTCCGAATAAATTATAAGATACATGACTATATTTAGTCTATGATATTTCAATACAAATTTAATTTTTTTTATCTAAATTACTTTTCATGATTAATAAATTGAATTATTAAAAAAAGTTAAATTAATTGAATTAATAAAAAAAGTTAAATTAATTGAATTATTAAAAAAAGTTAAATTAATTGAATTGTATTTAAGATGTATTATCATTAAATAGGAAAACTTTGTTGATTTTTCTTTGTATTTCATTATAAAAAATATAAGATAATTTTGTTTATATTTTATTTTAGATGGAATGTTTAGTTTTACGGTACAATTGTTGAAATTATATTGAATCACTTTCATTTTGTAAAAGTCACATTACGTGCATGTTTGATTTTGTATTAAAAAAATTGATGTGAAATGAAATGTAAAATAATTTTGAATGAAACGATTTTAGTTAAAAATAAATTAAATATAAAATAATTTATATTTAAATATATTAATATAAAGTCTTATTGTTTCAAACATATGCTTAAATTTTAAAACAAAATTAATTTTATTCAATAATATATAAATATCTCATAATTAATTTCACATATTAAAAATCAATTTTGGTTCTCCTAAAATTAAACCAAATATACACTAAGTAACTTCTTCAATAGTCTCACCCCAAAACCAAATATTAGCATCTTTCGTTCCTTCATAATCTTAAAAGAACCAATATTGATCAACACGGCAAGAAAAAAAAAACTGTATCTGACACTGCAATAAATAATCAGTCTTTTCTAGAAGAGAATTGTATTGTATTGCAGACTACCAATAATTTTCCTTTTTAAAAAATATATATATTTTATTTTATCTCTTCCTTACAATAATTGAGAGTTGAGACCTGTCTTCGTAATGATAATAAAAAATCGCTATATAAAAGATCTGCATATTTACACACACGTAGACACACTATTTTTAAGAAAACTCTTTAGTTTGGTGCATTTTAAATCATTATAGAATTAATATTACATGTGCATCGTAGGATAGATGGAGGGAGATACTCATAATTTAGAAACGATTGAGAAAACTGTCAGAAGAAAAACACAAGTCAACACAAATGATGCTTTACTTTTGATAAAAAAAACAAGGGTAATTAGTATTCATAATATAATATGTGATTTTGATTATGCAAGTCATTAATTATTTATTTTATTTATAGTTGAAAGCAATTAAATATTTAACGGAGGCGGGAGAGTAATTTTAATGTAATAAAAATTTTAATGTGAAGAATTAAGAAGATGGTAGAGAGAAGAATACCAATTTGAAACGTTAATCCCGCTTCCATAAACAACAACGTCATCTTTTTGTCCTATTTTTTAAATCAATACTACTTACTACACCAGAGAGATTCAGAGAACACCATCATCATTCTCTCTCTCTCTCTCTCTCTCTCTAACAATGGCTGCTTCTCATGATGATTCACAAGATTTCTCCAATTTATTCAACCAATTCATCGATCCAAACCTAAACCATTCCGGTTCGGATTACAACAATCCATCTTCTCCCTCTTTTGATTTCTCTGATCCTTATCCTAATTCTTCCACTATCCCTAATTTCCCCAATTTCACTTCTTCTTCTTCTTCTGCTCAGGTATAAATACCAATATAATTCTATATTCCACCTTTACTTTATTTTATGCTTCTGCTTTCATAGCTTAACAAATCTCAAAAACCAAATAATTTGATAGATCTTATGATTTTTATTTTTTTTCAAATTCAAAATTAGTTGATGGATTATTTACTTTTTTTTTTTTTGGATTGAAGAATGCTGAGGGTTCAGAGTTGCCATCTTCAAAGGGGACTCCACCGCCACGTTCTTCCTCAAAGAGAAGCAGAGCTGCAGAGTTTCATAATTTGTCTGAAAAGGTTCCATTTTTTTTTTACCCTTCATTTTTTGACAAATATTTCTGATTTTTAATTTTCGGATGAATTTTAATTGATGCACAGCGAAGGAGGAGTAAGATTAACGAGAAAATGAAAGCTTTGCAGAATTTGATTCCAAATTCTAACAAGGTATATCTATATATTTATGCATATTTACAAAATCTATGTATCCCTTTTTATCCATTATTTTAATTTATCTTACAAAAAATTATTTCTTTTTGTGGTTATTTTATTCTTCTTCTTTGTGTTTGTTTTTAATAGACAGACAAAGCTTCAATGCTAGATGAAGCCATAGATTATTTAAAGCAGCTTCAGCTTCAAGTACAAGTGAGTTTTCTTTCACCTATGTCATATTTTTCTTAAAATATTTTGCAGCCAGTGTGATTAGATTGACAGTGAGTCTGGTAGAATCTCAGCGTGCTACCGAAATGTTAACAAAAGCTACACTTTGAAATTTCAACATCATCATGGTGCCACCAGGATTCCATAGTGTAGTATATCAAATCATAAAGTGCTTGCAAGAATGCTTATTTTATATCAAGACTTTCATTTAAGATGAACAATGAAAGCCTAAAACACGTTCAATATACCATAGTGCTAGTTAGGATATGAACTACTGAATCAATAAACAACCTATATTATGATTGTTGCTCAACCTTGATTTGGCATGTGTTATGGATATCTTTTGCATAAGTAATTTAGCTCATGAATGTTTTTTAATGTGTGCAAAAATTTGTCTTTAACCATGACAAGTGCAATTGATGAAACAAAATACTATTTTTGATTGACTTATTTGAGCTTATCTATTAACATAAACACTTGTGAGAGTTTATGGAAACAAAACAACTAATGAAATGTTAATAAGCTGTTTTCTGCTAATTTCCATAAACCCTCTAAGATAGTTTATGAAAACAACTTTTAACTAATATAAAAATAACTTGATTTGATTGTATCTTTAGTTATATTAATAAGTAACTTATAATACGCCCTTATATCATAATTGCTTAATTAAGCCGTTAGTCGAGCCATAGAACTTATTTTGGATTAGCTTCTAACTTACTGAGCTTCCCAATTAGCTTATGAAAAAAATAAATTAGAGATCTTCATGAAAAAATGAGATGCATAAGTTAATTTAAACTTCTTTGCCAAATTCAGGTTTTATAGGTCCATTATTCCTTCATTGACTAATTGTTACTTTAGTGCTTGTGATAAATTATGCAGATGTTAATGATGAGAAATGGTTTTAGCTTGCATCCAATGTCTTTATCAGGAGGGCCGCGACCTATGATGTTTTCTCCAACCGAGTTGAATCTTGATGAAGGTAATGGATTTCACAATTCTATCACTGCAATCGCCTCATCTGCGAACGATGAATGTTTAGCGCGGCCTGCTTTTAGTTTTCCAGAACAATGCAGCATCTCAAATCAATCTGTTATCATACCTCCGATGACAAATTTAGCTACTTTTGATACCTCGCCAAGTTTTCAACCCTCTATGAAGGTTCATGTTGAATACTTTAACCCTTAAATATCATCAAAAATATTTTTCATGAACAATACTTCATTGATTAGTTTGTTGAACTTAACAACTGTAATTTGTGTAATGTGAAGGATGCAGTCTACAACAGCATGCCACAACTGATTTTGGATACAACAAGGATTGGAAAAACTTCATCTCCAAATGTGTCTTAAACATGTAGTTTTGTAAAATTGCAGCTTATGTTCAGACATCATATGATGTAAACTTGGAACTCAAATTTGATAACTACAAGACACTCCATTAGGGTGTTTGTGGTACAATTGATAACAGCATTTTATTACTCTATCAATTATAAAATGAAGTTAATGAACATTCTAAAACATGTTAACATTTTCTTTGGATCTTTTAGTCTTGGGGTGATTAGATATTTAAGATAGACTGCATACCAATACCCTAATGTAGAATCATAATGGCTGTTAGGCTTGTCACAAATTTACAATCTATTTTGTGTGATATCAAATGAGCCTGGATGAAATTACCTATAGAAGCTGTCATCAAGAAAATGCATACAAGAATAGATATATTAAGAGAATAAATTGAACAGTGTTTTAGAAGATGGTGAAACATAAATATGAATTTTATTTAATGTTCAAAGTATTTTTATCTCTCTATATAGTGGAAATAAAATCAAACATAACACAACTTTCAACAATACAAACATATAAAACAACACAACATTAACACGTAACAAATAAAAATTTGAGAAAATGGAAGCAATACATAGGTAAATTAGAAAAGCAAGCAATAAGTAGTATATCCCTACCGTGGAGCATGTGGAGTGTGATAAAAGAAAAAAGATTTAGGATGAAGATAGATATGATAACGGAAGACAAAGAAGGAAGAAGTTATATACATGCTAAGGCAAAAGTCACTTGACACCGGTAATCACTAATCATGTTACATCATCACTACCTCTACTCTACCCTGATTTTAGATGTGGTCCTCACCCAACTATAGGATTTCTTCACATTTTCGGAAACTAAGGCTATAGCTAACATTATGAATATGGATTATTATTTTTACAAAACTCTAAATAATCTAACTTGCTTAAAATTTAAATCCAATTATTTATAAAAACTGTCAAAATGGACTGAGTGTGGTGGCCCAAAAGTTTGTTGGTTTGACATGGAATAATTTTTTTTTCTTAGACATGAAATAATTATTAATAAATTGATTAGTGTGTTGTCATTGTCTATTTTTTTTTTAAGAAAAGAATTTAAGGTGAGGTGATGGTAATTCAGATCAAGATAGAGAAGATCTTAGATTCTGATTGAATATTTTAAAATGAACAATGAAATGGGAAGAGATGGAGTAGAAAGGAGCATAGCGGAGCGAAATGGAGTAAAGTATTTATTTCATTGTTTGGTTATTTGATGACTGAATGGAACATAATAAGTAGGATTTCATACCATACATCTTAAATCGGAGGAGAATAAAATGAAGGAAAATGATGAAAGAAATTCCATCATGTTTCACTCATTTTTAAAATATTTAAACAATGGAACCTTATTATGTAACACTCTATTCCATCAATCCAAACAAGCTTTACTAAATACTTATCAAAAAATTTACATTTGTCTCTCTTCAATAACACTAATAGAAATTGAACTCACAACTTATAAATTCAATGCTTGTTTTTTTACCACCTGACCATCCGATTAAAGTTGCCTGCTTTTTCTACTCATGCGAATCCCTTCTTATACTTATAGTTTTGGTGTAAAAAAACATTTTAATTTTAAAGCTAAGTTTAAAAATTGTTATAATACATTTACAAATAATGTAAAATAATATACTCCCCTGTAATAAAAATATAGGCAAAAATAAGTTAAAGTTGATATATTTAAATATATCTAAGGGAAAAATATTCTGCAGCAGAATTAGTAGTGAAAAGTGGGGGTGCGAATAGTAATCTGCTGAGTTTTTAATGAGAAAAATACTGGGCCATTTAATTTTTGGCCCATATTGTCCGAATTTCAAAGTTGGACTAATCCAGTTGGAAATTATTACAAGAAACTTGTGCATTGTCCTTTACGCCATTCTCTCTCTCTCTCTCTCTCTCTCTCTCTCTCTCTCTCTCCTTGTTCTTCTTCATCCATGGCTTTCCTTCAAGACCAGTTTCAACGCCACTACCAAACCCAACAACAACAACCACCACCACCACAAACCAAATCTTTCAGGTAATTACTAATTACCCTTCTTCTCAAACAATTTCCCTTTCTTTCTACCTTTCACTTTACCAAACATTTTTATTTATTTATATTTTTAATTTCTCTTTTGCAATTGAATTTTCTAATTGTTCCTTTTCTTAATTTTGGTTTCAGAAATTTACGAACAATTGATGGTCAGATGTCGCAGCAGATGACTTTTTATAACCCTGCTGATTTCCAAGATCAGTCTCAGCATCCACCTTACATTCCTCCATGTATGTAAATTCTTCATCTTTGGTTTCAATTTGTTCAATTTGTTTCATTTCTAGCTACATCAATTTTATGTCATGAAGAATTTGATATTTTTTTGAAGAAAATGAACTTTGTTAGGTTTTTGGTGATTACCCTTTTGGTAATTTTATGTTAAAGTTATTCTTTTTATGTTGTAGGGTGATTCAATTGCTTGAAAGTTTAAATCTTTGAAGTCTATACAGTGTTTTTCTTCAGCGTTTTTTTTTTTGTTTGGGGTTTTTTTAGATTTAGTTTTAGGGTTCATACTTCATATAGTAAGTTAAGCCCTAAATTTTGATGTGTTGCGAATTTTTTGTTTTTGATTTTTTGGGGTTTAGTTCATGTTGTTGGATTTGCTCCGGGTCCTGTGGTTCCTGCTGATGGAAGTGATGGTGGTGTTGATTTGCATTGGAATTTTGGTTTGGAACCAGAGCGGAAGAGACTAAAAGAGCAGGATTTTTTGGAGAACAATTCTCAGATATCTTCTGTGGATTTCCTGCAGCCACGATCTGTGTCCACAGGACTGGGTTTGTCGCTTGATAATACTCGCCTGGCTTCAACCGGAGACTCGGCTTTATTGTCACTTATAGGGGATGATATTGGTCGTCAGTTACAACAGGAAGATTTGGAGATGGATAGATTTCTCAAAGTGCAGGTTAGCTCTGGTTTTGATGTCTAGTTTAGCATCTTATTGGTTACTTGTTCAAGGTAAAAAACTTTCAGTTAAGCCGTATTTGTTGGTCGGTAAGTGGATCTGTTAAGTGTTTCATTGCATGATTTGATATGTATACAATGTTTTTGTGCTTGTTACACAATGGTTTTGATAATTTTATTGGAATAGAGCCAATGTTAGCATTTTTAATATTGTTAGTAATATGTTGAGGGTGATGATCGAACCTTGACCTCCCTTATCCTTCCATTCCTAACTCTCCCACCGAGTCACCAAGTCATCATATATCCCCTCAATGGTTTTGATATTTGTCCAAAGACAAAATATTTTGTGTAGCCTTTTTTCTTCATGTTATCTTTCTGTCCATCATGAAAGTTCTCTTACTAGAGAAATAATTACATTAATCTTTTGAACTTGTATATTGTACTTAGAACCTGATTTGGCATCTATGAAGAGAGGAAATATTGCTCTTATATGAAGATGACACATCAATTAATTTTCTCTCTAACAGGGTGAACAATTGCGGCAAGCAATTTTAGAGAAAGTTCAGGCAACACAACTTCAGAGTATTTCAATCATTGAAGAAAAAGTCCTCCAGAAACTTCGTGAGAAAGAAACGGAGGTGGAGAACATCAACAAGAGGAATATGGAACTTGAAGATCAAATGGAGCAATTGAGCGTAGAAGCGGTTGCATGGCAACAGCGAGCCAGATACAATGAAAACATGATTGCTGCTCTCAAGTTTAACCTTCAGCAAGCATATGTTCAAAGTAGAGATAGTAAAGAAGGATGCGGCGACAGCGAGGTCGATGATACAGCTTCTTGCTGCAATGGCCGCTCGCTTGATTTTCATCTTCTCTCGAAGGAAAATTCCAATACAAAAGACATGATGATATGTAAGGCCTGCAGAGTCAACGAAGTGACGATGGTTTTATTACCTTGTAAGCATCTTTGCCTCTGTAAAGATTGTGAAAGTAAGCTTAGTTTTTGTCCTCTATGTCAATCCTCTAAATTCATCGGCATGGAGGTCTACATGTAAAATTGATATTTTATTAAAACACGTTAAAATCACTAATTTTATCTTGAATGTTATGTTATGTGTGTCTTCAGTTGTTGCTTACTTGTTCAACAGTTGTAACACAAAGTACCATGACGCCTTGTAACTAGTTTTTAAGATGTATTGTACTGTATTGAATATCTATTAAAATGATACATGCATGCATGCATGCATGCTGTGTCTGCTATGTGAGGTCCAAAAGTGTAGGTTTCTCTCGGTTATCCACTACTATATGGGAAAACTTAGGATGAAGAAGTGGTGGACACAAATCACAGTAATGAATATGAACCAATCCTATGTAAAAATTTCAGGATGGGTTAGATTATTGATTTGGTTTGGTTTATATACTTTCTCCAGTTTTAAATATAAGAGAAAGTTTGATCAATATAAGTTAATGTATTTATTTTAAATACATCAACTTTTTATTGATTAACTTTCTTATATTTAGGACCTTATTTTAAATCCGAATGTGTTGAGAAAGAAAACTAAAGAAATTGGTTTTAGAAGAAATTGTGTTTCGCTAGTCATTGATTTGTAACATTGGTCATTATTATGTATAAAAAATATGTACTATTAGAAATTGTCTTCTTTTCATTAGAGAGAAAGTGTTTTCTATTTTCTTTACAAGTGAAAGTATCTTATAGAGTGTAGTGTTGCTATCATTTTTGTATAATAGAATGTTAAAATATATCTTTATCCTTCTAAAATTTTATTTTTAGTCGTCATAAACTCTTTCTTTTATTTATAATGTTTTCAGTCAATAATTGTAGTCTCTATAAAATCAAAATAAATTAAGACTTTATTGAAATACAAAATTTTGTAGATGTATTTTATGTGTTAGTAATAAATTTTTTACATAAAATGAGTTTAAATTTATGTTTCTCAGTCCAATATTCTGTTAGTTTTGTTTCTTGAGTTATGATAAAAAAAAATTTTACATAAAATAAGTTCACAATTATGTTTCTAAGTCCAATATCTTGTTAGTTTTGTTTCTTGAGTTTTTACGTTTAAAAATTCATATGTTTACAATGTGTTAAACATGACAGACTGTAATATTGTAAGAATTAAAAGTCAAAGAAATTATTTTATAAAGATTAAAATAATAGTTTTAGATTTTATAAAGATTAAATACATATTTAATCTGCACAAAAAAAAAAAATACATATTTAATCTGTAGTAATATTTAAAAATTACGGGTTTGAAGCCCATTTACTAAGATGGGCTAGGTTTGATATTATCGGGTCATCCAAGTAAGTTGTTATACCCTCACATTTATACTATTACATCTGTATTTTATTAAAAATTTCATTTTACTTTTAAAAAGTTTTTTGGTATATTAAATTTTAAAAAATACAAATTATTAAAGTGTATATCAGAAAACTTAGATTAAGTTTTTCAATACATGAATATGCTTCTAAAAATTTAAAATTTGTGTTTTTTCAAAACACACAATTATTTCAAAAAATTTAAACTCTAAATATTTTAAGAAAATTAATTTCAAATATTTTGAAACACATAACAAGTTTTTCAAAAAAAAATTACTAACCAGAAACTTTTCAAAAGTTTTTCAATACATATAATATTTTTTTAAAACAATCATTTCAAAAATTGTATACTAAAAAATTTATTTTAAATTTTCCGACACAAATGTGTTTCGAAATACTTGAAATTTGAGTTTTTCAGTACACAAAAATATTTCAAAAAATTAAACTCTAAACTTTGTAGAACACATTTGTGTTTCGAAAAATTTAATTAAATTTTGTGATACACATTTGTGTACTTAAAAACTCAAAGTTCAAACAATTCAAGTTTTTCGATACATAAAAGATTTCATGAAATTACTGAAAAACTTTTTATAAGATTTTCGGTACAGAAAGTGTAACCTGAAAACTTTAAACAAGTTTTTCGGTACAGAAGGATTGTATCGAAAAACCTTTTGAAAGTTTTCCGGTTCAAAAGGTTGAAAATATTTGTACTGGAAACCTTGTAAAAGATTTTTCGGTATAAAAGGTTGAAAATGTATATAGAAGGTTGAAAATGTGAATTTTTTTTTAAAAAAAAATAGAAATTATGTATTTCGGAAATGTTGAAAAAAAGTTTTTGTACTGAAAAATCTTGAAAAAAGTTTTCCGGAATGTAAATTATGTATCGGACCTGTAAAATAGAAAAAATTGATACTCAATTGTGCATCGTAAAATTGAAAAAATGATAAATTTTAATATTTTTACAAGAAAAAATATATGATTTCATGACATTTATGAAAATAGGAGTATAATTTAAGGTGTACATGCTAAAATTTCCTTGATATTTTTGCAATACATGAAACAATTTTTGCAATACATGAAGCAGTGGGTGTTATCCTTTAATGACATTTGTATAGTTTCAGAAAAATAACATCTACACACAGTTCAACATATCTTCAAGTCAAATTTAACTCTACAAACATTTGATTTAGTTATTGGATTCCTTAACAAAGTTATAGTGGTACATTTTTGTCTTCGCTTTTTAACGATCTAAAAATTACTCGGTCTTTAATGTTTGGTTATTTAAACATTTTAGTTTGTTTAATAATTTTGTTTGTTTTAAAAAATAAAGATATAATTAATTATATTTTTTGTTTTATCTTTAATAATTCAAAAATATATATTAAATTAAATTAATAAAAGAAAAAAAATTAAACCAACCTGAATTTATTATTTCTTTGTGAGTCCAAGATTTAAAAAACCAAAATTTAGGAAAAGACTATCTCTACAACATTAATGAGACACAAAATACTTCGAATGTGTGACTATTTTGTATAAAGATTGTGGTGACATTTGAAATTTGCAATATTCTTTTCTACTATTTAACTTGTGAGTTTGGTTTTTAGAATCGTTAAATATTTTACAAAACAACAAATAAATCCGGTCAAAAAGCTATTCAAACCTCCCAATTTTACCCATTGTCTAGGACTTGTTACCTCTTCTCTAATACATATCCTTCTTCTTCACTCCATCTTCTTCTTATATTCATTTATATATATATATATATATATTATATTACACTTAAATATATTTTTATCCTTCTAAATATATTAATGTTTATTTTTTGTTTTTTTTAAATAATTTTTTCGAACTTTAATCCTTTTAAATTTTCTATTATCAATTTTAATCTCTGTTTTTTACAAAAGCTCATGTCACATGTTTTAATTGATTTTTTCTTATGATATATTATTGATAAGACTTTAAAATATTATTAACTTAATAATTTAACTATTTAATTTTGAATTTTTATTAATTTATCTACCATTTCAAATTAAAAATTAAATAATTAAATTATTAAGTTAATAATATTTTAAAGTCTTAAAAATGATATTTCATTGAAAAAAGTCAATTAAAACATTATAACATAAAATAAAATTTAAAAAGACCAAAGTTCAAAAGAATTGTTTGAATAGACTAAAAATAAAAATTAGTATATTTAGAAAAATTAAAAATATATTCAATCCTATATATTAATATTTCTAGTGGTTCGATCCTTCCACGAAGTTTACATGGTACAGATGAGAAATGACACATGATCACCTCAATATTTTTCCACCATGTCCGCGACTTCAATGATTTTGTATTCTATTCATTTAAATGTTTGTTATATAGCTTTTTGTTTGACTAAAAATGTATGTTAGGTTCTGTCAAACAAAAAATGTATATTAGCTTTTAATTAGAAATAAGGTTGTAGCAATAATTTTTTAAGAAGAGGTTGAGTACGGTAGACAGAAAGATAATGTATTTCAATTATCTTTATATATAAAAACTGTTATTTTATATATAAAAGTTGTTGAATTTTAATGTGTAAATTTTTTCTTTTATATTGATCGAGTAATTTATCATTTTAGTCCCTACAAATATAGGACGTTGTCGTTTTAGTTCTTAACTCAACAAAAATTATAAATTAATTAAAATAGTATTTAAAAGATATAACTTACTATCATAATAATCTATAAAACATACAATTTAGTATCAAAATAGTATATGACCGTTATAATATCAAATATTAAATTGACGGATATTTTGGTGATTTGATGATTAGTTTGAATTTTGTACTGAGTCATATACCAAAATAAAACATCATATACTTTCAAGAAATAAAATGATAATTTACACAAATTGATGACAATTTTATAATTTTAAAATTTATCATATTATTAAGTATTTAGTATTCATACTAATTTATACTTTTATTTATTTCAAAGTTACCACAATGCTTTTTATTTCTACTTTTTCTTTAGTAATACAAAAACATATTTTTGTCTTTTTTTTTATATAATTCTTTTTTCTCTTCACCTTCTGTTGTTTTCATTATTCTGCCATTTTTACTTTTTTTCACTTATATATCTATCAC
>JBBPBQ010020324.1:51001454-51036466 GCA_037974755.1 Cicer yamashitae | reverse complement strand
ACTAATATTTAACAACAACTGAAAAAAAATATAGATTTTAAAGATACATCAATGTAAATTTTAAAGATACTAATTTTATCAAAATTTACTTGTATGAGTTTATAAATAATAATTCAATCCCTTATCTCTTTTTTTATTTCAATTTAAATACTTTTATCTTATAAAATATGCACAAAATTAATCCCTTTTTTCTTCTTATTTTTTTGTTAAAAAATGTTGATATCATCTACACACAATTATTAATAAATTTCTTTTATTGAAAACTAAAAAATTTAATTTTAGGTTTCAAAAATTTAGAAAAAGTTCAAAAACTTCACCTTTTTATCGTTTCATTTTCTCCATCCTCTTCTTCAAACCGGAATTTTTTTTAAAAATATTCCCCTTCTTTCCAGATCTGAAATCCATAACCCATCCTGATATCAACTTAAAAATTCAGAAACTCAAAAAAGTTATGGGTTTCATGTCTGAAATCAAAATTCATCTTTAAATCAAAACCTAGAATTCATCTCACAAGTTTTTTTTTCCTTCCAAAATACACTTTTGCATTTCATGCTAATATATATCCTTTTTTTGCAAAAGCAAAATATGTGATGTACTAAAATAAAGTAATCCCATTATCACATGGCATCATGTAAACACCAATTCAAAATGTTTATTTTTTTTAAAAGACCAATTTAAAATGTTAATTACAAAGATCACAATTGTTATCAAACAATTGACTCCAAAGCTATTATACTAGGCCAAGACAAATACTACTCCATCTAACTGTCACAACACATTACTTATGCTAATAGGAACCGTTTTATTAATTTGGGTATAAATAATGTAATTATCACACAAATAACTTGCTGGAAATTTTTTACAGTAGTTTATACTGTCATTCGATGCTTGAAATGCTTAAATCCACCACATCTTAAGTGAAGTATCCTTATTTATGCAAATGTCTTCCTTCATGTGGAATGCGATGGATCCATTTTAGGGATTTAGAAGAAGATGATAGATAATATGAAAACAAAAATAAATAATTTCACACTTTTATGTGCATTTAATTATCTTGATTTCATGTAAAAAAAAATACATTTACTAATTTATTTTTGTTATTATGGTCATCTTTCACAACCTTTAAGTAATTAATACAAATATATTTTTGAAATAATGTTATTAAACGTATATAGATAAATTGTCTTTTACTTATATTTTAATGCATTGGTACATACATTATATTTTTTTATTATAACTGAAGCTTGGGAAAGTTTCTTTTTTTGAGATAAAAAAACACCGTGAACAAAAGTTAGAAAAAAAATTACTTATTTTTTCATTTCTATATGCAAATATAGATTTGTCATTTGACGGTTAAAATGCATGATATTAACTATTAATTAAATATATATCTAATTAACCATTAAATTATATGATATTAATCACTATTTTATAGTATTTTTTTAACCATTATATCGTTGGATTGTAGAGGTGATTAATGTTTTATATTTTAATAATTAATGAGATATATGTTAAATAAATGATTAATGACTTATATTTTAATGGTTAATAACATAAACTTTTATATATATATATATATCACAAAAAGATGTCTCAATTATTAAAAAAAAATTAAATTGTTTTATAAAAAATATTGTTCTCCATATAAATAATATAAATACAATGAACAATACATACATTATTATGTGTCGTGTCAAATTTGTGCATTTAAATGACATCTTTTATCGTAAAAACATGAGCGCTAAAATAAAATTGGATTTTGTACTTACACATTTAGATCTATACTCCACATTTATAATTTTTGTTCACGATATTCCCAAAATAGTCTCATGGTCATTACTAAAAGTAAAAAAAGTTCAGACAATTCACATATTCGAATTTTCCAATAATTATTTTGTTAATCAAAAAATTCATTTTCGATTTTTTGGTAGTTATTTTCTAGCCAAAAATTTCTTTTTCAAATTTTTCGATTAACAAAATAACTACCGCAAATTTCATTTTTCAAATTTTCAGATTTAAAAAATAACCACTGAAAAATTCGAAAAATAAATTTTTTGTTTTCTGAATATTTTGTTTCAACTTTTATTGTCTATTGGAAATTTTGTTTAATTGTTTTTTGCCTCATGGAGATTTTGAAATCGCTTTTTTGCATATGGAAATTTCGAAATTGATTTTTTGTCTACTAAAAATTTCGAAAATGAAAAATTTAGTAGGCAAAAATTTTTCTAAACTTTTTTTTTTATCTATCGAAAAGTTTGATAGGTGAAAATTTTTCTCAACTTCTTTTTTGTCTATCAAAAATTTCAAAAACAATATTTTTTCTATTAAAAATTTCAAAAACAAAAAATTTGATAAGTAAAAATCGTATCTAAGAATTTTTAACAAGTCAAAGTAAAAATAAGAAAGATAAAATTGAATTTTTTTTAAAAAGTGTGGAGATATAGTTCAAAATAAGAGATATCAAATTTAATTTTAGTGCCGAAGATGTTAAAGACAATATAGAGTCAACAAAACCTATCTATGTTGACCCGTAAAAACCCATTGAAACTTTATTTTTGTTTTCAAAACCATTGAAACATGAAAACCAGAGAACTATATATCACTTATTATTTAATCTCCAACTTGAAGGTAACAGCTACCTAATATCATGACTAACACCATCTACCATTGAGTTTCCTCATTTGATTGTTTAACCAAATTACACATCTTCATTTTGTAATTTAGGTAAAAATACAAATTTAGTCCTTTTAAGTTTAATGAATTAATTTTTTGCTTAAGTATTTTAAATTTATTTTTGTCTAATTCGATTTTTTAAGTTACATTCGTTTGTATTTTTAAAAATGATTAAATTACGCATGTAATCTTTTAATTTTGAAGATTTTCTCAAATTACTATCATGAAATGTTAGATATAATCAAAACATTCCAACAAGTTGATTGTCCAAGTTACTTTTAATGTAAAGAAAGTTAAAGACATTGATTATGTGGATAAATTTTGGTACCTTGTTTTTAAGGTTATACATGTGTTTAAATTGTACATCAATAAATATATATCATTTATAACTTTTGATGAATGTTTTTGAATGATTAATATAAATGATATATTATTCCAGCATTTGATAGAGTTTCAAATGATCAAAAGTTTGCAATTGAACTAATTATCTTTAAAATTGAAATACAAGATTAACAGTGTAAATATAATGTAACTCAAAAAATCAAATCAAAATAAAATAAACTTAATGAAAATTAAGTTAAACTTAAAAAACTTTAAGTATATTTTTGCATGCAATTTATTAACGTTAGTATTTAATAATATGATCTAAACTTTTCCAACTTAACATTTAAAAAAATATTAAATAAGTCCTATTGTCAATTTTTTTTATATCAATAGTCTAATGATTAAAGTCGCAACTTTAATTAAATATAGAGAAGTGACAACTCCATATTTGAATTCCAACCTCTACATAGCAATGATATTACATCTACCAACTCAAATTTGCTTATGAGTATCCTACTACCAATTCTATAACATTATATTTTACCAATATTCATTTATTTTGCAATATGTGTATTTGCTAATTATACGAACATGGCTTAACTTTTAAAATTTGTTTTTTTGGTGGCATTTGAATAGGTGTCCAATTTGTATTGGTTGATGGTCAGATGTTGGGTTATGATTATATTTGGTTTTTATTCCTTCGTATGTTTTGTCCCATTCTTGGACACTGTGCTTAGATGAGGTTCATTATGATACAATCTTAACGTTTTACCTTACCTTTGAAAAAAAAAAACAAAATTAATAGGACATAAAATCTTTGAAGTAGAGCTCTCTGTATTCACGAAATTAATAACCTATAAAATTTAAAGTGTATTTAACATACCTATAAAAAAATCCAAATCTAATTTAAGTAAGACCCGTGAAAAAAGAGACGGAAGAGTAATTAAATTATAACTATTGATTTATTAATATTTGACCAATAAAAATAAAATCCTTTTAATTTAAAGGATGCTTATTTAATTAGACCTTAGATAAAGGACACACCACTTTTTATGGATGCTCTAAGAGCGAAACACCACAATATAAGTCACCACAATATAATATTAATTCGTTTTTATATATTACACTTTATAATTAATAGTATTTGTATAACTCTCAATTTATTATTTATTATTGTTTACTTAGCCTAGTGTAACAATGAGGTAGTCTTTTCTACCCCATTTTTATAATAATTAGTATATATAATTTGAAAAGGGGAGTACTGTTGGAGACGGCATAAATAAATGATAGTTATGAGCAATTATATTTTTATTAATTATCAATTATGTTTTTTATTTATAGAAATAAATAGAGAAAGAAAAGGGAAAAGGATATTGGGGGAGGGGGAATTATTGAGTGGTTATGAAGGACAAGATAAAGACTTTTGAATTTTTTGGATAGGAACTATCTTGCAACAAGCTTCTCTAATTCTTGGTAGGGAATTCAACTTAACTAGTGTGAATGTGAATTCTGTATTTTCTATAATGTCTGTAAATTTGTTTCAATTGTAATCTTATTTTACCATAAAAAAAACTCCAATTTATACAATTAAATTTTTATTTGAAACGTCAATAAATATATATATATATATATATATATATATATATATAAAAAGTTATCTCGTAAAAATTTAGTAGAAACGAAAAAGCAAAAATTTATCACTTGATTGATAAATTTTTTGTCAAGTTTTGATATTTTAAATTTTCAAGAGAATTATGAAAGAGCTATGTTAACAATAAAAATTGATAAGATAAAATTATTAAACAAAATAGACGATGAATTTTTAATAAATTAATTGTTTATATTAAAAAATATATTGAAAATATGTTTAGTATAATATCAATTATGGATGAATTTGATTCTTTGAAGCAACGTCAAGTTTAATATTTTTAAATAACTTTTGTTAATTAGTTTTATTTCTTGAGTCAAAAAATACTAATTTTTATTTCTTTTGTGCTAGTTTAATTTTACATTTAATTATATAAGTAAAAATTATTGTGATTGCCTTTTTTTATAAGCTGATTGCTTATTAGTTAAGTTTAATACATTGATTTTAAAATTATATTTCACTTTTATTTTTTATACTCCTTTTATTCCTTTTTAAATATTGTTGTGATTTCATAATAAAAAAATTTATTTGTTGTTTTTCCAGTTTCAAAGTATTATTAAATATAATTTTATTAAAATTATCTTTATTTATTTATTGCATAGAGATAAATAAGTAAGTTGAGATAGTAAATAATTAAAAGTAACAAAGAAAAAAATTATTGATCACCGGAACTGACCAAGTATCAGAAGCCATGTCGGCCACTCTACATCACCGGATAATCTATCGACTTCAAAATCATTCGTTAGATCTACCACAATCTTAAATTGTAAATAATAGTATTTATTATAAATGTAAACGGAAACTACAAACATGAATACTAACCATTTCCATACAAGTATCCGTCAATCGGGTATTTAGCAGATTTTGTGATATTTACGATAATTCACATATGTCCACGAGTACCTTAATTTTTTAAAAATAAATAAATTTTGTAAAAAATTGTAAATGTATATGATACCTTCCTCCTCTTCTCTTTTTTCGCTGAAATTTCTCCTCCATTTTTCTTTCCACAACACAAAATAATATTAGCAGATTAAATATTGGACCTTAAGATTTTTTAAAAATAACTTTTATAGTATTTTATCTTTTTATTATAATATTTTTAAAAAATAATTTTAAAAATAAAGCTTCAAATAGAAAATTAGTCTAAATAGTTTATCTTAAAATATAATTTTAAGTATTTCATTTATTTTCTACAACTTTTTTTATAATAAAATTTAAAAAAATGATTAAAACAAAAAATTATCTTGAAAAACTCTTCAGAAAAATCATTTTTGAAAAATATTTTTTTATAAAAATATAATTTTTATCATGTTAAAATCTTCAATAATAAATTTCTAAATTATTGAATGTCAAAATTACTTTTTTTATATTATTTTTAAGTTCATAAAAATCATTTTTATTTTTAAAAATATAAAATCAAAACCACTTTTTAAAAATCTTAAATCAACGTATTAATATATCACATTCAACATATTAATTAGCACATCAATCACACTCTCATTTAATTAATTTTACTAGATTACTAACAGATAGATATATCTCCAAATACAAGAAATACCTTTACATTTATTAGCATCCATCAAGTTGTGAATATTTATTTTATCTCAATTAAACTATTCATCACGTGTCAATGGTGGGTGGATACCGATTTTTTTTTCCGTAATATAACTTTCCCCTTAGCAACATCAACCTATATGTACGATGATAATCAACATTATGAAAATAAATATTTTCTAAATCTCTCCATTTCATATACTTGAAATGCAATATATTTAATGTAATGTGTGACACGCGTATACGCTATAAATAATATATCACTATCTATATCATATCATTTATATTCTTGCTTATAATTTGGTTAGATCGAAGGCATTTCTTCAAGCAATGGGTTCCAAACAAACATTATATGGAGATTATATGTTGCTTAAGCCACAAGAAGCAAGTATTGTGGAACTAGGGTACCTCTTGTTTTCATCAAACTTAACCAATAGAAGATTCATTGATTGCTCAGAAGGACTTGAGGCAAGTGAATTTCGACAAAGATGGCTTCTCTTTACCTCTGTTGTTGTACAAAAGATTCTTGTTTTCTTAGGTCCTTCCTTGAAAATGGTTGGAAACATGTTGGAATTGTGGCTCAATCGTCTTTCAAGTAATGGAGGCTTCATTCCTCTCGTGCTCAACTTTTTTCAAGGTTCATTTGATCATTGTTATAAATTTCTATGATTTTCGCATTGCCACTTTCATTAATTTTCTTCTTTTCTTTTTCTTACTCTTTTGTTTGTTTCATAATGTTGCGAATATCATTTTGTAGTCTTTCGTGTCACATTTAAGCATGTGTGAATTAAGATAATGGATTACATGACTTGTTCGTCTATCTATTGATCATTGATAAGAAGAAATTATCATAAAAATGATTAAGGATATAGTTTGTTTAAGAGATTAATTATTATTATTGTTATTATATTTAATATATTATTATTATTATTATTAGTGATTTTTTTACAAAATAGAAGTTAATTTGTGGTTATTTGTAAAAATAACAATATTTTTTTAATCTTTTCATTGATCCACTAATTCAATATAAAATCACATTATTTTTCAGAAGTAAAAGTGAGGTCA
The DNA here is from genome assembly GCA_037974755.1 of Cicer yamashitae. Classification (NCBI taxonomy): domain Eukaryota; kingdom Viridiplantae; phylum Streptophyta; class Magnoliopsida; order Fabales; family Fabaceae; genus Cicer; species Cicer yamashitae. Next base: position 51,029,199 of record JBBPBQ010020324.1, on the reverse strand, counting down.
ACTTTTTGAAATTCATAAATTCAACCATCAAATCAGATCACAAGTTCATAATTAACTCTATAAATTATTATTCAATTTAAAAATTATTTAATATTTCATTAAATAATTTTAAATAAATTTATAATTTATATAAAAAAATATAAACAAATATCAACTGTCAAATTACATGGTTACAATTTTTGAATTGATATACAACTTTGTGAGCTTAACTATTAATATAGTTTAACAATTCATGAGTTAGATCGATAAAATTCAATGTTTTAAAAAAAATTAAGGAGAGTGATTAAGAAGAATTATTCTTAAAGTAACTTGATCTCTTTTTTTCAAAAGTCACTAAAAAAAAAACTATTTCGTGAAAAAGTAAATTTTTTTCATTAAATAATCTAAAAAAATTGACTCTAAGTCCTGAGAGCAAGATGTATTATTTGAAAGGAATATATATATATGTGGTGCAGGAAAGGTAATAACACCGGAAAGATCATCGGCGGAGTTTTTATCAGTGGTGGGTCTCCTTGACAAACGAGTTGATTTAGACATTCATCATAATGATGCCAACTACAAAGGGTTACTATCTATCATGGCTTCTAAATTTTCCTACGAGAATGAGCAATTCATTATCAACGCAGTTAGAAATCATTGGGGTGTAAGTTCTACTAATTATTTATATAAACTGTATAAAATACATTTAATTTTTACATGTTCAGATTTTTAAAAGAGAAAAATAATTAATATAAAATTAAAAATTATATAAAATATGTTTGGAATATGAGTTTGATATCAGTTTTTATGTTTAAAAAACATTTATGTTATTAATTAGTTAAACTTTTTCTATAGTGGACATGCTAAGAATTTAGTATATAGTTTTATTAAATAATTTGTTTTTATTTTTCATGTTATATAATATGGTTGCAGATGGAAATTTTGGGGCAATACACCTTCTGGAATGGTAAGTAATTAGAACCTTTTTTACTCAAAAAATAAATAAAATTTAGTGACATTATTTAATTATTTTGGTACTATACACAACTCTAATTTTAAACTGTGTAGACACACAACAATAAAATAAAAAATTAAAATTAAAAATAATCTAGTAATATTATTTAATTTTTTTTATTTTTTATTATATATAAAAAATTTAATTAACTAATTAGAATTAAGAATCATGATTTATAAACACGGCTATTTTTCTAAAAGATAGATAATATTAACAAAAATATTCATATCATGTATTTATTCAATGCAACTTGCATTATAATTTTTTTTTCCTAAGTTGACTTTTTAGAAATTAAAATATATGAATTAATATGAATATGAAGTGTAAAACACATGTACTGTACATAAATACTTTACATATAATCAATAGGAAGTTTCTATTTTAATAATAAATAGGAAGTTTCCACAAAAACATTATTTCTTGGAATCTATCCTAACATTTGTTCACCTAACATATTTAATTTTTGATGTAAATGGTTTGTACTTAATTGTCTGAGCTTGTATATTTAAAAAGTCAAATCATCATCCTAATTATATAGCATTGAACATGACAAAGATATTTTAGAATGTGATACGTATGCTTATATCTGGGATCAGTAACGACATATAACCTGTACAATAGAGAGAATGAGTAGCAGCGTGCCACCACCTCTATCCCATCCCTCTTAACCACTTCGCAAATAAAAGTTAACTCGTATTTTGTCTAGAGAAATTTTTATCTATCAACGTAATTAAAGGTATATAAGTAAAATATTTATTTTAAAAAAAATTGAAAAAAGAATAATGATTAAACGTAACAAATTTTTGAAAACCAAATTATATTGGATAAATGTTGTTTGATATATGCTAATAGGTTGTAATAAATTTCGATTAAATTTGACATGAAATTAATAGTTATGCTAATTAATATAGATATTGTATACATGCATTAATATAGATATTGCTGGTTGTAATTTTTGGTTCTATAATTCATTTATTTTATAAATAAAATTGTGATTGTTGTGTTGTGTTGAAATGTATATTTGAGTCTAATATGTGAATGTGACATATTATCCGTACATTTTTTCTTGTCACATGAGATAATCAAATGACATGCATCATGTAGATTTGTATGTGTAGAGCCTATGTGCATCATGTAGATTGACACATGTATATGAACTAAAATTTATTTTATCAAATTTTTTAATTATTAAAATTACATTTTTTTTATTAGGGTCCAATAATTAACATCAGAACAAACCTCCGAAATCTTTAAGACGCCTTGAGTGGGATATCCGAAGTATTTGAAGGTTGAGAGAGAAAGAGAGAAAAATATATATCTCATAAATAAACCGTCAGATATTTGAGTGATTCAAACTCAGATGTTGAAAATACACAACTAAAACAATACATGATATCAATGTCAGTATTGGTCGCAATCAAATTTAACATGTTTAACTCCTCTAATTGACCACATTGAAGATTGGGGAAGAAGGTGAACATATGGGGGAGCTTTTTAAATGTCTAATTTAAATACAATTATATTACTTTTAAAAACTTTTCAATTCTAATTTTTTTTTAAATATTTGTTCTTGTAGTTGTGTTTGATCAGATTTGCCAATGAGTGTTTGAGATGTATCGAAAGAAAGAACTTTGTTATTGAAACACTTGTCTTAGATATCAGATATTTATGGTGTTGGTGTCGTATCGACTCGTGTTTGACACATAGACCCGTCTAATCTTAAGAGCATTTGTACTTCATAATATAACTCATAAATTTACTTTTTTTTTTTTATCACTCTCATTCATTTTAATTTCCTTTTTTTGATATTCATGTTCTTTGCTGATTTAAGTTTTGGACGATTCCCTATCGGAAGTGTCCAATGGGTACCTTAGGTTTAGATTTCTTTTCTCACCATTGCAAATGATAGAACCCTTTTAGGAAAATTTTAGATTAATTTTGAGGGTCTTTCAGTTATACTAGCAGATAAGAAGTATAAGATATGATAAGTTAGTATTTCTTGAGTTAATAAAACAAGATCAAAAGTGAATAACTAATATCTTAATGATTTTTTTTGTTTTTATATTTGTCAGAGAAGGGGTATCATTTTACATTGAATTTATTATTTTATTTGTCTCCTCAATTGGGATAAGCACAATTGGTTAGCAACTTATTTCAATGGGAACATACTTGACCATCCAAATGATGATGACATGCAGATTACCAAAAGTATGAAACCACAAAAGCCATGATAATGCAAGATACTAAGTCTAATCCCAACTTGATTGTGGTTGCATTTAGTGGTACACAGCCATTTGATGCTGAGCAATGGAGAACAGACGTTGATATCTCATGGTATGAGCTACCCAACGTAGGTAAGATACATGGTGGGTTCATGAAAGCTTTGGGCCTTCAAAGGGACAGTGGATGGCCCAAAGAAATAGATGAGAGTGGCCCACATCGTTTTGCTTACTACACAATTAGAGACGAGCTGAGTGCAGTGTTTAGGGAAAATCAGGATGCAAAGTTCATATTAACAGGGCATAGTTTGGGAGGAGCATTGGCTATTCTTTTTGTTGCCGTGCTTATATTGCATGAGGAAGAATGGTTGTTGGATAAGTTAGAAGGTGTTTATACTTTTGGGCAACCAAGAGTTGGAGACAAGAAGTTTGGGGAATTCATGGTGGAAAAGATGAGAAAGTATGATGTGAAGCATATGAGATATGTTTACTGTAATGATTTGGTGCCTAGAATCCCTTATGATGAAAAATCCCTTTTCTTTAAGCACTTCAGTCCTTGTCTTTACTTCAATAGCTTATACCAGGGGCAGGTATGAAATGTGAATACTCAATAGTTTATGTTCTTTTATGTGTTTTGTTTATAGTCGGATTGAATATTTTTTATGTAATAAAATGCAGATTCTAGAGGAGGAGCCAAACAAGAATTATTTCTCTTTGTTTTGGGTGATACCCAAGATCTTAAATGCAGTTTGGGAGGTGATTAGAGGTTTCCTTCTACCGTTTGTTGTAGGTAGAGAGTATAAACAGAATTGGTTCATGACGATATTCAGGCTTGTTGGATTGATAATTCCAGGAATACCAGCTCATATCCCTAATGATTACGTCAATGCTACCCGATTGGGATCCTTAAACGAAATTCAGAGACCACAACATTCCAAAGATGATTAATATCAATGACTTTGTTATAATTAGTTTTTATATTGGACCGATATGTTGGATTATTTGACTTGGTGCATGAATAATATTATATAATTGGTGGGTGATCCAATGGATAGGGACCCTCCTATACCATAATAAATTTTTATAGTAGGTCTAATTCATTCTTACCAAAACAACTTGTAAAATAAAATATATCTCTCTTTATAAACTCATTTCGAACATTATTTTTATTCTATGTGGAAATTGGATTTTCTCCAAATAATTACAATGTTCATGATCAATTACTTTAAAAATATGAATTATGATGATATAGTCAGAACACAAGATATCCTGAGGCAACAAACTAACCAATGGCATACGTCCATTTCCCAGTCCCACTGATCCTTCTCATTATTACGTGTAAGTATAATAGCAGAAGTTGGCAAGTTGCCCATCTCACGCAAAGAATTGTACCATTGAAGCAAAATTAGTATGCAATAGGGAACAAGAAATAGATAAAAATCAAACTAAGAACGAAGAACAAATTGAAGCATGTGTGATTTAGACAAGGAAATGCTATATTGCAGAGATTTTTATCGTTCTACTACAGGAAAATATTCATACTAATAGATTACATTTGAACAGCACTGTCAAGTAACCAGACATGGAAAAAAAAATACAAAAAGAGGCTTATTTCTAAAGTTTGGCCTACGTACATACATGTTATTTATCCTTGAAACCGAACTCCCACGGGTGAGGCTACAAGGTGCTTAGATTTTACCAGCTAAAGTGCTTGTATCGCATGCATTGCAAAACTGCAATGACACCAATTTAGTGTCAACATACTAAGCTGCTCTTTCTCACCATCTTTCATTCATTAGCACCTGGCACATTTAAATCCTTCTGATATCTGAAACCTGGTCAGGCATATGACAGCCTTTAATCAACATTCATAAAAATGAACAGGGGAGTAACTAGTGCAAATTTCCATGGTAAGTAGGTAAGAGAATGGTAAACTTGAGCCTATCAAAATTCAAGGATAAGCTTTGGATGTAAAAGAAGGAAACTGGAGCAGACATCTATTTTAAAACCTGTCAAATTAATACCCTCAATGTTTCCAGCATAAGAAACCTTTTCACTTACATAAAACTCGGGTACAATTGATAAAAACGGCAACTTTTCAAAAATTCCAAATTAAGTAGACAATTGGTATTGAAGAGTATGTTGTTTTGAAGATCTTCGAAACCACAGCCATATTAACTAACAATTTATATCTGAACTAGGACAAGGATTACAGAAAAAATTACCCAACTTCACTTGAACAGAAAAAAATGCTGGAGAAGCTTAAAAGGCATGACAGGTGAAACAACCACTCAAAGAACCCATCTGACTGGCTCTCCGAAATGACATAACTTTGTGAGAAGTTCTGGCAACTTGATGAGCCTGGTTGGCTAAAACTGAACTCCTCATTTCCTGAGCCTTTTTCTGAGCCGTTCTCAGCTTGTTCATAATCTTGTCCATGGAAGATGCTCGCTTCTTTTCCAACTTCATCTGAAATATCAAAATTTATGAGATCACATTCCTTCTTCTCTAATTATTATCCTTTATTATGAGTAATAATTTTTGGGGAGAAAGGAATTATTAAGCATGCAGCTGTGAAATGAATCAACAAAAACATGATCCATACATTATAATAGAAAATTGTTTATGAATTATGATAAAGTAAAAAAGACTTTCTTCAAAACATTTTTAATCCTATTAGACAGTCCACGTTATGCTTCACAATGAAATAGTCCATAACTTTGTTGATTTAAGATAATGGATGAGTGATCACTGATCAGAAAACCACTTCACTATCCCAATAGTAAAAGCAAGTCAATAAGCAGAAATACATAAACAACCAATATTGAGTTTAGGTTAAGAGGGAAATAATTCAGCACCCTGAAATAAAGAAAATAATAGAAAATTCCAAAATGTGACTTATAAAAAAAATATTTGTATGAAGGAGCAATAACTGCTTGGATGATTACTTAAGCTAGAAAGTTGTTGTACATAAAAAACTCTTCGAGTGGCTATTTTTATTTTGTAATCAATATGTTTGGGAAATTTCGTATTGACATTCTCCTACAAAAGAAAACACTAGGAATTAACCTCTAGTTTCCGCATTGCTGCCTCAGCTTTGGCCTTTTGCAAGTTCTCCCAAGCAGTGATTTTGGCTTCCTCCCTTTTAGCCCTGGACAAGTAAATATTACTGGCATTTTAAAAACAATGTAAACTTTGCAAAAATATTTCTTAGTTGGTAAATTATTAGTTTTCTCAGCAGGCATACAATTGTCAGATCAAATACTTTATAATTTTCTATTTTCTAGTTTGAATTGGATAAGGATGGTCAATTTGTGCCATATTCAAAAAGTAATAAAGAGAGATTCCTGACAACTACACACGTAGCATTTCAATTAAATCATTGCATTGCCATTTAGTGAATCCATCACAATAAATTCTACAAACTCCATTTATTGTGGTACCATCATAAACTACAATTTTAAGGTAGCTCATTGATTTGGTCAAGAGCAGAGCGAGAAGGAGGAAGTCGACTTCCAAGGGAAAACTTCACTTATTAGCAGAAATCATTCTTCTTTATTTACCTGATAAATATATTGAACAAAATTGATGCAATACAAAAGTATACATACTTTGAAATAGTCTTTGAGCTTTCAGAAATGTCCCAAGATGAAGATTGAGTGCTTGTTTCTTTCTTTTTCCAGCTGTCAACATTTTCTGAACCTCTACCAGAGAATAGAGCCCTGTGTTTCTTGGACCACCGTGTCATGGTTACACGTTCATCTACCTGCACATCCCTGATATCCATTCTAGAGAAAGAGACACTCTGCAACTCTGTGACAGGCAGCGCAGGTGGAGTGGAAGCAGAGAAAGAAGTTCTCATATTGGGAGAGGAGCATGAGCTACCCTCTGGGCTCATCTGGGTTGCCATATCCCTCCTTGAAACAGCAGGAGATACATTGGTACCCGCATCCTTAAAACCATCAAACTTCTCCTCTGTAAATTGGAACCAACATAAAAAGGAAAAAAAAGGTTATATCGCGCGGAAGTGTAGTTTCAAAATCACACAATACTAACATGATATGTCATCAAAACTAGTTATAACATCATTAAACTAATATTTCCGTGACCTGGATTTGCTGCAGTCGAGAGATAATGCAGTCAGCAAAGCAGAATGCTTACCATAGATCCGATACTCACATTCCGAGTTCATCAAATCAAATTCAAAACACAAGCTCAAATTGTGAGCTGTCTAATTTTCATCCCAAGACTCTGATTTACCAAATGCATTTACAAATTACAATGTAGTTATTTCGACCACAGCATATTCAAATTCTAAACCATCAACATATCATCAATTGAAATGTCTTAAGAAACCAAGAGTTCCATCCACATCACATTGCAACAACAGTTAAAACAGAATGACACAGTATGAAGAGTTCAGAAAAGACAGACGATGAACTCATTTAAGTTTTAACTGAAACATATGATTTCCATAGAATTGAATGCGCCCAGACAAAGACATTTCTCAAGCTCAAGCATAACTTGACTAATGAATTACATCAAAATCACAACTCAAAACTAGATAAGGTAAAATTCGATCAAGGGATATAATATATAAAGTATAGCATAACAACCTCGGGCAGGAATTGACGACTGACCCTGCATCTGAGAGCAGCCATGTACACTAACCGAGCGAGCCATGCAAGGATCCATTCGTGTGGGAAGCACTCCACCATTGCCACCAGAACTATTCGTAAACCCATCAACTGAAACATTAACAGCTGCAGAAAAAGGTGAAGCTCCCATAAAATTCCCTCCATCAAAAAAAGGACCTGCAGGTGAATACAACGAATAATAAGCAACACCGGGTGGGCCTAATGGACCACTCTTCGACTTGGGCCTCCTCTGTGGCTGTTGAAGTTGTGAAGCCCTTCCAGTTCCATCACCCGAAACAGGACTCAAAATCCATCTCTCAGCATCTTCCCACTTAGACGGCAACGTTCTCCCGTTGTTGAAACTCAATGCTGTAGCACCATTACCAACTTGCTTGCGGGCCCCACTAGTATGCAAAGGAACTCTCTCAGAACTCCAACCTTTTTGCATTGCAACACCACCTTGACAATGACGATAATTCGGAGTTCCGGGACTCGGAAAAGTTCCAGTTCCAGTGCCGGTGCCAGATCTCCGAGACGGAAGTGAACTCTTCTTCATAGCTCCGATTCCCAATCGAGGCGAAGAAACAGTTCCGATTGCATTTGCATTGTTCAGATCTAACGAAGCAGGTCTTCGACGATCTTGTTTCGTGAATAGTGCCTCACACCTCGATCTCCGATCTTGACATTCTTCAATCAAAGTACAAAAAAACAAACTCAACAAAAAATAAATAAACTAAGCTCGAATTGTAAAATAATTAATAATTGAAATTGTAACTAGTAACTACCTTTGAGAGCTAGAGAGAAAGAGTTTCTCGCTGAATCAAGTTCCGAAAGCTGATTTCCGTCTTCAGTGTCAACGTCACTGTCTTCTTCCTTTTGCACTGTGATGTGGATAGTGCAATGCAAGTAGGTAACAAATTCACTTTTTCGTTCTTTTTTTAAATATTTTCTTTCAACAAAAAAAAAAAAAGTGGAAGTGCATGCGAACGTGAATGTAACGCACCTTTTGTTTTTTCTTCCTTTCCAGAGAAAAGTGTTTGATGAAGCTTCTTTTTCTGTACTGAATCTGAATCTGCATGTTGTTGTTGCTTTCTGTTTGGATCCGGATCCGGATCTGGACCGCTCCAGCTTTCACTCGGAGCAAAATCACCGTTCCCTGCCAAATGCTGCAAATGAAAAACACTAGATTATCTCATCGTGTTCGTGTTCAAACTTAGAAACTTATAAGTTAAATTTCATTATACGAATTTCAATTGTTGTTGTCGTTAAGAAAATGAACGATTCAACGCAATGTAATGGTTGAAGTACCAGTGAGATTTCGGAGGTTAAAGAGTCATGGTCATGAGCATCGGAAGCGAAGGAGCATCGATCCACGCTAGCGGAATTAGAAGAGAAGAGACTCAAGTTTGATTCGAGAGTGAAGATAACAGAGTCAGGGCTTGTATCGCCGCCGCCGCCGCCGGCGTTACCTCTTCTTGAACCGGCACGCCTCCACGACCTTCGTTGTTCGTTAAACCCTAACTCACGCATTCTCAACAAACATCGATTCGCATTTACATTTGAATTTGCATTTGCATTTGTCAGAGAGAAAGAAAGAGTTGGAGAGAAAATAACCAAACACAATATACAGAGACAGAGAGTGAATATGGCGGGTATTGCTATATTTACTTTTAGTGTGAAAAAATAAAATGGTTATTGAGTTTTTTTTAATTTGATTTAATATAATAATAATAATATGTCATTGTCGTTTGAGTCAAATTAAATGTGTGTTGTAAGCATATGGTGAGGTAAGATATGTTAAGCTAAAGCTATGCAGGCATTTTGAAAGGACAATGACAGGTTACAACGGAATAGGTTGTATTTCTAGTTGTAGATGAATGAATGTGATGGGAGGGATGGAGTGGCTACTGAAAGTGAGTCATGCTCTATTGGTTTAGACTTTATTATGTCTTTTGATATATAACTGAATCATTGTTTTGATTTCTAAGTTATAGTAAGGATTTGGTAATTTAGTTATTTAAATTTATAAAATGACAAAATTGCTTGGGTCATCCATCATAAAGTAAAAATTATTACTCTTTCTTACTTTATTGATTTAACTTTAGTGCAAATTCTACTCATGAATTTGAAAGGATATCGTATATTTCTTCGATTTACAATTTAAAAATTAAATTGTTCGATTAACTTTTGAGGTTTTAGTAAAGTCACACTTTTGTGACCGTACGCAATTATATTATTTCGGCCGTTAAATTAAAATTAAACAGTTCAGATTTTAATATTGAAATTTATAATTATAAAAAAAATTAAAATTTATCTAAAAAATTAAATTATCCAATCTTAATTAAATGATTAAAAATTTAAACACCATGTAATGTAACTCTAATCCATGAGTATATACATACTAGTGCACCTTTAAGATGAAGCTAAAAAAAAATCTAGTATCACACTTAAAGATGACACTGTGCAACTAAGTAATTTGTCATAATTAAGACATTTTAACTTTCCAGTCTAGTAAATATTTACACAAATTTATGTTTTTGAATGATAAACCTTAGGTTATCATTGAAAAATTGTGTAAATTACTTCCAACAATTAAAATTAGTCATGTATAATTTAATTTTTTTTTTTTTTAGAATTTAAAGTTTGACATAGTTAATAAAACATATATCACTCGTTTGAATTGGATGTTAATAAACTTAGACATAATTTTCTAAAGACAAATTAGGACTCACTTGTTTGAATTTGTAACAATAGTAACTAAACTTCCCCCAAGTATTTAACCACAGTTAAAGTTCATCTCCACATGACCATATGCCACAATTGAACCGAGTTGCACCCCTTATAGACTTGTAGTTTGTAGACCATGCAAAGATATAAATATTTATTGTAAAGGTGACTTTGCATGTGTCATTGAGTTGAATTTTGTTCGTCTTTGTTAATCAAGCGTGGTCTTGAGGCTAGACATGTTTTCTTGTGACGTTGAATGGTCCTAATTACCATTGACCGTGGAATTTGATTGACTCTTTATGAAATAACCATAATGTTTATTTTTTCTTGAGTGGGGTGGCTCTCGAAAAGTGAATTATATGGAGTAATAGTTGACTTTTGATTTAACAATCTCCAAATAAAATTAACAAAAGTCCTTAAATTTCAATTCAATTAATAAATGTCAGTTTTGATATACCGAACATTATATCTCATATTCGAATTAAAAACTAAACAATTATTTATGTAAATTTTTTAATAGTATTAATCATTTTATCTACGAATTAAATATATATATATATTTAAAAAAATAATGTATTTAATTTAAAAAAATAATAATATTTTTTTACTTCTATTTTATTGGAACGAGTACTATTTGAGAACCAATAGTATGATAATGATGATTATTATGCGAGGCATGCATAAGGATTCAGAGGTCCTACTTGATCGCCACTAACCATTTTTTCCAACTTTTGGTGTTAAAGTACGTAAATTGCTTTTTTGGTTATCACGTTAATGAATTTTTTTTATCCATATTATTATTGTTAATGGGGGACCAAATGATTAGTAGAATCCTTGTTTAAAATTATTTAGTCCATAATTCGGTTGCCTCATCAATACTAGAGTGATGGTGTAGTTTTTTCTACTTCATGTTTTACACTCATACGCATGATCTATTAGTGTATTGTCACTGATTGGTCAAAAGGCAAAAGTATTTCGTAACTTTTTTAAACCATAAAAAATTGTAACTTCTCATAAAAGGTTTGGGGTTGAATTCAAATGTCATTTATTAATGACATATGTGTAAAATTCATCAATGGGTGCCAAAGTTACATTCATCTAGTGCCTACTCGTGATAAAATTCATCCCGCATTGTTTCACATTGTAGAAGAAGAAAAAAAATCTTCCGTCTTTTAGTTTTGCTAACTATTGAAATGGAAATTGAAAATTAAGGAAAAAAGGAGCTAAAGATGGTTATTAATTGTTTTACAATTGTATCAACAAATATTACAAGAAGAGGAAAGAGTAAATATAAACATTGTTTTGAGTATACTTGTGTTTGTTAGGAGGTTTGAAAAAAATTATTTCTGGATATAAAGGTTATAAGAAATGAGATAACTTCTCATATTCTAATATTTTATTTTCATAGAAAGAGGCGGTAATATAAAATTCCTATGAAGATGAAAATAAAATAGATATAACTACTCATATATCTACTTCTTTAAAAAAATTCCAAAAATACAAAAAGTTTTAACCAAATATCTTTTTATAGAGAATATATGGTAATAAATTTCCCGTCATTATTTTATGAAAAAATTATTCCTAAAAATAAACTTCTTAACTGCGAAACAAATATTCTTCTAGTTCAAACTAGTTGAGCTATCTAATCCCCTATATTGACCGATTTTTAATTGTTATGTATCATCTTTTCTCCACCTTAACACCTAGTTGAACTTATCTTTCTCTCTCTTTCGCTACTTGTGTTGGTCTATCTCGAATAATATCTATAATCAGTTGATAGACATTACCTCAAACTTGAAAAAAAAAAAAAAGATTGAGAGAATAGAATTGTGGACCAAACACTGAGAAATGAGCCGTTACAAAGAATACAAGTCGAGGATAAAGATTATAAACTAAATTTGAGTTGAACACTATGTAACTTGTTAATGTATGTTTTAACTTGTCAGATATGAATCAGGATATATGTATAATTTTATGCAGTTCCATACACCCGATTAAGAAAATTAAACTATTGTCCAAAAGAAAAGAAGAATATTAAACTAATCTTTAGAAAGAGAAAGAAAATAAAAGCATAAAGAGCATCCAATATTTTTAACTTGTAATATGATTAGGCTGTCCTATTCTAAATGCGAACCTATAATAAGCTGCATTTATTTATAGTTTTACGTTCTAGTTGAATTGTAAATAAATTAACAAATTATTATATGAATGTGAGTTTGGTACCAAAATAGAAGTCTACAATTAATATTTCTTTTATTAAGGATATATAGGGTTGATTTGGTGAGAGAGATAGAGAGTGAAGTCATAAGTAATAAGAAGAAATATTAATAATTCATGAACTCGGAATATTAATGAAGGCAGAAAATAATAAAATTTCATTCATACGAACAATACATTCGTTTTAAAAAAAGAACGGGCCAATGATCACTGAAAATGACAAAATGTGATCGAAAAAAATAATAATGTCGGGAATTTGAATATGATGTAGGTGGGGAGCACAATTTTCGTGTTCTCTAAAAATTAATTTTGCAATCTTAGTAAGAAAGGAAAGAGAAAAGGAAAAGAAAAGAAAAAATAGATAAAAAAAAGTTTATTTTGGAATTGCCAGCCATACACCTTTTGATCACGACAAAATTTCAAGTCTTTGAGTCCATTCCTCCTTAATTTTATTTATTTTTTAAATAATGTTTGGTATTTATATGCAGGAAGGCTCGTGCATGTGATGTCCTATTCTGACAATATATTTGGTAAAAATTAATGCAGCTTGTCAAATAAATAGTGCCATTTGGAGAAAATATAGCAAAGGCGCAATTAAAGCATCCACATTAGGTTATATATGAAGGGTATAAATAGAAAATAGTAATCAACTTAAAGTCTTAGCTCTATAGTTTAATTAATTGCTACCTCGATGTGTGACCTCATATCATATGCCATTCTGATTCCATCGAATGAGACATGGGCTAGGACTACTCATGCTCTTCTGGCAAATCTTCGTTCACAAACTTCCTTAATTCTTGTTTGCGTTAAATTAATGGATGATGTATTATTGTGATTAAATAAGTAAAAAGGTTGTGTGGGGACAAATGTAGTACATAAAGAAAAGATTTAAGCGAAGATTGTGGATTATTAAAGTTATTGAAAGTAGGGTGGGTTACTCAATTAAACTTGAGAGATATTGGTAGCTAACACAGTACTATAATTAATTTTACCTTTGGTACCAATACTCACTAATCACTAAGAATTACCATTGCATCTATGTTGCACAACATAAGTCAAGTCACCTTCAAGGCCCCTTCAACAATCTTCCTAAGTAATTATTAAACAAAGAAAAATATCCTACCGTTTTAATGTTCTCAATATCCTGAATAAGTTTACGCAAGTAATATTATTAGGAGGATATTGTCAAACTTCTTACACAATGGAAAAATCTACCTTCAAGGCCCCTTCAACAATCTTCAAGTAATTAGTATTAAACAAAGAAAATGTCCTACCGTTTTCATGTTCTCAATATGCTGAATAAGTTTACTGAAGTAATAAAAAATTTCTCATTCATGTAAGGAGGATATTGCCAAACTCCTTACACAATGGGAAAGCTACCAGGGGGCAACTATGAAACAAAAATAAGACAATAATAGATGCCCAATAATGGGCATAACTATTGAAGGATAAAATTGCATAGATTCACAAGAAAATTATCATCCTTCACAATAAATTAATATTCGTTAGACTTTACTTACATCCTAACAAAACTCTCAATTATTAAGACCTATTTCCCTAAAATATTTACAGTACTACTTGGCCTTAGACCTCCTCAACACTTATGGACAAATATTTAATGCTTGTTTGGTTTCACGGTGAAAGCGACAAAATTTCGGTGAACCGCTGTAATTATCATTGCCACTATAAAACCAAACACACATTTAATCACAAACGACTCCATTTGCCATCCAAATGCTATGTCAAAATCAAATTGATAGTAAAGGATGAAATGAATTTAAATAAACAAAATAAATGTTACTAAATTTTATGTTTGATCTTCTTAAAATATAACCGATGGAATGATGCCTGAAAGCATGTATTTCATTCAATTCAATTTCATCCAATATCTTTGTTTTTTACCTCTAATTTGTAGTATGAGATTAAATCAAACTTTCTTTGATCCCATTGTAATAATATCTAGCAATGAAACAATTATTTTATTTTAAATTTTATTTTTTTTATGTCATTTATCACATTCTTTGATATTCTACAAAGTCAAAAACAATGAATCTACCCACAACATTACCAAAAGAAGTTTTGTAGCCGGGCAACCTATTTTGTTAACCTCCATATGATCCAGCCGTACCTACTGTGTTCCCCAGCCTGAAAAATGAAATCGGATTTGCTGCAGTCAAAAAATCCCTGCGTTCATGCAGTTGGACTTCGTGAGCCGTGGTATTGAGATTAGATGGTTCAGAAAAAATACATATTTCCCCAAGCTAAGTATAATTAAAATTACCGAGTTTAGATTTGAACCATCCGATCTCAATCGAACGATCACCAATGTCCCAAATGCATTCATGCAGGGAATCCCAAATTTAGGGAATTTGGGTCCCTGGTAAATACAGTTCATACAATCCACAAACCTCAAACCATTCTTTCTATACACCTAGGCTAAAAGTAACACAGCTTACATTTTAACTAGGATTAATAATAGTTATTGTGACATTCAGGAAACTAAGTTACAATCGCTCAGGAAAACATGTATAATATATACCAGGAACATAACTTCAAAAATCTCTTTGGCTAGGCTTTAAAACTCAACACCCTCCAACTGGTGCCTGACTGAAATAAGCTGTGACCGCTTTCAATTTTCCATTTAAATGAACTTTCTCCACCTAGAACCATGATAGAAGAGTTAATTTACTAGGGAAAAAGCTACCATACAGTCCATACCAACCAAAATAATGATGTTATACTGCCATATAAAACATGTAATAAGTTCCTCATCTGTCAATATACTTCACATAAATTCACCAAGGTAATGTAGCACTGAGAACCATAGTGTGGTATGCTTCTTTTTTCCTTCCCTACGTATACATGAGTGTTCCTCCTATTTTACTTCTATGTCACATATTCTAGCCGTAACTCTTTTAAGGTTTGATATTGTAATTAGTTTAGAGTTTATAAATTTTATACTAATAAAACTCTTAGTAGACCTTAGAAGTTGAAGCTAAAACGAACTTACATAGTTACATAGTTACATAGTAGTTTCTGAAGCACTGATGTAACAAAATGATACTAAAGCCACCGGTCTGTATGGTTTCTGAAAACATTTTATATTTACATTTTTAATTACAAAAACATTACCTTATTTCACTTTGTTTCGTGTTTTAAAAAATTTGCCCAAGAAACAGTCACATGTTTCTTGTTTGCAAAGTTTTGTGCAAGAAACTATTGTTTTCACCATTTCCCGTACAAAACTTTGAAATAAAGAAACAAAATTTATTGTTTACAATATTTTTAAATTTTTGAAACAAAACAAAAACAAGGTAGTATATTTGTTGTACAAAAAATAAAAAATGAAAACTAAGAGTTACCACATTATGCACATAAATAAATTATCATACTACGCCTACATTTTATGTAAGAACTCACTGATTTGATCATGTTAAACTTTATCTCAATAGTATACCACAACACTCTTCACACTAAAGACAAAAAATTATTCACATTCAAAGCAGGACATTGTCCGTCTCCCCGCCCCCTCCTTTTTGTCTAAAATGGTAGAGGGTTTTTATCGATTAAACTTCCCAAATAAAGCATATCAAACAGACAAAAAGTTGAAAATACCTCTAGTGACCATGGTGGACAGGCAGATAGAGATATCTCTGCCAATTGGTTGAAATCAATATTTCGTGGAAGGAACATGACAACTTTAGAAGCAATCTCCTTAGCAACATTGAATAGAGTATGTCTACACAGAAGCAGTATTTAGTTAAAATGGGAGGGAAATTTATGTATCTAACTAACATATCTATACAGCAAAATAGTGTTATAGATATAACTAGAAGATAAAATCAAGATGAAAACTAGTACCTCCGATCTTGAATATAACCAACAAAAAGTCATGTTTGATGGTCCAAAACATAACTAAATTTTAACTAACTCCATCAAATTTAGTTATATTATTCCTAAAATACCTTTCAATTAATTGATATTTTTAAATAACCATTTTGTTTTGCTTATATACAGACTAGATGGAGTAAAGACAAACATCTACCTACCCATCATGCGGTCTAAGCATTGTCTTCATATCATAAGTCGCAACCTTTGCATAATCAGGTCCACCCCAAGGTGGTGATAGGAAAACAGTGTCAGCCTGCAAGACAATATAGTTGTCATCAACTATCCCAAAAGTGCAAGCTGTTAATATGAAGCCCATAATGGCTTTCTCAATATTTTGGACACATGCTTTGCAAATAGAAATCACATACAAATTAAACAGGGAGATCATACACATTAAGAGGATACAGATGAGGATAAAATATGTCCAGTAAACAACAGTGCATAGCACAAGTATCACCTAGGTTTGGTAGAGTTAGGCAGAGGCAAGAGATCACAATTAAACAGATAAGGATGGAAAAAAAAAACTGAAGCTTTATTCTCACCTTTTTAGAACATAGATGTTATCCATATTTTAAAAAATCCAAAATATAAGTGGCATGGCTAAAACATCAATTATGGTTGGTATTGACTCCCTCGTGCAAAACAGCAAAAACACGTAAAAATGGAAACTTTGGTACCTTTAACTTTGGTGCCAAGTGGAAGAAGTCACCCATAATGAAGTCAATTTTATCATCCACTCCATAAATAGCAGCATTATGTCTAGCATAATCAATCTTCAATGGATCAATATCAATTGCAATCACATGTCTGCACCTGTAATATCAAATAATTCATTGCCAAGAATAGAATCAACAATCATCTTCAAAGAACTTTCTCAGAGGAAGACTGAAATATTTGACCAATGTAACAATGTTATACCTACAATTGAATAATGTTTTATGATGAAACTACATCAAGAAGCCAACATGAATCACTAGTCTACATAAAACAAGAGATTTTGTTATCATTTTATCCAGTTATAATTAAGAATCAAATGAAATGAATATTGCCAATTACTAGACTAAAATAAAGTGGAATAAATACATATATAAACTAAATACAAGGAGGAGGACAATATGAATATATCCTAATATTATTCACTGCAAGCGTGTGGTGACCCCAAGAGCGCCTATAATCACGCCATTTATACATAAACAAATATTGCACACAGAATCGAGCAAATGTTTAAGAATTAAATTTGGAAATCACCAGGAGAACAATCCACTCAGAACAAAAACCATTTAGTGAAACGGCAATATGCTACATTGTATACGTCAATATTTAATCAGGTAAAAAAAAAAAAGAATTGTGATGTTGCAGCCATAAACTATCCCTTGAAAACATGAAGGAACTCAGGTAGGCTGATATCATCATACTGAATCCAAAACAATAAAGAACACAAAGAAGGAGGCGTTGTGTATAAATGTGAGCATATCAACAAACCCATGAGCATATTTACTGTTTCTCCCTTACTACATTATCTTCTTGTTATTCAAGTTGCTAAAGCTAACCAAATGCTAATTTTCTTGCTTTTCCTTTAAAAATTTCAAATCATTCCGACTTTGGTGAATACAATACAGCAGTAAACATTATCCATCACAGTAACCAAAAACAAAATGAACTTATCAGCTATTGACACATGACTAATTAACACCCACTACTCACCGTTGTGCAAAATGGATAGCATTCCCACCAACGCCGGTGAAACAGTCGATTATTGTGCCACTTGCACAGCGTGATGCTTGATACTGAGCAATAACCTCCGGAGTGACAGAAAACCATCCTTCCTCGTCCATTTGTACACCATCATCAAATCTAGAGAATAAAATATACCTCTGACACCAATATTTGCCAATTGTAGCAGAATAAGCTTCAGGCATATTTTCAAATTGGAGATCTGTAAAATGAAGAATGTTTATTATAAGGATATATTGCTGTCAATTTTGAACAGCATATTGCAACTACTGAACATAATCTATATGCAGGCATCAATATCTCGCATGACATTGGCATATTAGTTTTTATCAATCATACAAGCATCTATCTAGTATCCTAGCTATTTAACTGCTACAACAGCAAAATACTCATAAGCATCTATCAAGTGTTATATGTATTTGACTCCTTAGAAAGTATTGTCATAAAATTGGAACCAATTAGGTTCAAGATTCAGTAGAATAGCAACACATTGCAGAAGCCAGGCATACAGTAGAAGCAGTTTCAATAATAATGCATTTAGCTCAAACCTTCAATTTCATAATAGAATTTCTTCCGCCTCTGTTTTCTTTTTACTTTCTTTCCCTGTTTTGATATGATAGGATCAAATTTACTATCCAATCCAGGCACATCAATTACCATGCTTTCCATTGGTGTATGATCGACCTCTGATGTTGTTGCTTGAATGCATCTATCGTTTGAGCTGCAAAACATTTAAGTTGTTAGGAGAGCAGATAAATATATCAGAAAGGCTAGTTGAGACGTCCATTTTTGTTTTAATTTTCTTGTTAGAATTATAAACCAATCACTGGCCTCCACTTACAAGCTTAAAGCTTTTGAGGGATTTGGTACAGCATCACATCAGAGCCTCGTTTTTATTCTTGCCAATGATCTTCCAAATAAATTTAAAAAAAAAAAAAAAAAACTTAAGCGACAATATGGGACCTATGCTAATTTGTTCAAGCTTAACAGTCCACAGCTTTCACTAACATCTTAAGCCTTGACATTTTCTAACTCTTTAATTTGTTTTTACTTTTTAACATTGAATGATTGAAAGGCTTTACCAAGCAATGTATATAAGCTGTCTAGGAATATTTAGGTCCAGCACATATACTGTTATTTGCAAGCTTGGTAACTTGTCCAGAAAAATCTGCTTTAGTTTAATGTAGTAATGAGTATTTCATTTATGCTTGAAATAAAACTAGAAGTTTAGAACATAAAATACCTAACGACATGATCCAGGGTATTCAATACTGAGCAGCATGAAACTTTATTGTTAGAACTACTTCTCTCAAGATTCTCATCTGAATGTTGAAGAGATTGGTCTTCCCTATTTGTTGGAATATCAGAGACCAAATTTCCAGCAGCATCTCCAATCTCAGCTGAATACTCTCTGTGTTGCTTTCCTGATAAGCTCTCTTCCACCAAGGTTTCTTCAGGTGGTTTCATGCTGCTTTGTGTTTCACATTCCTCTGCTGACTTTAAAATTTCACTATTGTCTAATTCAGTACATCCACCAAATGCTAGGTGCTCCATCCCTTGGGGTGGGTCCCATGTAGAAGTGTGTGTTTTGACATTGTAGAAGTATCTTCTCATATAGAAAGTATCCCAGAACACCATCCAATCTCCAAATTCACCACAGTCATTTGACTGATCAATGCTGTCACATCCGATCCCTTCCAAACTCATGGGAAGTGTCTCTGATTCATTAGCTGGTGGCTGCAATGTAGCAGCACCATCATCATTGCAAAAAGTCTCATAATCTGTATTTTTGCAAACAATTGGTGAAAGTTCGAAACATTTATTGTCAATTTCACCAAATTCTATACCACAAACATCGTCACCAGCACCTGTCAAATGGTTTACAGCAGAGACTCCAGTATCTGAGACAGATGCAATTTTCAGATCAAAGTCATTATTCTGGGCATCAGTATTTTCTTCATTATTTATACTATTATTTTTCTCTTCGGAGACACCATTAGCAAACCCAGTACAGCATGTTGAATTATCCTCTTCACCAGAGACACATTGGGCCATGTCAACTTCCGCTGCACCATCACAGTAGGATGGTTCACTTTGGCCCAGCATTGATATACAAGATAAAGGACCGTTAGTTTTATCATGAAATTTAGCAGAAGAAATAACCTCCTCTGCACTCACTTCTAGAGTTTCATCAACAGGATTGTTGCAAGTACGTGGCTGTTTGGAACGTGCACCCTTCCTTTTTCCTTTTACTGGTCCACATTTCTATGACAAGATAGACAACATATGACTGATAGCACTTCTGAAAGTAATAATCTTATATATAAAGAGCAGGACATGAATAAAACTATGTCTTCTAGGTGTGTGTTAAATAACTTATATGAGCTTGTCTTGTTACTCTTGTATAAGGCATAAATATTTGTGTAAGTGTTTGTAAGAGCTTACACAAATAATTTATGGTATAAGCCTATTAATTGTTTTCAACTTATTTCACAAGCTCTCTAAAATAGCTTACAAAAACAGCCTATACAAATTTTATGAAGATTTCATCCTCATTTCTGTTTTGATTGTAGAAACAACTTATACATAAAAACTTCATTAAGTTATTTACCAAAACACTCCTTTCTAGTAATAGTTTAGATTGCTACTGTACCAAAAGCATCTATAAATATTGTTGAATTTATTGCAAAGACAAATTATCAACTAAATCACACAAGAAAATCACACCTTAACTACCTTTTAATTAGATGGTGGACTTGGGATATTTTCTTAATCCAAACTAGGGTTTGTTAATCAAAACCAGGATCTGCGAGAGCTAAGCTCATCTGCGAGCTAGTAATAGTTTGGTTCACTTGGCTAAATGAATCAATCACTTGAGTAAAATATTCATCTTTGGTACAAATAAACTCATTTTTTAAAACATACAAGTCCAAGCCTGGTTCATTGCCTAACTTGTTGGGCAGTAAAGTGTGTTTGAACTCATTATCGGGGTTGATATCTATTGAACTTAGAGTAGCCGAGCTTGAGCCAGTACTCTCATTAAGTGAAGCCAGAACTTGAGCATTGTCACTCCTTGGCAATGTTGTCAAAGAGCCGCTATAGCATAGCAGAAATTGAACACATCGTTATTGTTCCGCAATATACGTTTAGTACAAAGTGTTGCCAAATAGCAGCTATTGCAGCGCTATAACACTATAGTATAGCAGAATTTCAACAAATCGCTATTTTCCGTGATCCACAATTGACAACATTGCTAATTAGACATTGAAAATGCAAAACTTAGCTTCTATTAAAGCATATATATATATATATATATATATATATATATATATATATATATATGAGAAAAACAGTTTTATCTGTATAGCTACCTTGTTGTTTGATGTCTGAAAGGTGAGAGGGAGACCCAAATCATTCATTTGTTTGGTAAGTTCCAAATCCTCGGGTATGATAATAAGCTCACTCCAATCTGCAAAACATAGAAGAAAAACAATTAAAAAAAAAAGTTAAATTAATCAGTAAAACCCAAACACACTCCAATATGCAAATCGTTTCATTCATTAATAATCAACTTCAGTGAAAAATAAAAAGAGTGAGAAGCACTAGCCAGGAACGGGACTTGAGTCGTGATTGTTGTGATCAGCTTCAGCCAAATCCTAATATGAACGAAAGCGAACGATATTAATCAGATAATTATCATAAACCAAAATAGAGTGAAAAAATTAAAGAAGGGAAATGTAAACTTACGGAGCACAGTTCAGTGGATGGTTGAACATGGAAACCGTCATCCCTGTAAAAGAGGGTAATAAGGTAAATAAAACCTAATTAGAGAGAGAAAAGGGAGAGAGTGAATGAGCAGTGAGCAGTGACCAGAGAAAGACTTGAGTGACTTTGAACAGAGAACCGAGGGATTGGATTGTGGCGCCGGAGTCGGCAACGACCATATTTGGTAGTCGGAAACTAAACCGGAGTGGGCCGCTTTCCCTTCTAAAGTATCTATGTTTTGTCTCTATCTTATGCAGTTCGCCCTCGCATCTCCCTGCAAATTTTAAATTTTCATTACCGATAATTTTAAATATGATTTGTCACTCAAACCTTTTTTTTTAAAAAAAAATTTAAAATGTTTTTTTAAAAAAACGAAAAATATCGTATATATTATAATATAATCATAAATATATAACATACAAAGTGTCACTTGAATAAAATACCTCGATTTGTCTGCTGAGTTAACAGCTAATATATATGTTACATGGAAATGTTAATGGCATCAGGAGGGTCTTAGATATTTAGTGCGCCGATCGAATTATAAAAACGAAACTTCGTGATCGCTATACTTTTAAATAAAAAAAAATCAATAATCTATTTATTATAATCAAGATTCTTTAAAAAATTATGTCAAATAAAAATTAAAATAAGACTATTTATTATATCTTAAAACATAATAGATCAGCAAATAGAAAATAATTATATAGGTAAAAATACTTAAGTTTTTGAAATGAGGCAAAAACTCCAAAGTTACCGAATGACACAGCTAGGGGCAAAACTAAAGAGGCCGGGGTGAAAGAGCATCTCAGGTGCATTTGCCTTCGGTGACTGGATTCGCACATTAAACTATATTTCTTTACTCAAAATTCTGATAGTTTCTAAATTCCTAACGCAACAATTATACAAAGATCAAACAAACAACATCCATCGCATTTTAAAATCATTTGGGGTGCAATTTCAAAACATGTATATACTTTCTTCACACTCTAAGTTCTTCAAATATGTAATGCCTCCAAAACAGTTTATGACAAGAAGTAAAAAAATTCAGATAATGAATTCTCATAACCCCCGTACTAAAAGAAGTTAATGTAACATAATTTACATTTTTCTATAGAAGTTCTCCCATTCGATTTGAGTTGATTTGGAATAGTTATGTATTTTCTCAGCTCTTTACGTCTTTGCATCTTACTCCAATTGTTTTGGAGTTTTTCCTTGTTGTTGTTTGTTTTCTCTTCAATGTGATTTGATCGATTATTGAAAGTCGATGACTGAAAACCGCGCATGCAATAGATCAGGGCCATTCTTATTTTTTGAATTATTTATGTATTATGGTACAAATATAAAACCAATGATAAAATATGAATACTCCTAAATCCTGATTGAAAATTTAGTTTTAAAATAAATCTACAATTTAAAAATTTACTTTTAAGTTAGAAATTTAAGTGTTACGAATTTTAATTAAAAAATAATTTATTTAATTTATTTTTCAATATTAGATAAATCAATTATCTATATTTTATATTATTTTAATACAATTTATTATGCACATATAATAAAATTGTTTTTTACAATTATTTAAATTTGACATGTATTAAAGGAATTCATTCTTTTTCATTTTTCACGTATTAAGTATAACTCTTAAAGTTAGTTAAATTTATGTATTACATATCTATTATCTGCCAAATAACATATTTTTTATCAATTAATTGCATAAAATTTTTATAATATTGAATTAGATTTTTGACAAATTATAAATTTGATTAACAAATGCTTAAAACTTAAACGAAGAATAAAATTAATATTAATTTTTTTCTTGTATCTTAGTCCTCTTCATTTATTTTTTTGTATTTTATCTTTTACTTGATTTTTTTTTTATTTCATTTTGCATACATGTACAACACATAAACGATATTGTCTTAATGCACAACATAGACACAATAATTATTATCCAATCAATATTTGCACATACTATTATAAAAAAATAAACGTCGCTCTTAATATTTATTTATATGTAATATAAAAGACAAAAAGTCGGTGATCCTTAAATTTGAGGTTAAGGTCATAAACTTTTGTATATAACTCAATTAAATTATGAGATACAAGATTGATTTGGTGACTAAAATTAAAAAGTAAGAGAATATATATTAAAGAGACATGAGTTTGATGTTTACTCTCAATAAATAATTAATAATACTAACTATTAACTTCAAAAAAATAAAAATTCCTTTGACATTTCAAACAAAACCATTTGACTATACTTTAGAAACCAAACACTAAGATTTTGCGTTTGAACTCAATCTTAGAAATGCGAGTTCAATGGTTAAACCTGAAAGTCGCAATCCTTGTAAAAAAAAAAAAGTAATAAGATAAATCAAATATAGTTAGAGAGAAATGATGGAGAGGGTGAATGAACATTGACTAGAAAAAAAAAAAAACTTGAGTAACTTTGAAGAGCGAACCGAGGGATTGAATTGTGGTGACTTCATAATCGAAGTATGCAACGACCATATTTCCCCTACACACTACGGTCTCCGGCTACCACTCTCAAACCGGAGCACACCACTTTCTTCTTCTAAAATAAGTGTCTCTATGTAGTTCGCCCTCACATCTCCTTGCAAAATTTAAATTTTCATTACCAATAAATAATTTTTTTGTAAAATCATTAGCAATAATCTTAAATATACATATTTTCTCCTTCGACGACTTAAATCATCGCATTTACAAAAAAATAATATGTCTAAAGTAATTGACACTTTTGATTTTTAATATAACTTTAATTATTTTATTTCAATTGTATTTTTTAATTAATACAATTTACTAACTCGCAAGTTATTATTCATCACTTTACATTTATTGAAATGATAATATATTAATAAGTGATAAAGATAAATTAGTAAAATCACTATTATTTTTCTTTCATTTATTATTTTCTCTTAATTTGTATGAAATAGTCAAATGCGAAAAATATCATAGGACAAATGAGTATATGGATTGAACGCAGATAAAACGATCAACTTACTTTAAAGAATAAAGTGAATAATATCAATCGTCGATAAATAAATCAATAGTTAATATTATATGTACATGCATAATTAATTTATAATCTTAACCTTAATTTGCTCACTTTATATGAGCTAAATTCATGATATATGATTTGTCACATCTAATATAATTTTTAAAATTTCAAAAATATTTTTTTACAATACTGAAAATTATCATAAATATATAACAAAAAATATGGTATCAAAGAGGACAAGATAGTTCAAATCTTTTTCCATCTATTTTTATAAATTAATGTTAGTAATTTGTATACATATTAGGAAAACTAATTAGTAGCTTGAATTATGAACTTCTTGTTATATAACCCACTCGGTGTTCTAACTAAACCAATGTACTGTTCTTTGGGACATGTTTCTTCCAACATAACTAGACTCCTAAGGTTTGGACCACTAACAGACCTAGTTGACACGTAGTATGTGAATTGCCCGTAGTTAATTTCGAAAAATAAGTATTTTGAATATTTTATATATTAAAAATAAATTATATGATAAAAAAAATACTTATATTATAATTATTTCTTCACTATATTTTGATTTTTTAAAAATGAATATTTGGGTGTTACTATAATAGTCTTTAAATATAATAAAAATTATAAAAATAAACCTAAATATGTTTTTTATTAGTCATTTTGATCTTTAAATGTGTTTTCAATTAATTAATTTAGTCATCACTTTTTGTAATAGATGCATTTAAACCTAAATATGTCTTTTATAAGATTAATAATAAAAGATACATTTGTAATTTTGATAATTTTTGAGACTATAACATTACATGTAACAATAGGTGAAAGAGGTATATGGTGTCTCATTACACAAAATTTATATATTTCTCTAATTCGAATTCAATTTTAAAAATGTATTAAACCTCTTAAGAAAGACTTTTGTGGTCTGTTGGCCTTTTCCAATAAAACATGTGTGATTCATACACAAAAATAGTGGAAAATATACTGATACAAGTTGTAAAGGTAACTTAACTAAGAAGTTTTAAAAACTGTTTGAGAAATATTTTTATTCTTTTTTCAAACTCAATATCATCTTCAAAAGGAATATAATTGTCGTCGACTACTAACTTAGTCTAGCTCAAAAAATACCTTTTCTAGACATAATTCATGACTCATTTAGTCATTTGTAGTAGTTGATGATCATCCTCGTTTTTTTTTAATCCTGCATTGTTGTTGCGTTAAGTGAAACCACAAGGTAGCTTAACCAAAATAATATGTCATTAACTCCTATCTCAACTGACAAATGTCGACATTGTTAGATTGAATGTCTTATCATGAATTCGAATCTGAGACATTATAGTTGTGTGAATTAATTATGGTGAAATTTATCATCTCTTCTAAAATATAAACAAAATGTGTGGAGATATATATAAGTGATTCTCCTCATTCTTCTTGGATTAATTGGCATTGTTCCGTTGAAATTTCAATAACGTTTGAGTTCGCATAACCATTTAAGGAGGTCATTCATGAGTGTTCTCACATAGCTTTGTTTTGTGTTAATCCTTTTACTCCATATACTCCAAATAACAAATGTGCACCTTGTCTTGCTGACTTCTTCAAATGAAACCTATGCTTTAACAATTAATAACTCTATTCCAATACATATAATGTTATGGTGACTAAATTAAGAGAATTGAGAAAGTTGTTTCTATATTAAATTTGTTGATAGTTTATATTGTTTTACTAATTTATCACTGAAGAGATAATTAATTTATTGTTTTATTATAATGTTTATTATAGATTACAGAAAAAAAATATAACATAATTAAAAGTAAATTAATAAAAAAATAATCAATGCAATTGAAAATGTAGAATAAATTTTATAGAAAGAGAGACACAAAAAATTTCAAAAGAATTATATATTTAAATACAGAGGTGTAGTTTTTTTAAGTTGTCCACTGATGGCATAATTAGCCCCAATTGGCACTGCATTTTGATTCTTTCTATCAAGCAATGCTACTTTGGGTATGAGATAAAGCAAGCCATCAATTCTCTAATCCCTTTTTACACATAAGACAACTTGGTTGGCATTGAATCCCCTTAATTTAAAGATTGGTCCACAGTGGCCAATTAGTTGCCAACCAAACAAGACTCTTAATTATTAGAGGGGTTTTTAACTTTCATAGAGCTTGTCCATGCAAAGATGTTAAGCACTGTTCACCAGTTATTTAGCTTGGTTTCCATGTTAGCTTGTCTTTAATGTGTTTTAGATATAGAAAAATTTTAAAAACACAATCAATCATAAAAGTATAATAAAGAAATTCTAAAAATCATGACTATTATCTAATGGCAATTAAATAATAACATTAAGTAAAAAGATTTATAATACATATACTTTTTTTAAATATTTAATGATTTCATTACACTTATACTATTTAAAGTAAATATATGAAATACATCTCACAGAATTCTAACATAAAAGTATAAAAAAAAAAAAAGAATTAAATACAAATTTAAAGTGTTTTTTGCTGATACATCTTATAATAAACAAATAGAATAT
>JBBPBQ010020324.1:50968728-51001228 GCA_037974755.1 Cicer yamashitae | reverse complement strand
ATATATATATATATATATATATATATATATATATATATAGTTTTTTATAGATAATGTGGGACATTTTTCAAAATAATACAATTTTAATAAATCCTACCAATCTTCACCTTAATTAAAATTAATATATCTTCAACTTTTATTATCTACATCAATAATTATAATTCAAATAAATTATTATACTTCACAACAAAAACTATACTTTATTTAAAATTAAAAAACTCCAAAAATATCCCTATAGTTAAACCACTCAAAAATTTAACCTAATTTTAAATCATTCTAAAAAAAATTTACATGATGAAAACCATTAGGATCATTTCACTCTCACCTTTAGACCCCAATTTTTTTCAACTTTTTGTAACTACTCTCGCTCTCTCTATATAATATAATATATATAATAGTAGCTTACCATTTCAACTTTGAACAATTTTTCCAATATAAACGTTTTTTTGACTTTTTATTTCAACCCAAAACATTTAAAGCTTTAGATAGGGATGAATTGAAAAATATGTATTAATTTTGAAAAGTTTTTAAGATTTAATAAACATTATGACAATGATGGTTTTAATTTATTTTTAGAAAATGAAAAAAATGCTAAAAGAAGAAATTGACAATCTAATAAAAATATTAAATTATAAAAAACATCACAATCTTTTCAAATATATGTATTGCATGCTTATGAAATATAACAGTACATGTGAAACATTATAACATTGTATGCACATGTATCATTAAACACGAAATGATTACTTTTCTAATTTTGTATTTTATAGAAATAAAGTTCTATTATTAGTGATTATTATGTTTTATAAAAAAATGATTATTTTGTGTTTTAATAATATGCAGTCATTACATCAATGAACATTTAGTTTTGATCAAACAATTTATATTCATCCTAAATTTTCGATTTTTAAAAACTATATGAGATTTATATTTTATTTTAATTATCACACTTTAATCAGACGATCACTAATATCACATTTTACAGCTGTGACAACGTGACAACATGAGATCCAAATCCGACGCAATAATCTTGTGCAATGAATGCGTGATTTTCACGCACAATTATAAGAGCGTGGCTTTGTACCCAGCTTCTAGTATTTGATTTTGTTTTTGCCGAAGAAGTCTTCCATTTTTCATTTTGACGGGATTGAAAGTTTTTCATTTATTTTTCGTTGGTGGAAGTCTTTCATTTCATATAGTTGGGGTATTCATTATTCAATTAATTGATAATCATAGACATATGGATCTCCGCCGACAATAGCGCTGTCCAATTCTATTCTATGTATCTC
Organism: Cicer yamashitae; assembly: GCA_037974755.1. NCBI lineage: Eukaryota > Viridiplantae > Streptophyta > Magnoliopsida > Fabales > Fabaceae > Cicer > Cicer yamashitae. Next base: position 50,999,939 of record JBBPBQ010020324.1, on the reverse strand, counting down.
TCCACAAGTCAGAATCTGCTATCATGATGGATGTGAAATGCTTCCAAAGATTCCACCAATTCATGTGAGGAAAACGATGCGCAATCCCACTAATCACTATACCCATTTCCAACTACTACTTCTAAGGACCCAAATTCACTGCTTTCCAACTATAGTGCATTCAACCATTAGATATATATAATTAAAATCCTACGATTTAAATTTTAAATTTGAATGTATTGAAAAATGAATGGTCGATTTTTGTGATAGATATATTGGAACAATTTATTATATTACCATTAAAATCATCGTTGTCGACACATTGGCTCTTACAAATTTTCTATTAGTAGACTACATGTAAATTTCATCATAAAATAAAATAATAATATTGATTCTCTATAATTTGATTCATTTGAAAAAAAATTAATTAAAGTTTCCTTGAAGTTTATAAAATTAATTTTCTCTTAATTGAATATTTTCTTTTTTCTTACAAGTACTACTAGTATAATCTAGTAAAAAAATCAGTCATACAAAAATCTAGTAAAAAATAAACAAACAAGTAACCAGAAAAATAAAGAAAAAGCACAAATAGTTTTTTTTAGGAGAAAAAAGCACAAATAATGAAAAAAGAGAAAAGTATATTATATTTTGATCAGGGGTTATTCTATGGTGCAACCGATCAAAAGACAAAATGGAGTTTCCAAATTTCCATCATAGTATATATTCTCCTTCTGTATTTTTACCGAGCCATTATTTAATTTAAACATAAAAAAAATGTAGAAGAGACAACTCACAGTTACAGATAAGACAGCTTCATTACAGCTTTGAAGCACTTTTTATTTTCTTTTCCAACAAGTCTCTCTCTCTCTCTCTCTCTCTCTCTCTCTCTCTCATCCCCCACTCACAACAACAACACCACCAGCACTTGCACTAGCACCTCTTTCACTCTACACGACACGTCGTTTGGAATCTTCACTCCGATTATTCATCGCAATCACAGATCTCGTGATCGTCGATCGAAATGGACGGTTACGATGGAACCGTTAGGCTCGGAGCTATTAACATGAAATATGATCGCGGGGACTTTGACTCCGGTGCCGACGTGTCGGTTTCTTCTCCGGTTACCAAACAGAAAGCCGCTGCCGCTAAACAATTCATTGAGAATCATTACAAGAATTATCTTCAAGGATTGCAGGATCGTAAAGACAGGTATATAACTACCTAACTACCTATCTCTCTACCTAACTATTACTTCAACTACTCGCATTTCACTGTTCTATATTTTTTATTTTATTTTTTTTTATCGTATTTTATTTTTAATACTTTCGGTTTGTGATCTTCGGTATTTAATATCTATAAGTTTAATTTGTTTCAATTCGTTGCAAATTAATAATTCTTCAGCACGAGTTTATTAATTTAATTGTTGTTCTGATACTTTTTTAGCCAACAATAGCAGTTTATGGTTAAGTGTGTATTGAAACTAATTAGATTTCTAATCTAGTACTCTATTCGACGACATTTACATGAATGAATTGATTTCATTCTGAATTAGCATAAGGAGACTCATTCTCATAACGCAGGAATTTAACATATACTAATATATTTTGAGATTATATGTGAATTATAAGATTATTTGAATTTAAACATTCAGTTTATCTAAAATTTGGTATCTGTGATGATTATGATAATGTTATGTTCAATTTGTGTAATATTAAGTATTATTGTTTTAAATTTGTTGTTGCTCTGTTTTAGACGAAGAGCACTTCAAAGGAAAGTGCAGGAATCTCAAATACCAGCGGAAGAGCAGGAGGTAATGATGAGGAATTTGGAGCGTAAAGAAACTGAGTACATGAGGCTTCAGAGACGTAAAATTGGAATTGATGATTTTGAGCAATTAACAGTAATTGGTAAAGGTGCTTTTGGTGAGGTAGGCGAACACATCAAGCAATGGATTAGTGTTAATTTTACTTTATAAGTTTGTACTTCCTTTTATGCATATAAGTTGTTAGCTTTTGTGAAAATGTAGGTGAGGTTATGTCGTGCTAAAAGTACAGGAGAAATTTTCGCTATGAAAAAATTGAAGAAATCAGAGATGCTTAGCCGTGGACAGGTACCCGCTGTCAAACTTTTCACATACTACTTTAATGCATTAATCTTGAAGTTACACCAGTTATTGCTGAAAAGAAGCAGAACTCACAATTAATCAGTGTTTTATCTGATTTGCTGCATATAATTGCTTTCATAAATACTTCCCTAATTAAACTAACTGATTGTGATGCTTTGACTATTTTTGGATATACTAGTATATGGTAAAATTTTAACTTAACTCCCAACATTAATGTTTTCGGCTGTGATGCCTTGATAGTTTTCATTTTATCAACATATAATTATGATTTGTGAGTAAACTGGTATTATATGGATTCATTTTTTTGTGCTGTTTTTCTTATTTGTTAATCAGAAAATAGCATCTTATTTTTGTAACCATCTTATTTTACTTTGCTAAGAAGGCATTGTACAATGACCAGACTTGATTTTTCTTTATATCTTCCTGCTGTTTCTAGCAGTTCTATTGTCTTACAATTTTATTTATCTGTCATGAAGCTGATGCCATATGTACTTTGACAATGGATAAAAAATGGAATAAAACGGTCATTGTAAGCTTCACGTTCAATAATTATACAGGTTAAGAGCTTCAATGCAATAATACCAAAAACAATCTATGAAGTTAGTCTCACCTTTGGAGTTTGGAATCAATTTATGTGCTTCTTTTTACATAGTTATGTCATTCTAATTTAGGTGGAACATGTGCGATCTGAGAGGAATTTGCTTGCAGAGGTTGATAGCAGATGCATAGTTAAACTCCATTATTCATTCCAAGATTCAGATTTCTTATATCTCATCATGGAATATTTACCTGGTGGTGACATTATGACATTGTTAATGAGAGAAGATACTCTTTCTGAAAATGTTGCTCGCTTCTACATTGCTGAAAGTATTCTTGCGATCCACTCAATACATCAGCACAACTATGTACATAGGTATGGTTATTTTCGATCTGTTCAATTTTTGGTTGGCTATAGCCAGTTTATGCATAACAGACTATGAGTTGTGGGCCGAGAACTCTTGGAAGGTACAGAATAGCTTATGGCTTGTATATAATACACTGTCTGCTCTAAAGTAGTCAAAAAACAGTATCTTACATGTAAGCAGCTTATCATACTAACAAGGAATACAGATATTGAATAGAGCTTATACAATTTATTTTTAGTTTGTCATCAGATTATAAAGGAATATAGTAGGGATACTCTCTTTAATCATTGTCTACTTCTATAAATTATACTGTTGTTAAATTATTGTACAGCACTCAAGTGGTCTTTCAATAATGTTTAGAGTGTCTTCAGGAGACCAAAATTGATTGAACAAAGTCACAGTTACCAAACTTACAGAAGATTATATATAACGTATTAACATGTATCTGGTGGAATATTTCAAAATTTATTGAGAGTAAGTAGTGTTATGCTGAGTCGATGGTATTTTACTTGTAGGGATATAAAACCAGATAACCTGATACTGGATAAAAATGGTCATTTGAAGCTTTCAGATTTCGGCTTATGTAAGACTCTTGATGACAAGTATTCATCAATTTTATTGGAAAATGAAGATTTTAACGGTCAAGAATCAACTAGTGAAACTGAAGGATATTTTGTCTCCCCTTGGTTGATGCCAAAGGAACGATTACAGCAGTGGAAGCGTAATCGTCGTGCATTGGTATGTGTCTCCCCCATTTCATGTTCCTCAGTATGTAATGTTTCTATTGGTGTAACAGACAAATAGTTGAAGCATATGGATTAATGTTTAAGTGTTTGTTTGAATTAATTTACTTAGCATTCAAAACAGTTTATAGTCAACATATTCCAGGGAATGCTTTTATCTTTTTAAAAAGAGAATAATCAAATCCAAAAATACTCTTAATATTATTCAAAATTTATCATGCCACTGCTATGTAATATTAAGTGGCAATTTCGTTTGATATTTAAACTATGAAGTCTGTTAACTTTATTACCTTTTATACTTCATCAGGCATATTCAACAGTTGGAACTCTTGATTACATGGCACCTGAAGTTTTGCTCAAGAAGGGATATGGAATAGAGTGTGATTGGTGGTCTCTTGGGGCAATCATGTATGAGATGCTTGTTGGGTATCCTCCATTTTGTTCTGATGATCCAAGGATGACCTGCCGAAAGGTATTGCTGTTGATTGAATTTTCTATCCTCCCTATATCTTCTACATTTATTATTAATTATTCCTAACAAGCTGGTTTTACTGTATTGTGTCAGATTGTTAACTGGAAAACATGTCTGAAATTCCCCGATGAACCCAAGATATCAGCTGAAGCCAAGGATTTGATCTGTCGCTTACTATGTGATGTTGACTCAAGACTAGGAACCAGAGGAGTAGACGAAATAAAGGTAACATTTCTGATAGGTATAATGTGTGTTTTGGTGACTGTACGCAATGTGATTTTGAATGGAATTGTTTTTAATAAAATAATTTTGGTTACAATTGAGTTTAAAGTGAAGTAATTTATATTTGAATGTTTTTACTTTAAAAGTTAGTTTGATCACTTGATGTAAAACTCTAAAATTCCCAACTCAATGCATACGCCGCTTTTATCACTTCTATTCAAGTCAAATCAAGATTTGGATTCCAAAATCAATTTTGCATGACAGCGAGTAACTAAACACCATGTTTGATTTAGCTTTTGGAGAGGCTCAAACGAGATCTTTACCAAAGCTAATATGTTGTTGCTTCGGTAAAAAGTGCATTTGGAAGCTTTAAGTATGTAAAAACCTTGGGGAATCCTCCCTTAAAAGCTTGCTGTCAAGGGGGAATAACCAAAACATTTAAAATACTCTGCTGAGCATATCCCATACTACTTGATGTGGGACTTGGGCACCCAATAACACCAAAGTCCCTATCATAGCACCTCCCCCGAGAGCCAACCCCACTTTACTCAGCCCTTTTCTGGTCAGTCCCTTCGTAGGTTGCCCTTTTCAAGCCACCGACAACCAACTCTGATACCAATTGGTAAGTATCTAAGAACTTGAGGAATCCTCCCTTAAAAGCTAGTTATTGAGGGGAAGAACCAAACCACTCAAATACTCCAACGATCATTCCATACTACTTGATGTGGGACTTGGACACCCCAAAATATCCACTTCCCTATCAGGAAGCATTTTTTTGTTCGCTTTCATTTGACTATTTTCACTAAAATCATGTTTGAAGGGAAGCAAAATCAATTATGATACTCTCTACTGTGAAACCAAACACACATAGCCTGGTTATTATGAGGAATGACAATTCACTAAAATACTAACCATATTCCTTATTTTGTTTTCTTTCCCTCAAGCAATTTATTCTAGTTCTAGTTAAAAAAGTTGATGATTCCTCAGAAGTCAGGAAGTTAGTGTTATGCCGTTAGAAGATTCCAGACACTATTAACCTGCATAGGTCAACTTTAAACATATTAGCACATGTTTTTCAGGCTCATCCATGGTTCGAGTGTATTCAGTGGGACATGCTTTATGAATCGGAAGCTGCATATAAACCTACAGTCACTGGAGACTTAGACACACAAAACTTTGAGAAGTTTCCTGATGTAAGTACATATTACAGGAAAATTTATGCATTGGGAATGAATGAAATTTATTCACATGCTATAATTTCTTGTAAGCTCTAAAATGTCATTTGATTATCAGACATCTGAAATACGTAAAGAAAATGTGTCATTATGCATGTGCAATTTAACATCCTAAATGGTTTAGTTATATGTGTTCTCTCAATTTCTATCCCCATCTCCATCACAACTCAAATTTATCATTCCTGCTAATGTTTAGTTATGGCCAGTCTTAGGTCTCTTGCATGGACGATGCAGGAACCCCACTTAGCCTTCTGTTCAAACTGAAATGCAACATTGTATTTGGAAGGGGTAACAAGGATCCAACTCCTAACTGTTGGATCATAAATCCTCTAATTCATTGTTAAGGATCAACATTGCTAAAAGTTTAAGTTGTTGGGTAGATGACATTAAATGGTTACTGTTTTAAATTTTAAATTCGAATAAGCTAGCTTGCATTATCATCTCTTTGTAACAATATATTAATGTAATATTGATATAGATATATGTCAATAACAGTCGTATACCAATTCTTAACGATGCTATAAGAATTGGTTTGGAGATCTATGCCTTAAATGGTTTGTATTCAGATGTGATTCATATTAGGACCTTATGATATTGCTGGATGCATCTAGCTGATCTCAGCCAGTGGTAAAATGTTTTAGTAGCTGTTGTTGTTAGTGCTATAAGAATTGGTTAGTCTTTGAAGTGATAAAGAAAATGCTCACTAAAATAAGTTTATATTTTTTTCTTTGAAACTATTTCCCCATTCTTTTCCAAAGATTTGAAATTGGATTCTCTATTTTTTTGCTCGTGTTTCAAATCTCACCCTTAAAATTTTCTCTCTCCCATTTTTAATCTTAAATAGCCCTTCCACCCAGTTTTTTTCAAGGGTCTAGATCTTACTCGGTTACTCCCCTCACATGTCACTGGAGGGGATCTGCATCCGTGTTACAGACAATGAGTCAGTGACAGAATATTTTCCAAAACTGTAGCTTCTGGATAGTGTTGAGCATTGTACTTGATTTTATGTCTTCAGTTTTTCATACTTTCTAAGCGCATCTAAACTTGTGATTTCAATAATTGGCAGCTAGACGGCCCACCATCCATAACAGAAACAGTGGGACCTTGGAGAAAGGTATTTTTTAAGCTTTTGGTTGACCTTAACTTTCATAGTTTAGTGCACTGCATTTTTTTTTTGGTTTAGAATGTTAGTTTGATGAACATTGCAGCATATTCTGCCGGTAAGTAAAGTCTAGCCCAATCGGTTTGTCCATATGTGTTATTGTATATTTGTTTTTCTAGGAACATTGCTTCAGTAGGTCTTTTAAAGATGAAATACTTCTGCTGTTGTTTTTTAGCCGTTTCCTGCCTTTTACTGTTTATTTAAAGTTGTGATATTTTATTTTTGTTGTTGACTCTTACAGATGTTGACTTCCAAAGATACTAATTTCATAGGATATACTTTTAAGAAATCAGACGTCCTTAAATCACTTGATAGTTCAGGTATGCAACTTTTGGTGCTTCAAACTTTTATAGGACAGAGCATGTTTTAGGAATTATATTTTTCTTTGGTGATTTCCTGGGTTTAAGTTTGTAGTATGTAGTAAGGAAACTGGGAAATACAGGTAATTATCTTGCTAACGAAACACGGGAGATTGAGACGGGGAAGTACCCTGGATCTTGGGAGAGAGAAGGACTTAACATTCAGCTCGATAGAGACAGAGGGTGATGCAGGACAGTTGCAAGATTTCTTGGGTAGTGACAATTTTGTGCCACCTGTGTAGATCTTAGAGCAACATAAAACCCGAAAAGATGATATCAAAATATAATCGATCTTCTGAATAAAATCTGGGGCAAATGCATTTGACAACAAAATTTGCTCTGGCACAAATAAATGCATTTCCCTGCTATTAAATGAAATGACGATCCTGCAATTGTTTAGGCATGCCTCTAGGAAGATACTCGACAAATAAAATAACTTCACCTTAGGATGACCAAGAATGCGACAAATACTTCCTGACTAAAATAACTGTCATTTGCTGCCTGAAATTTTTAGTATTCATCCTCAGATTTTAATATTATATTTTGCAGATGCAGATATCAAAGTAAATGGATCATCAAAATCTCCTTCTTTGGTTTCCTTGTTAGGTATGATCATCCACACTTAACGCAAGTATGCACACTAATAACTTGAGGCATGCAAGTTTGCACACTCAATTTACTTTATGAAAATATTGTATTTTTATTTTCTAAAATGTGTGTTAATTTTATCTTGACGAAGAACTCTTTAAATGAATTATTGTCATGGAGAGAAGATGAAATGCTAGTTAATGAATATACATTTCCGAAAATAATGAAAATAGTTTTATGATATTTTCATTATTTTTAGAAATGTAGACGATTGTTTACTTTAAAAGTCTCTTACCTCCTTATTAATAGATAAAATTAACACTATATTTAGAAAATAAAAATATAAAATATTTTCACAACGAAAACCAACCTATTTTGTTCTGAAGTGCTAGTAAACAACATACATGTGGGAGCAAAATTTCTTAATACGCCCTGTGGAGAATAAATGTCTTCAACTAATAAAATTTGAAAACAACAGTACTTATTCTCTATAGCTTTGTTTCTTCCAGTGTGACCAATATTGGTTCAACTTGGATATTATACCGCTTAGGTTTTACCTTTTAACGCCCTCTATGCATGCAGGGCGAATTGATTTGCAAGATACTGTAATTCCAGAAAGTGAACAGAAGCCAGCAACTTGAATCCAAACTTGCTTGTTTTGCTTTTACTGCATCGTGTATTCTATTAATTTAAGCTTGGCATTTGAAGATTGTAGATGACTAAATGTTAGGAAGCAAGTATATCCATAATTCAATACAAGCAAGACTGGAGTAAGGTCGTGAATCATGGGGGAGTTAATACCACGCATCTCAGTTCTCAAAAGATGATTGTCGTTCGGCATGAAGTCAAGCCTATTCTGTTCATATACAGTTTCATTTCTGTCTTGTCAACAGTCAATTATGCTGTTAAGTGACGTAAAAATTTTGGCTCTCATTTGTTTGTATACAGATATTTTGATCGAATTTTTGCAAACCATTTTAGTTTATTGTTTTACGAATAATATCGGGGGTTCACACCCTACTATAATATATGATTATATGGAATATTTCGAAAAAGGATAAACGAATTCTTGGTGTGTTTGTATCATGCTTTCTAAGCATAGCTAGAGCAGTCAATTAAGTGAAAAAAAAAAATTTAAATCAGTTTTTCTTAATAGAAATCGGAACTTTTTATTTTAGAAAAATTGAGATTTTTTTTTAAAAAATAATTGAATTTTTTTTGTCAAAATTATTTTGACATTAGTTTTTCGAAGTTTTTTTTGAAAATAATTAAAAGATAAATTTAAAAAAGTGTGTTTCTAAGCGCTGCTAAGTCTACATAATTTTAGAGGTTTTTTAATTTCAGAAGTCTTTTCAACTGCGAATTTGAATTGGAACTTATAATTTTTACTTTAAAATTTGAGATATTTTACTCTAATTTCAAATACTAAAAGTCTCTCAATCTCCTCCTTGTATTTATTTTTCCAGCCACTCTTCGTTGTTGGTAGAAGACCTCAACACATGTAAGAATAGGTTTACAAGTATGTATAGTGGTGCAACGAATTCATTCACTTTATAGATGTAATCTTGAAGTCTTTAGAAATTTATAGCACCATCAATAAACTAGACTAATGCACTTTTATTATTTAGCAAATGTTAACGAGTACTTTGGAGGTATTTGTTTGCAAATTAAATATATAAATTCTCAATTATAATTTATAGATGCATTGAAAAATTGTATTTTTAACTCATTTAAATTTTACGAATCTTTGCTCTCTAGCAAGACCTTTGTTATTGTAAAAAAAAAACTTTTTTTTTCCTAGAGATTGCAGTGTTGCTACATTTTTTTAATATGGAAAAAGGAAAAAATAGAAAAATGGTAAAAAGTTCCTGAAGGCCTAAACAAAACGGGAAATAATCAGGATCTGTGGAGGGAATGGATGATGATGCTTAGCATATTTTCAACTGTCCAATTATTATTTCTCATGAGGTTTTGCCGGTTTCATTTTTTTAAGCTTCAAACAACGAATACGATTCTCGCACGTTTTTTTCCCGGTCGATGTTTTCTATCTTGCAAACGGATTTCGAATTTGTCGTGATCCGTGGGTTCACAGTTCGTATTGTTGTTTATATTTTACCATTTTCTCTTTTCTAACCCTTCGTGAAATTATGCACAACTTAAACCCATAGCAGCTCGTATATAAATGAATACTTGTTTTTTTAAGAGTAAATGAATGAATACTTTCTTTTTTTAGTTTTGTGGTGAAGTAAGTAAAAGTTTTATTAATAATTAATTTAGAATTTGGTTAGAAAATAAATAAAAAATAATTAAGAAAGTAAATAAAAAATAACTAAGAATTAGTTTAATTAGATTAGAACTTAACTTCTTTCGAATAATTCGTTTTTATCATAAGTTCATTAATAAATTGGAATACTTTATGAAAAGCTTAATATATGCTTTTAGCCGAACTATTACTCTTGCTTGTTAGGTGGATACCTTATACTCCTTCAAGACACTATTATAAACAAAAATAACTACTTAGAGGTTATTAAAAAAATTAGTTAAATATAATTAATTTTTTAATTTCATATAAAATATAATTTAAATTTATTAAATTGTCTATTTGTATATCAAACATTCAATTACCATCCTTAAATAATTTTTATTAAAGTAAATATATATTAAGAATACTATCCTTAAATGAGTAAAAAATAATAACTAAGATTTGATGTCATTTTTTTACTTATAATAATAACAAGACCGAATATATTGTAGTGTATATAAAATGTGTACAAGGACAAAAATGGTTGGAAGTTAAAGTTATGGTGGTAGCAAAATCAACAAAGTATTTCATGTGGACAACATTGAGGTGAGACATTTGACTGTGTATTGGAGGTTGGATAATTAATTGGTTGAGACATGGAGGTTAAAAGGAATCTCACAAATGGAGAAGTTACGAAAAATAAGATTAATATTCAGTAATTCCATGTCTGTAAGCATTTACTTTTGTTCTTGAAAGTCACGCAGTCATTATAGTTATTAGATGAAAAAATAACTTAAAATCTTTACATCATTTTCTCGTTAATCAATTTAATCTCTTACATTAAATTTTAATCACAACTCTGTTAGTTTTAATAAATCTCCAAATTTTGACACATCAATTATACTTTCGCACAATCTTAAACTCCAACTATTATTTTAGCTCATTTCTTCACTTTTTATTTTAGTAACATTGTCAACACGCATACCTCACCAAAAAAATCGATGTGTGTGATCTCAAAAGTTTGATCCTCATAGTTGAAGAACCAAACTCATTGCCCATCTATATTTTCAACTGTTTAGAGGAACACACTGCTAGGAAGAGGTAGTTGCAAGGTTTATGAACACAAACTGTAAATACAAGTGTTGTAAATTACACAAATTGAATTCATAATATTACATAGTTGAATAAAGACTCATAACGAACGCACAAATCAAATTAAAGAAACTAAATTCAGATTCTTGAAATAGAATTACACAACTAGAATAACACAAAATAAATTACTTCATATAAAGGAATATTGCTTCAAACAAACACAAATACACCATAGCAAAGAACATAAACAAGTTCACATAAACTTTATCACTTAGACATCACCACCTATTCAACACTAAATTATTCTATCACATTTGCAAGTTAGCACATTCCAAGTAATCTCTCCCTATGAAGAAGATGATTGGCTTCACTCTTCAGCACAAACTTTCTTCATCTCCATGGACTACGAAAATAGTGTATGACATCTCATTTGGGTTTAATTTCTTTTGATTGGAACTCTCTAATATTGTTCACAAAAATGAGTGATCCTAGATCTAGGGTTTCTTCTATTTGAGGAAATTTAATAATAGTTTTTTTGGTCATTTTAGTCCATGATAGAACTAGAAGGGATTCAAAATGGTGCTAAAAAATGTATTACACGCGTGTTTATTTGGTGTGTCAAAAAATTGAACAGCTCACCAAAACTAATCTAGTTGTGGTTGAAATTTTACGTTATGGATTATATTGACTAGCAGATGACTAATTCAGGAATTTTAAATTATTTTTCTTTCATCCAAGGACTATTATGACACTGCATGTTATTTTCAAAGATCAAAGTGAGTGTCCACTCGAATATTTGGAGTTTAAATATTTTCAATCCAAATCTCCATCAATTTTCTCTACTTTCTTTGAGTATTTTTTTATTGGATTGAAAGTTTATATCATATAGATCATGCATGTTAAATTTTACACAAATCTAAAATCATTTAATATATTATTGAGACTTATGAATATTAATGATAGTCAATATAAGTGTATAAGATGTTAAATTTGACGTATCTTAATAATATAACAAATTATTTTAAATTTGTATAAGATTTTACAAGAATGATATATATGATATAAACTTTTACTTCAAACTGACTTTAAAAAAAAATTAAAAAAAATTAAAAAGATTGAGAGGAATTGAAGGAGATTTAAATTCAAAATACAAACTCAAGTATTTGAGGATTTGGGTAAAGATATTATTGCAAATTGGCGATGGTGAAAGATAACCGTGGACAAATAGACAATACATCCTGAAAATATTGCTTGTGGTGGTGGTGCTGAAAAAGTGTTACGACGATCGTAAAAAAGTTTGTTGAGTAGTATACCCAAAAAACTAAAAGGAAGAATACTATTATTTTCTTACCAATTATCTATATGAAAAAGAGAAAAATGCAAAAATTAAGATATTTATAAAAGTTGATGATGGTCTTTTTGCAAGTGTCATAGCTATTAGGAAATGTGTTTGCATTTTATGTCAGATATTTTTAGTAATAATAAATATTTTCCTAAAATTAATTTACAGTTTAATTTTATAACTAAATTTAAGAAAATTACTTAAAAAAACATATTAATTTTGAATTTAATTCACAGTTCAGATGAAACTAATTTTTTTTTCTTTTCCTGTAATTTTATTCTTGTAAGTAAAATCCAAAAGATGTGTTTGTCCTTTTCAACTTATATCAGTGGATCACTTCCAAACCAAGTTTCGTCGACAGACAAAAGTACACATGCACAGATAAAAATATCTAGGGCAGGCCCAGAAACCTTACATGATTTTTTTCTTCATATCTTATAGAAAATATAGGTAATACAAAAATAAAAGTATAAAATATATATGGTATTTTGCAGATATTTAAAAGCATAAAAAATATATGGTATTTTACAGATATTTAAAAGCATAAAAAATTTGGTGAGTGATATTTTATTAAACAATAGCACGTGGAGTTAAAAATAAAAAAAAAATAAAAAAAATCTGGCAGCATAAATAGTAAAGGGGCTTGACAGATTTTGAAGTGCAGTAATGTATACGCCACATAAATATCAAGCATTAAATTTTTTATAATAAGATGGAAGAAATGTGAGATAGAAGGATAACAGATATTTTAGATGCCCCAATGAAAATATCTACCGCAAAAGATAACTCTGTTCGTAATGAAGGCTAAAACGTGACGTGTCAATGAAATGGTCCCACGACACGTGTAAAAGCGCAGACAAATGCATACTCTTTTTGTTCCTAACAAATAACAACACCTCTTCCTTTTTATTTCACTTCCATCGTTCCATTTGTTCAGATGCAAAGAATTAACCCAATTTCATAATTGTAGAAGAAGAAGAAGAAGAAACTCGGACGAGTCAACCCGTTTTCCTCAACGAGTTAACCCGATTCATTCTCTAACAGATGGAGGTACCTTTTTTTTTCTCTCTCTAAAAATGTTTCTTGTATCTTTTAATTCCAAACGCAGCTGGCTTTAGTAGATATTTTAATAATATTTTAATTATCAACTCCTTCGTTTTCAAATCATATGAATTGATATTTTTTTTTACACAATTTTATGTGATTTCCTCTCGAGGATTATGTGATTAATATTAAAGAAGGAGATTTAGGAGTTGTTCACGAGTACTATAGTTTTTTTTTTTTTTTTGAATAGAACAAGTACTATAGTTTAGTTAGGTACCATTTTTTTTAATGTTTTTCCTATATGAATTGATGCATTCTTGCTAACGAATAGTTTAAGTTTGTGCTTTTAAAAATTAAGGATGGAGATTATTATTTTTATTGTTATTATAGATCAAAGTGCATGCATTAATTCATCATTTCGTGAGTTTTCGTTTGATCTAAAATGAAGAATATTCCGTTTTTTGTGATGGTTTTTTTTTTAGTATATACAAAAGCAGGAAAAAATTAAATATTTGATGGAGATTAATATTCACTACTGGCTTTTGTTCATATTAAATAAATATTTAACTATATTGTATGAATATTTTGTTGAGAAATAACTAAATTTTGATTCTATCAAATATGATGTATTTTATAATTAATTTAAAATTAATATAATTAAGCACTTTATAGTATTGGTTTGATTTATTTACTTTTATCAAATTTTTATTTTAAAAGACTCAAATTCATCGATAGATCTAATTGCGAGTTTGTTTTCAACTGTATCATGCAGATCTACTACATTTAATATAAGATCTATATAATTTTAATAGATTTAGATTTTTATTACAATTTGTATATATTATTTAATGAAATTAATGTAAGATCTACTAAATCATGCGAATCAAACTTATTATTCGTGTAAATTTAGTTATATAACAATAAAAAATATTGAAGAATGCACGTTTATAGTATATATAATTTATTTAAAAATAAATAACATAGTATAGTATTATACTACTAGTGTGTGTGTGGATATGATGATTGATGATGATAAGAGGAGTGGGATTCTTCTGTCTTTTCTCATAGAGGTGTATATGTATGATCTAATGATTATTATTTCGGCAGTTTTAAGAAATTTACAAAGAAATGATTCATCTCTTACAGTCTTACTCATAATCTAAAGCATGGAAACAAGATATAAAATCATAATTTTAAAAAGACGAATACTAACAAATGTTTAAGAATATTTGTCAGTGATTTAAAAATAAAAATAGAATATTAAAGTATGATTGATTTATTATGTTTTTGACATTTTTACATCAATTAAAATATCATGAAATAATGATGCGCTAAAATACTAATAATGTTATGATGGGTTAAAATTTTGGAGGTTTTTGGTAAAAATTAATTGAAGATGGTTAATTTTTTAGTTTTAAACATCCTTTAAATACAAAATGTCGGATAAACAAAAAGATAGATAGGCACTTTTTATGAAATATATCAGATGGCCAAATATTGAAATAATAGAATTTTACTTGGCATACATAAAATAAGTTTAATGGAATAGTAGGTACTTTTCTTTTGTTGATAAAAGCATGTACTTTTATGTACCACCAGACAACTATTATGCATTGAAAATGTACAAATTTAACTCTAATGGTGGGTATAGATTTTGAATTTGCAAGCTGTGAGTTGGAGTTTTATCTGTGTATAAAAAGAAGTAAATGTAAATTGTTTTATAAATACTTAAATACACTTAAAATCTTCCTTATTTTAGATTAAACACACTCCTTCATTTTAATGATTAAATAATAAGTTATATGGTATTATAAAAAAAAGTGTGCATAGATATTATAAATATTTTGATAAATAGTTTTTTTTTAATTTGTTCATATAAATATTACTATATTATATATTAAAATTGACTAAATTAATAATTTTGATATTTTTTATTCAATTTTGACCATCATAATTAAATAAATTATTTTCATAATTGAAATTATTATTTTAATTTTAATTAAAATCATAACAAAAAATATCATTTTAAAATAGACTAAAAAAGTAAAATGTAAAAATTTAATAGTATTAATAACATGTTATTCAACTATTAATAATTTAACTTAATAGTATTAAAAAATGTTAATTTTTAAATATCCGATAGAAGTCCCCACTTAGATTTAGAATACTCTATGGAGCTATTAGTTGTTGTGTCATAATGAACCAATGTCCTAATATTTCATTTATCATATATGTCGTAATATTATTATTTTAAAATATTTATATAAATATCTATCCAGTAGAATATAAATAAATATTTGTGAAAAATCTTTTTACTATTCCAGTGCATATGAAATTTTTATAAAATATAAGATATACTTAATTTCTCTTCATATTGTATATATTTTAAATCAATGGTTGGGATTTTGTATATAGCAGAACATTAGGGGAAGTGAAGCGTGGACAGATGCGAAACACAGCATGTATATAAAGTCTATAGAAGCATCTTTTGTTAATGACTTATATGATTCCAAGCAAACAGGGGCTTCTTTTTCCAGCAAAGGAAAATCCTACGAACCTCTTACTACTGGCCAGGTTTCATTTCCATATTCCCGAAAATTTGATTCTTTTTTTTATTGATATAGAAAATATGAAATATTAATAACGATTAATTAGTTTTGAAATTTTGAAAAATAACTGGTTTGAATAATGACTAATTTGAAAAAGAGTGATTGTTATTAATTAAAGTGAATAAAATTACAATATTTTATCTTAAATAAAATTCATACTTTATTTTAAGTTTATTATAACAAAATTTATGAGTTTGAAATTGAGTCTCATTCATGCTGAATGTGTCTTTCACGAAGATTTCCATTTCCTTGAACTCAAGCTCGTCCTTCTTCAGTTGTGTTAATTTTTCTAAGAGTGCTACTTTTATATTAGAGAAGTAACCATTGAACAATTGAAATGTTGGGTTGTTGTTGTGTTTAAGCATTGACATCAACAATTCTTCATCAGTGTTGTCCACAAATTCATCTTTTATCAATTTTTAAAAATGTTTATTGAGTTCTTTCGATTTATTTGGATCCATTAAATGATTGAGTGAAAAGAGTGAACAACTTGATACAAAAAATAAGAGTGTGAGAAAATTGCCACATTTTATAAGAACTAGAGTATATATAGTATTAAAATTAATAACAGCTAATTTGACTAATGATTAGTTTGAATAACGATTAATTTGAGAAAGCATAAATTGATATTAGTTAAACTAACACTAATAGTCATTTTACATAATGTTTTATACAACAACAACCTTTTATCTTAACTAAAATTCATATTTTTCTTTAAATTTATTACAATAAATTTCATAAAGTTGACTCTCCTAGATATATGTCTTTTAAGATAAAAAATTCAGTGAAAATTATTGTCAATTGGAGATAAAAGAAATGAAATGATGAGTAAAATTGAGTCTAAAATTAAAAGAAATATATGAAATAAAAATTAAGTGTAATATTTTTTAAATAATCCCAATTTATAGAACTTATTTTATTATAAAAAAAATTGTAACGGTCATAATTCAACATATTTTTTTAATGTTTTATACTTATTTTAGAATTTTATTGATTTTTGCTTTCTGTGTCATTCGTTAGTGTTCCTCCGGCCCATGGGCCTCCATGTAAGCCCGAAAGAAAGATACAAATAGGTTAGCTTGTCTATTAAGTATTACCCTCTCAATGTCAAAACAAAGTATAGAATGCTCTTTTGGTAAATTTACACAAATTTAGAAATTTAGCTATTTAATTTGTGTCATTTAATTTATTACTGCTCCCTCTCTCTGATCTTTAGTCTTTTAAGTTTTTTTTTTTGTTGTTTTAAAAAACTAAGATTGAATTAAATATGTTTTCCTCTTTGTAGCTTTATATATAAAAAATAAATTAAATAAATTATATATATAAGAATGAATGTATATAGCTAAGCTTGTTAATTATTACAATTTTTTGTTATACCAACAGTTCAAGGTTCTTCGTGGTGGTTGTTGGCAAAAGATGAATTTTGAGAGAGAAAATCCAGAAATGAGTAGAGTTAATGGACAAAATGATTTAATAGCAAATCCATGGATTCAACACTATCGATGTTCAAGCAAACAAGAAAGTGCAACATCCCCTACAAGCCAAAGGAATACAATTTCATCTAAATCAGGGCACCTTCGTATGCGTGAATCTCAACTTTATAATAATCATCAAAATATGCTTTCTAGCGATACAGGTTAGTCAAAATTTTCTTATATGTACCTACCGAAAATGTTAACAAATCTCATTTGGGCTTTTTGTTAACTCGGCCCGGCCCAAGTGGTTGCAACTAAAGCAGCTTCCTTATGCCTCAAAACTTTTTGTTTCTTTTCATTGATAGCATTAATTTTATTAATATTTTTATTTTTAGGCCTCATGTTATAACTTTGACTCATTAATTTTATTACTAATTAATTTAATATAAAATAAATAACGTGTATTATCCGTAAAACTTAATTTAATTGTCAACTTTAGTTATTATGATAGATGTTAGAAATTTAAAATCGAACCTTTGCAATTTTATGCGACTTTCTTTATTATTTTATCAAGACAAAAAATCACATGTATTTAATTATCTTTTGTAAAAACTATTAACTCTTTAAACAATTATTTTCTTATAACTATTCACACTAAATGTCTTTCTTGGGTCTTGCAGAAGTATCAGATCAAAACTTTGTTGATGAAGAATTGAAAGGTGAGGGTGAAAACATAAGCAACGCAAAACGACGGAAATCTTTTGATAATTCATGCAAAAGGCAATGACGAGGTATTATTTTATTTTATGGAATGTATATATTATCATTTCATACGGTATATTTTTTTTGGATAGGGTTTTTAGTAATTTTTTGTTAGTATTGATGATTGATCTATTGTTTTTAAACTTTAAAGTTACATTAACTATTATTTTATTAATTATAATATTTTTAACTATTTACTAAGAGAGAAAAATATGTATAATAAAATAATAAACAATGAAGAATATGACATAAAAACATAAACAATTTTAAGTTTAAATGCAATTTTAGTTCTCCTATTTTAACACATCTGTAATTTTGATCATTATATTTCTAATTTCGCAATTTTGATCCTCTATTTCTTAAAATTGAAATATTTTATCCCACTTGCAATATGTGTCTCTATGTTGATGAAATGACATCATTAGTATGGTAAAGTGGAAGTCATGTCACATTTTGTTGATTTTTAATTAAACAATATATTTTAAATAAAATATTTTATTTTTGAAACCTAATTAAAATATTTAAAATAAACTTAAAAAATTAAAATCAATAACAATGACACATTATTTCTAAAAAAAATAAAATTGTTTATAAAAAAAGAATTCAACTTCCCCTCTCGTTATTGTAATTTCCATTTTTTAATTTATATTTTTTATATTTTACTTAAGTTTTAGAAGAAAAAAATTTATTATTTAAAATATTTTATTAAATTTGAAAACAATAAATGTTGACATGACTTCCACTTATTCATATTAAAAATATCTCAATTTTAAGGAATAGAAGTACCAAATTGTAAAATTAAAAATAAAGAGACCAAAATTACGAATCAAAATTATGAATGTGTTAAAATAAGGGGATTAAAACTGTATCTAAACCATAATTTTATTAAAAAAAACATTAATGTTCCGATACCCCAAAATAGTCCAAAGTTGTTTGGAAATCGAGGCTGAGTAGTTTATAAACACCCACACTTTTCAACCTATCTAGGTGTTTTTGAAAAAAAAAACAACTATCCTAGATACACAGCGTTGCAAACTGTGAGGTCGAACAATTTATTAATTTGTTTAGTAGGATAGACTTAACATATTTAAAGGCCTAACACAATTTCTATAACAAGCCTTTTAAAATGAAAAAATTACACAAGACTTTATGAAAAAAAAATCAAGTTTTTCTTGAGGTAAGAAGGATACAGGCCTTCACCTTCACAAGCTAAATTAGGGAAGAATTAGTTTGTCATATTATATATTTATAACTAAATTAAACTTTTTAAAATATTTTTACCAAACTTTAGAGGCCTATGGTCTTAACTTGAGTCACTTGGCCCTCGAACCAGTGGTCATGCAGTTTGGTTTATATTTAAAAAACCTCAGACATACATATAAAAAGGAACATATGTAATATAATTTTGGTAGCTAGGTGTCTCAAAATTACTTGTGATCTCCTTGGCAATAAATAATGTCATAATGACCAATAATTTCCAAATTCTGTTTCAGATGAATCTTATCAGCAATTTTTCTTTCATTGGAGGTGTTTTTACCCAGAATTGTGTTTCAGCAGCATTGAGTACGTACGAGGGTTTATTATATATGTAACTATTCTCATTTTTCAATGAGAAGTTCTTAGGCAGAGCAACAACCAGAGGAGGAGTTGGCAAAATTACACATTGTAATGGTTGGAATTAATTGACTTTTAGTTGGAATCTTAAGATTAAACACTTTGTAAGTGTATGTGTATGCATGCATTGGGTTTTGTAGAGTTATTGGTATCACACTATGGTAGTTGTATTCAGCTGCTGTTGATGTTTATATACAATGTTAAAATATGATTCAATATAGTTGAAACTAATTTGAACCATTTCCTGATTTTTGTGACTTCTCTTTCCTAAAGGCACAGTTGAAACATATGAGTAATCTTGATCTGTTAACTATGATACATGTTTTTAATAATGTGATATTGTCGCAGCCTAAAATTTCGAGTGTTCCTCGAATTTAATGGAGTCGCAACCAAAATTTATTTTAAAATAGGGAAAATATTGATATTTGAATCAAATTTTGAGTTCGGGAGTCGATTATGCGTAGCAAAAGTATTAGCACCCTACGACATATGTTAAAATACGGTTACCTATAACTAATTGTGCAAAATTAATATTAACTTAAATATATTTATTTCTCCTTATTATTAAATATGAATATTAATTGTTTGTTTTTTGAATATAATTTTGAAATAAAAATATGCTTAAGAAAGAAAAGTAAAAAAAAAAAGAAATTTTGATTAGCGTGCTCGACAAGAGGGTGATTTTGCTCCTACGTATCTTCCAGTGCGATGGAGAAATCAAAGCTACCTAGCTCTTGAGTAGAAAATGCGGATGTGTTGATTGTTTTTTAAAGAAAATTTGTTTTGTTGTTAAAAAGAAAAAAAAAAGTTTTGTCGAAATAAAATGAGTTTGTTTGATTTAAATAATTATTTAAAAAAACGAATTTTAAGACTATCAAGTTGTTCAATTTGTATCTTAAAAAATTTAAAGACAAAAAAGATGTCACATCTAATTAACCCGTTTAAGAATAGTCTTATTATTTTTGTTATAAAAATGAGCTTTAAAATCCCCAAGTTGTACAACTTGTGTTATAACCGCTCAAAGATTAAAGAGATGTCACATCTAATTAATCATTTTAAAATAATTTTGTATAATTATTAGTTTATTAAAAATAAAATACGTTTTAGAATTATCATGATATAACAACTATATCACACATAACTTAAGCAAAATTATATTTGACTATACTCTGGGAAAGATTTTTTTATAAAAAAACTTAATAATTTAACCAACAGCCATGCAAGCTGTCGAAGAGAAAAAGAACACCTACCCTAAATAAAAAAATAATACTTGTTGATGTTACAGCAACTAAATAAAAACAATATATGCTGCTATTATAGATTGCTCTGCGTAAAGAAAAAAAAAAGAAATAGAACCTAAACGGCTGGTTTTTAGCTGCCTAAAAAAACTTAACCTCTGCTGCCACATACACCTATCTCTTCTATTTAAAAGTTCCAATGTATCCGTTTTCGATGTATCATTTTTAATAATGAATCTATCAACTTTAAACAAATAAAAAGCAACCAACAAATACAAAGTATCATTTTTATGAGTGAAATCAAATATATCAGCCAACAAACAACAAAATGTTAAAAAGATAGAGACCGAACCAAGCGTGGGATGCAGATCTGTGTATAACAGCAAAAGAGAAGGCAACGGTAATGTAACGAGTTGACGGTGGTTGGCAGCGGTCACTTGTGGAAGTTGAAATACGGTGATGCCTTTGTTTCTCGTTTTCTATTTTTTTCTTTAATTTAAAATATATGATTTTGAGAATGGAGTTGGATTGTTATTTCTTTCCTACTCAACTTCATTTTTTGTTTCAGAATCTCTCTTTGAAAAAAAAAGTAAACTCTCTCTCTTTTCTATCTTCTAATTTTTTTTATAAAAAAAACTCTCCTATATGAGTGTTTGTTTTTTATGATAATTAGTATAAGATCTCTACCAAAAAAAAAAAAAACTCTCTTTTGAAAACAAATGAAGATGTATTTATTGAATTTTTTCAAATGTTTAGTTGCTTACTTGTTCTGTCTTTAGGGTTCCCCATTAATTTCCTTCTTTATGTTTTATTTCTTTTGTCCATAATTTGAATTCTTCTGCCTGTCTGATGCATTCACGTTTTTAATTTATTTGTTTTTATCTGAGTGTATTAATTCTCTGTTTATGTTTGAGAAAAAAAAAGGTTTTGAGTGAGCTAATGTTTCTCCCTATATGTGTCTCTGATTCTGCAGAATATTGTCCTCATGCTTCTGCTTTAAATTCAAAGTTTTGTCTTCTTCTCTCTGCATCATAACAACTGGATAAGACAATAGGAATTTTTATTTTATTGTATCATTGTGTATTATTATTCTAATGTTATTATAATTGTGGTTTTAAGAGATGATGAGACAAAATGGATATCATTTGTTACTTTTAGCTATATTATTTTTATTTCTTTTTTATACATTTTTTGTATTTGTATACATATATTTTTTAAGTTTTCATAAAGAGGCATAAAATTTGACATATTATAATAAAATAGAAATTATTAATTTTTTGATTTATTTTTAATTAGTTAGACAAAATTGGGGTAGTAACTGATATTCTCTAAAGTTTTTGAAATTTTTTACTATGATACATGTTTTTTAATAGTGTGATATTCTCTAAAGTTTTGAAAATCATCAATTTTTTAAGTCTCAACACTTACATGTCGCAGTTATTTATTTTGAACTTCCATTAAATTATAATAATTTTTTTTTAAGATGGTGATATGAAAAGTCTAAATCAATGAATTAAAGTTTTAAACTAATTAATTTTTATAAAAAATAAAAATCCCCAAAAAAGAATTAGGATTCTTCTTCAAACTCATAAAAATATCAATCCTCAATATTTCAGTCCCTATCACTTTTTTCCTCCCAAAAGTTAGAAATTTTATGGGTTTGAAGAAGAAAATGAATGATGATGTATTTACCGGCTTATAGATGAATAAGATAAAGGAGATACATACAAAATCCTATTTTATTTATTTATTTTTATTATCCATTGATAAATTCATGAATTAAAACTTTAATTTATTGATTTACTTCTTACGTAAACATCTAATCTTTTTCTAACAACATACACATTTTTCATATCTAAATGTTTAATTTTGGAAAATATTTTTAAATAACTGATTTGAAAATGAGACAAACTCAAGAGATCCCAAATATAGAATTTGTTGGTTTTTTTCAAAAAAAATATGACACTTATATACATATTTAAACACAGTTAGAAAATTGAGTTTTTTTTTACTAATTTATCCGATAACTCATCAATTTGATTCTCTCACGTGTAATTTCTATTAAAAAAAGGACAATTATGTCTTTGTCAATAATTAAAAATAGACAATTAAATTTCTAACAATAATCAAATGAATAATTTAATATCTGTAACAAAAAATTGTAATAGACATCTAGATGGGACGACATCCTCCTCATCAAAGGTGGGCAGAGGTGGCTTCGTGTTGGTCAGCAATAGTGGTTATCAAAGGTGGTTGGAGTGGTGGTTAAAGAAGTGGTTGGAGTGGTAATCAGTGGTGGTCAAAGTATTGAACGATGGTGGTTCAAGTGGGGGCTAACAATCGCAAACGGTGACGCATTAGAGTTAAAATTTGGTTTTACATGACTAAATTGTTTAGGTTTATTTTTCTAAAGGACTAAAATGTGTTTTTTTAATTTTTTTAAGGACTTATTTCAAAAAAAATTAGAGACTAATTTGATTCGATTTATTTTTCTCAGAGACTAAAAAATATTTTTTCTCAATGGCTAAATTAAATTTTTAAAAAATTCTCAATGACCAAAATCGACATTTACTCTCTAAATATATATTTGGACAGAAAAATATGACACTATGGAGTATGATATTCGTATTAAAGTGGTGCATTTTTATCTCTATCTCAACAATTGGAGGCCGGCATTAGTAATGCCGTAATCTTCTTCTTCTTCTTTTTGTTGTATCATGCGATTCCATCAATAATTCATAAACTTTACATGATCCCTCCCTCCAGCTGGAAATATGGTGACATGTAATAATTCATAATAGAGATGTGGTTCCTATCACCACCATATACTACTTCACATCTTTTAATACCGTAAACTGTTGGGCCCCCTGAATTATCCATCTTCTTTTTTTGATTTAAAGAACATTAGGAATCTTTTCTTTATGATATTTCTCAACCACAATCTATACATATATATATCTGTATCATTTCAATCACTGGCTGAATCCATGTAAGACCGATCCATCAATTTCCATGCTCTGCTTGTAGTACTTGTCACATTGATTGCTTAATAATAAATACAAAATCTTGCTAATTAGTCAATTTCTTTCTTTTCTTAATAATTTTATTTGACTCTACACTTTATTGTTCTTTTTGGCCGAATGAATATTGGTCAAACAACGTGCCCACCTTCTTTTTGTAAAATTGTTTGGTTCAACGAAGAATAGGGAAAGAGATAGATATTAATAGTGAGAAAGAAAGAAAATAGAAAAGAAAGACATAAATATATTTAAAAAAAAGGAGAAATATATGTAGTTCAAAAAAGGAGAAGTGTTATATTTGTAATCACTTTAATATTGTTGGTGAGTCAAACGTGACTGACTCTGTGAATAAGAGTCATATATTAGATTAAAACTTGATGTTAAACACTATAAATGAGAGAACTCGTGTATCAAACGCATTTAAGGTTTTTGGATGAAAATGTGATGTTCAACTCACTTGCGTGATTTCTTTTAGCTCAACGTGACAATCCTCCAAGCTCCCCCATGACCTAATAGTGATATCATAATGGTTTGGATAAAAGTGATTGGTTCCTTGTATTGAAAGTTTTCGTGACTATGGTGGATAGGCGGCATCTCTTATGGATGTTGTGTGCCAACAACGGTACAAGTGTATGTAGATGAAAAGTTTTTATTTGAGGAGGAGAATGCTCAAAATGGATGGGCCCGTACTTGAATGAAGAGATTGTTAGTGTGTCAAGTGTAAGTAAAAGTATCACATTGAATAAAAAAATTGATGTTGAATACTATATATGAGAAGATCCATACTCTTGGAATTCAAATGTGAGTAGTTAGTCCCACATCGATTAGGAATAAAGGAAATGTTAAATATATAAGAGAGGTGATCCATATATATTCATTGTCTTAAAGTTTTGGTTGGAGATGTCGTGTCAAAGTCTCTTAGAGATTCTAGATAAAATGTGATTGGTCATTGCAAGTTTATATAGAGAGTCTTTTTGTCTACCCTCCAATCTTAGGAAAAATGAGTTTTCGTAATTTGAAATTTTATAAAGAAATTATAAAATTTGGTAGAAGATTGTTTTAATCAAGAATCAAATTCAAGTTCTCTCTATCAATTTTTTTCTAATTAAATTTCTTTAACCACCACTTAAAAAGAAGCCGAGATTGAGTACTAGTTCAATGTATATCACTTCCAAAATACTGGAACTCAAATGTGATGAATCCTTTAAAAGAAATATGAAACAAGTTGGGATCCACAAATTCTTATGTAATGATCTTCTTGGAAAAGTTAAAAATATTTTCAACTTCAGTCAAAAAATTTCAATAAATGAAATTTATCAAAATTGATATTGAACTCAGCATCATAGTAAACAAAAATCTATCTACCATCTATAAAAGTTTGTATAAACCCACATCATAATATAGTAGCAAGTTGGACATAAAACGGTAAAAGAAGTGGTTGAAGCAAGGAAATCTAATAGTTGAATCTTATTTTATAAATATTCAAGTTTTTAAACTATAGTTCAGTTGACAAATATCGATATTGTTATATTAGACGTCTTGTTTTGAATTCGAAACCTCAAAGTTATAAGAATTAATTATAATTGAATTTTTCATCTAAGATAAAAAAATGAAAGATGATTGCCAATGGAACTTGAGATGCATAATTTTTAAAAAAAATGTATATACCTCAACATATAGCCTATAATATAATGTTTTCTGTGTGTGAATTAGACTAGAAATTTGTTTGAAGTGTTCCATGTAAACAAAATAAGTGAACAGATAATGCTTATGTACACTTCACATTTAAAATCTCACAGTCTTCCCATTCAATGAATTTAAAATTAGTCACATATATTCTATTAGTTTTTTTTTAAAAAAATTATATTATGTTTGACATAGTTAATAGAGAGTACGCATGAGTGATTTTAAATGATTGCAGTAACTTATCCACATTTTTTTAAAGATAATTCAAGATTCACCTTAATTTAAATTAAAATTAAAATTTCTAATTTTAAAATCTAGAAAGGAATTTAATCTAAAAAAAAAAAAAGAAATGTAATTAATTTCAAATTTGTATTGCTGACCTGTAAACAACTTTTCTCATAAAACTTTGGCTTTATCGGATAAAAACTAGCCATATCAGACAAATTAGTTGATAGAGATAAATAAATAGTGGATAACGGAAAAGGTAATATATTAAAATTTGGTTGTTTGCGGTAGTTTTGAGTTTTTTGTTTGCAAAGTTCATTTTGGAAAACAAAATATGTTCGAGTAAAATTGGGTTAAGTTGAATTTTTACATTTATTTTGAAAATAATTTATTTTAAATTTAAAATTACAAAAATAGATTTTATAATTTTTATTTTTGATTTAACTCTAATGCATCGCCATCTGCGATTGTTAGCCCCCACTTGAATTACCATTGTTCAATACTTTGACCACCGCCAACTACTACTCCAACTATTTTTTCAACCACCACTCCAACCACCTTTGATAGCCACTTCGACTGTTGCTGACCAATATTATGGCCATCACTGCCCACCAATGTGGCATTGCTAAGTACTGTCGACTACCACTTTGACTATTTTTTACCACCACTACTCCATTGAACCCAATCAACTACCACCAATTGCCTTTTGACCACTAGTTTGACCACCATCACTCCCACCATGTTGGCCACCTTATTGACTCATCCAACCACAACTGTAACTCTTATTGGCCACCAGACCGATCAAGCCGACACACACCTTTGACTTCCACCGACCATCAATCCCATTTTTAAATTTTATCATTTTTAATTATTTTTAGGTGTTAATATTTTAATGTGTCAATTATTTATCAGACTCAAAAATACAAACTGAAAAATTAACTTACAACTGAAACTCAAAACTTATTTTTAAAAACAAAAAAGTGAAAAATAAAATTTTTTATGATTTTGAATATTTTAAAATAAACCACCACTACGGTCGGAGCTTTAGTGACTAATAAGAATAAAATGACATAATATATATAATTAATATTTATATTTTTTTTCAATTAAGACAAATAGTGTAAAAAATAAAGATAATATAATACTCTATAAATTCAAACGTTAATTGAAATAATATGTTAAAAAAATGTTATAGTCAAGCTCATAAAAACACACTATAGGTTCATGACATAAAATTGTTACTAAATAGTATGTTGATCATACAAACTTATTCATTAAAAACTTTCTGCTATAAGTTACCGGTTTATTTCACACTTTGTGGGATGTTATTGGAATATTTGAAAGGATAAACTACGATTTTAATCTCCTAAAAGTGTATGGTGTTGTCACATTAGTTCTTGACTTTGCCAGAAACTCAAATTAATCCTCCATTAATAAATGATCAAAATATAGGTCAATTAAATATCTGACGTTAAGTGAGACTTTGACTCTATTAATTGAGTGACATGGATATTGATATGGGTGGTGATGTGTTCCTATTTTATATTCATACGTGTTGTTGATTATGACCGGTTATTAAAATGACATTAACACAAAAACAAAATTTTCAATCAATTAGAAAATCGAAAAAATCTAGAAACATGTTTCTTTTTCTTATTTATTTTCTTCCCTAAGTTTTTTTTTTCTTTTATCTTATTCCCTTGTTTATTCTTCATATTTGCCCATAAATTTTTGTGTTCCTTCAATTTCTTTTGTCTCAATTTTTTCTGGATCCAATCATGACCAAAAAATTTGGGAAGAATATATAGTAATAATAATATTCATAAAGGTTTTTAAAGAAGATGATTAAAGTTAAAAAAATTGGGAAAGTATATGTCATAACAAACATAATCATAAAAGGTTTTTTGAAAGAAGATGATTGTGGTTAGAAAATTTTAGGGAAAACAAAAATTGGAGGAAGAAGAAATTATGGAGGAAGAAAATATGAAGAAGAAATAAGGGAAGAAGATGAAAAATGAGGGAAAACAAAAAAATTAATTAGGTTTAAGAGGGTTTGAGAAATACTAGGGAATAAATGAAGAAGAAAATTGGTAAAATGAAGAACCTTGTTTTTAGGTTTTCAAATTTTGTAATTTATTGAGTATTTTGTTTTGGTGTGAATGTCATTTTAGTCCTTTGCCATATTAGCAACTCGTGTGGCAATAAGATTGAGACACATCAACATCTATGTTATCTACTTAATAGAGTTAACATCTCACTTAAAGTCATAGACTAAATTAACTGACATTTTGATAATTGAATGACTAATTTTGATTTGTGGCTAAGTTAAGGACCAATGTGACAATGCCCTATACTTTTAAAGACTAACGTGATAATTCACTCAACCTTGAAATGTAGGCTTAATAGATAGATAATGTATGTGTGAGGCAACATGAGTGGTAGGTTTAGAGGTAGTAAAATGAGTAAGATTAACCTACCATTTTAGGTGGGATGAGTTGATGTTTTGAATCTGATTACCTAAATTGGTTCACCCTGTTAAACTAACTAAAAATACGTGTTAGTGACGGGTTGAGTTGTCGGACGATCAAAATATAAATTGCAAATAAACATTTTTTCTTTTATTATTGACTTCTTTCTCATATAAAGATGAAACAAATGACTGGAGACAAATTATCAAACTTTAAAATCAAAGAATCAACTTTTAGATTATTATCATTAGTTTCTAAAAATTAACCTTTAACTCATTAGTGTGTCCATATTGAACGAAAAAACATAATTTCTTATTAAAATAAAACAAATAACAAATGGCAAGCTTCCCTAGATTGGTTCCATGTAAGAAATTTCTCCATTAGTCGAAGCATATCCATGCGAACTTTTTTCTGTTTTGAACATTACATATTTGATGAAACATACTATAACAAACACTTTTTTTGGGTACAATCATAATGCGTGCATAAATCAAATAACTTACAGGGTGGATATCACCAAAACGTACAACAAGAGTATGAGCATGAGACAAGTGCCCTTGTAATTGATCTCATAAGATTACCTTGTCATAGTGTAACCAGTCATCGTTATACACGTTTTGGATTCAAATAAATTAAAGGACCAGAATCTAGATCCTATGACACCTACCTACTACATTAGCATCAACCATGCATGATCTTTCACCTTGAAGAAATGACATATACATACCTGTAACAAAGTTTTACATTGTTACAAAACTAAATAAATATATAGTGTTTTTACATACATAAAAGAGACATTTTTTTAATAATAATAATAATAAAAAAATTACTCTTCGTTGATATTTAAAAAAAATGCCTTTTATGTATGTATTTAAGCATGATGAATTTAGTTTTATAACCGTACCAAAATAATATATATATATATATATATATATATATATATATATATATAAATTCGACTAATCTATAGTAATTCTCTTAATCAAATAATAAAAGAACATTTTCTTCAACAAAAAAAAATAATAATAAAAGAACTTTGCATATGCATTAATTTGGCTTTTAGGAAATATTGAACCTTTTTTGCTTCATTTTTTATTTAATAGATATATTCATTTGAAATGAAATCACATAAGAATTAAAAACATTGATTAAGATGATTTTTTATGAATTTAATTAAGATGATTTATATTATGATTTTTTTTTTGTACGTAAAGAAAATAATAAAGAAACTTGCAGAGAACTGCAAGATACTGATCAAATCCAAAACATAATATCCAATCTAACACTATCGACGAGGTCTTAGGTTGAATTTAGAAAATAATATTCAACCTAACAATATGACATTTGTCAGTGGAACTAAATCTTATAAATTATATTATGAAATTTTACTAACTACATATAGCAACTATAAACCATATCACAAAAATGTGAATTAAATTTTTATTTATTTGAAGCGGTAAAACAAAAACAAAAAATATTTTCAAGGAAGTTTGGATAGTTTTTTTTATTAGATATTGGATTCGTGTGACACACATAAAATAATTGTAAATGATTAGTATTTTCAATTATAAATTTATATTATAAGTCATTATAAAAAACATTATACAGTACATATTGTAAAAAATAGTAATAATATTTAACTAATTGAGATAGTGATTAAGTACTCATTCGAATATACGTAATAATCAAATATATATCCTAAAAAAAATAAAACTCTACGTTTTTTTCTTCCATAAAGAAGTAATGATGATCTTAAACCAATGTATATAATTTCTTTCCCACTTAAAAAAACCCCCAAAAATGATTATTACATGATAAAAAAAAAATCAAACAATTTACATAAGAGAAAAAATTCACGACTAAATGTGGTTAAAATGAACAAACAATAACCACATATAAGTCAAGGGATATGTGAAAATGAGTGACATACACTAACCAAATAAACAAATTTGTATTAAACACAATCAATTAATAATTTTCTTCTTAAAGTTTCTAAAATGAAAAACATTATAGAAAAAAGTAAATTGTTTGCAAGAGCACGAAGAAAGAAAAATAAAAATACTGTTTTTTATTAAGTAGAAGAATATAATATGAAAAAAATTGAGAATATAACTTGCAAACGAAATGACACGTTAATTAATTTATTTCGAAATAAGATAATGAACCTACAAATAAGTTTTCTTTTTTACGATAAAAATAGTTGACTAAATTGTTCATACATTTTTGAAGAGAAACTAGTAAGAGACTTGTGCATTCTTACGGTTTCAATTTCTTAATTTGATATGTAACTTGTGTATATTTTTTTTTAGATAAACCACCATTTTAATCGTTGAAATTATAAGACATCGTCATTTTGATCTATAATTTGATTAAAAAAAAATCCAATTTAATCTTAGAATCATCAAAATAGTTTATAAATATACAATTTACTATCATAAAAGTTAAACAATTTATCATCAAAATAGTTTGTAATCAACTTAATTACTATCATACTAATTTGCGATTTTTTGTTGAGTTAGAGACCAAAATAATATTATTATATACTTTCAGGGACTAAAATGATGGTTTACCCATAGTTTTTTTTTTATATTGGTTGTATTATAATTGTTTTGATTTTTATGTAGACGATATTAAAAAGACATTAATTTTAGATAATATTTTAAG
>JBBPBQ010020324.1:50928224-50966769 GCA_037974755.1 Cicer yamashitae | reverse complement strand
AAAAAACAAAGAATACATTTGGTAATATAGAGTAAACAAACGATACATTAGTTAATAGTTAATATGTTGAAACAATGAATATATTGGATAATAGAAACTAAATAAAATATATATTGGTTAATAGCTAATATATTGAAACAAAAAATATATTAAATAATGAAGAGTATATAAAATAAATAAGTGTTTTAGATTAAATTATTCCTAATTTTAATTATGTGTCAATTAATGAAATAAAGATAATTATATAATGTCATAGTTCAACAAAACAATATTTGATTTAAATTTTAAATTAAATACATCAATTTTTATTAATCAAACTTTTTATTACGTATAAAAGTATTGCTTCAAATTTACCAGACATGAATTCACTTGTAACGGATAAATGGAAATATTGAGATATCTACTTAAACTCAAATCTTTAAAAACTGTAACACTCTTTAGAAGATTCAGGTTTCTCCCATTTAATAGACAAACTTGACATCTAAAGATACTATGTCTTATATAAAAACTCCATTATAAATTTACGATGGATACATGTACTTGAACAAACATAACCAAATCCTACCAAATAGCAACGTGTCACTATTTTGAGCTATTCAACTATGCAGAGTCACCTCATCACCCTATTCACTTTTTAAAGACAAAGTTA
The DNA here is from genome assembly GCA_037974755.1 of Cicer yamashitae. Lineage (NCBI taxonomy): Eukaryota > Viridiplantae > Streptophyta > Magnoliopsida > Fabales > Fabaceae > Cicer > Cicer yamashitae. Next base: position 50,966,120 of record JBBPBQ010020324.1, on the reverse strand, counting down.
TACTTATATCAACAAATATAGAGTTGTCTAACATGTTTCAGTATAAAAGTGAATTTTTTTAATAAATAATATGTTTCAGTCTAAAAGTGAATTTTTTTAATAAATATGTTAATAAAATATTATATTTGTTTTTAATTTTTATTATTATAAAATTTATTCTATTAAATATAATAAAGTCTATCATAAAATTATTTTTTCAAGAGATTCATATCAAATATATACTATTAGATATTATCGGTGCTGGGCCACCCCAAAATTTTCGATATTTTTCTATTAAATATTATTATTTTTACTTTATTTATATGAGACATTTTATTTGTCATAATAATCTTTAAAAAAAATACAACTACTTTCACTTTATTTATTAGAAACATTTGAGTTATAGTTTTGTCAACAATAATCTATTTGATATATCTTATGTATATAAGTAGTTACGTAGGAATTTGATTGAATACATGGAATAGTTAAATTTTATAAATAAATAAAAAAAATTATGTTAAAAAAAATTGAAAAATGAATATTTATCGATTGTGACAAAGTTATGAAAACCAAATTATATAAGTCTATAGGATATATAATTGTGGTTTAATATATGTAGTGATGAATTTCGAATAAATTAATAAATATGTTAATTAATATAGATATTGTGGTATATGTTGTTGTAATATAAATATTTTATGAGTAGAATTGTGGTCGTTGGGTTATTATTGTCGAGATGTACATTTGAGTTTAATATGTTAAGATCACATGTTATATGTGTATCTTTTCTTGTTACACGAATTAACCTAATCAAATGACATGTTATATGTGCATATTTTCTTGTTATACGAATTAACCTAATCAAATGTCATGCATCATGTAGATTGTATCATATAGATTATTATGTGTAAATCCTAGTTGCATCATATAGATTGTTACATGTATATGGACTAAAAATTATTTTACCAATTTTCTTAATTATTAAAATTGTATTTTTTTTATTAGGCTCAATTTTTAAGATTAGAATAGTGTCTCCAAAATATTTAAGATGAACCAAATACACAAATTTTTTTAGACCAACTTAGCTAGATGTCTATTATAAAAATACCGGAGGGAATAATTTATAAAAAAATTACAAAAACAACTACTATAATTATAAACTAAAATAAATTTTCCAACCTAAATTCCAACTGAATTTTAATTATTAAGAATGTAAATCAAAATTTAATTTACTACCTCTCTAATATATTTTTATAAATTTACAACTTAAAATTCTTATATCGAATACAATATTATAATTTTTATTTATATATTAAAATTTTAAAATTTTGGTCACCTCAATATTTTTGTTACTAAATAATTATAATCATTAATTAGGATACGTTGATATCAATCTTCAAATTCAGTATACTTACTTCTTAATAACTTTGTATAGAATACAAATTTTATAAATTTAATCGTTGAACCATAGTTTTAATTCTTCAACAAATGACCCATATTCTTTTTGTATTTAGTTTCAACAACTACGATTGTGATGCTTATATAAAAAAAACAACTACGATAGTGACGCATGATACTTGTTAATTTAACTAATAGTATTAATTTTTTCAAGAAAATTAATTGATAAAAACTTTTTTTTTTTCATTTGAAAAAGCATAAAAATTGAATAGATTTTTTATGGGGCCCTTGAGGTTTTATTTTCTGGTTTTGCTGAACGAATTTTCAATTGAGTTTGTCTATGTTCGGTCATCTTATTGGGCCCATAGGGATCATATATGGAGCCTCGAAGATCTTAAGAATTCTGATATCTGGCACCTTAGCTGGATGTCACTGCCTACTCAGCACCCCAAATATTCCATTCCACCAAACCAACTTTCTCATCTAAACAAACACCCCTTCACATCTATATAAGAGAAATAAAGTGATTTTTTTAATTAGTAGTTTAGTGACAATACTACACACCTTAAATATAGAGAGGTAAGCAACCTCATATTGATATCTTGTAATTAACACTTAGAGTTGTAATTGAGTTGTATTTACAGTAGGGATATCCTTAAAAAATTTAGTTTCATATCTGAAATTTGAATTGAATTTATTTTTTATAAAAGTTCTTTATTTTTTTTATAAGTCATATAATGAATAATAGAATTTAATTTAATTTGATGTAATATTGATTAACTCATTATGTTATTTTATGCGTATTATTCAATTTATCTTGGATTTTATAAATAAAATAAAGATAATGAATTTTATTATGTGGTTCTATCAATATGTTTTTGCATGACACAATCTCATTCAACAATTATCTCAATAAGAGAGAGATTTTTTGAGATGAGAATAGAGACAAACAATTGTTGATAAAAGATATTTTTATGAAAAATAATTTAATTTTTTTTATTCTTCGTAAACTGAAGGGACCAAATAATAATAAAAGTAGGAGAATTGATAAACAAGATATTTTTCTTATCTAGGATTCTAAATTTGGTATAACGATTAAAGAAATGTTTCAACCATAAAAACCAACAATTTATAAATTTATAATTTTAAGGCTTAGAGTTTAAGAAGAAAAAGTAATGAACCACTCAAATTTTAATTTTTTTATTATATAATTTTTTATAGTACATTTTTTACTATATAATTGTTTATATTGTAAAAATAAAATTTTGGTACTCTTAAAAATTTGAAACCACTTACAATTCTAAACATGCTTAAGAACGACAATGATTTACATGACCAAAAAAAAAATGATTGAGGATACAATAACCCTATTACAATATAAACATCACATTTTAACTGTGAGTGTAACGAAAATTATAATCATTACAATATAAACATAACACATTTTAATTGTGAATGTAACGAAAATTATAATCATGTAGTGAGTGATCAAATAACCAAAGATACAATAACGTAATAATTGATTAATATAATTAGGTGACTAATCGTTCGTTTCGACAAGAAAATAATTAATTCATTAATATAAATTCATTAATGGATTATTATGATAAAAAAAAATGATAGAACAAAGGGAATTTGCACAATTTAAATGTTTTGATTTGATTACTTAATTTTGTATTGAATTGCAAATAATACAAAATTATGGATTATTACAAATCATCATCATAAAAAATTAAATCAAGTTTAACTTCATCATTTTCATCTCTCAATTTTCTGGTAACCATTAACCATTACCATCAATATCATTTAGGATGAAATCAATTGCAACATAATATCATGAAAATGAAAGTATTATTATGGTTTTAATATTTTAAAAGAAATGATTTAGAGTCCGTTTATTACAAAAAAACTTACGCAAAAAGATAATTTATTTTAAAAATTAACCACTTTTAATTTTTTTTATTCCTTTGTTATAATTTAAAAAATATAAAAATTGTTTCAAAGCAAAAGCAGTTTTTATAATTGATAAATTTTAAAAATGTGATCTCATTAAGATAGAAAATAATTTTAACTTTCTTTACAAAAAAAAAATTCGTGAATATCAAAATAACTTTCTTTAGAACCTGTAACAAACATATCTTTAATATGTAAGTTTTGATTAAAAAACTATTTAAAATTAAATAATATGGGACTAATGTTTTTAAAAAGTCATTGAAACCTATTCATCTTGCCATCAGTCCTTTTAAAAACATATGGTTCCCACCAATTTTTATATTTTTTATTTACATAAATTAAAACTAAAACTTTCTTATCCAATAACCACCAAGCTAGTGTCCACGCTACAGGGATGAGATACTTCTATATAATAAGGTAGCTTCTCCCCCTTTGTTTCGATGACTCCAAATTACAGAACCTCAAAACATTCTTCAATTGTTTTTAGGAAATTAGGAAAAGTAACATTAGAATCTTATAATAATAATAATATATACCAAATGGATGGAACTTTTGCTTACATCATTGTCCTCTTTCTTCTTACCTTATTTTTTACATTTAAGTTCTTACAAAAACGAAATACAACAACACCTTGGAACCAAACAAGTGCAAAGCTTCCTCCTGGTTCAATGGGGTGGCCTTACATAGGACAAACCCTCCAACTCTACTCTCAAGACCCAAATGTTTTCTTCTTCACCAAACAAAAAAGGTTTCTATTCTACCTAGCTCCACTCCACTTCCATATTTTATGGATTTGGATTATATGCGACCACTATAGTCACTGCATAACCATTAAATTTAATAAAAATAAATATTTTGAATTTTCTAAACGCATATATATATATAATAGTTTTAAATATTTTGAATTTTCTAAACTTTTATATATATATATAATAGTTTTTTTTTATGAATCAAATATATAATAGTTGTATTTGAATCTATTTCAGCTACGTATAATACAAAAGTTGTGAGAAATATAAATTTAATGATTTTTACAGCTATTGCATCATGAAACGTCGTAGAAAATTTAAGTTCATATGTGGAGGCTACACTAGATGTAGAAGATTCAAACATTAATTATTTTACCTTGATTAAATTTAATTACTAACATAAAACACATTTTTTTTGGATAAATAACATAAGACACATTTGAGAATTGTGAATGCGACAAAAACAAAAACATTATGGTATTCTATATTAATTTTAGGTATGGAGAAATATTCAAGACGAAGATACTTGGATGTCCGTGTGTGATGTTGGCAAGTCCTGAAGCTGCACGTTTTGTGTTGGTGACACAAGCTCACTTATTTAAACCAACATATCCAAAAAGCAAAGAACGTTTGATTGGTCCTTGTGCTCTGTTTTTTCACCAAGGTGAGTATCACATGCGTTTGAGGAAGCTAATTCAGAGGTCTCTCTCTCTTGATTCACTTCGCAACTTGGTTCCTGATATTCAAGCCTTAGCCATTTCCACCATCAAATCTTGGAGTCATGATGGAACCATAATTAACACCTTTAAGGAAATGAAAAAAGTACGTTAATATTATATTTTTTTAATTTTTTAGTTTATACTTATCATTTTTTAATATATTGACTCATATGGTTTTAAATTAGGGTCCTTATCAATGTTGTGTTGCAATATTTGATATATACGGCAAGTCAAGTCGTATTCAAATGTGACTAATGTGATCGTAGTTACAGTTACTTAGAAATTAAAATATTTTATTATGCGGCTACACAATATGAAACTATGATGATTGGACCAATGATTGGATTAAATATTATATTACCATTTATATTAAAAAACTCGTGAGCATGCATTTCTAGCATTAGTTTATGTGTTGTTTTATTGAAAGTGGTCCATATTCAATTTCTTGCAGTTTTCTTTTGAAGTTGGTATTCTCACAATTTTTGGCAATCTAGAGTCACATTTGAGGGAAGAGCTAAAAAAAAATTATTGGATTGTTGATAGTGGTTACAATTCATTTCCATCTCAAATCCCTGGTACTCAATACAAAAAAGCACTATTGGTAAGTACTACTACTAATTTCAACAAAATTTAAATTTATGTTTTTTTTAATGTATTGTTTTATTTAATGTTGCTAATTTTGAATATGTGAAGGCAAGAAAGAGACTTGGAAGCATTTTGAAGGAAATAATTAGTGAGAGGAAGGAGAAGAAGTTGCTTGAAAACGAAAGAGATCTTTTGAGCTGTTTATTGAATTGGAAAGGTGAAGGTGAAATGTTATCTGATGATGAAATTGCAGATAACATTATTGGTGTACTTTTTGCTGCTCAAGATACCACAGCTACTGTTATGACTTGGGTGGTGAAGTACTTGCATGATGAACCAAAACTTCTGGAGTGTGTAAAGGTACAGCCAAACAGAAATTAAAGCAACTTTATGTTTAGCTTTTTTTTTCTCTCTATATAATATCTACATATAATTATGTTCATATTTCTATTTTTTTTTTAATTATTAGTAGTGTTTATGTGTCTGTGTCAATACTTTATAGGCAATGTTTGCTTTGCAGGCTGAGCAAAAGGCAATTCACATGGAAAATGATGGTAACCTAAGTTGGAATCAGACTAGAAATATGCCAATTACCAATAAGGTATATGCTGTTAATGCAGTGTTTCAATGCCATACTAAGCCAAAATAATGTATGCATTTTCTAGAGATTAGTCTCTCTAATTATGTGCGAAAGATATCTTATACTTCAGTTACTTTGTGGGATTAGTCTATGTAGTTATGTGCGGAAAATATCTTTAAAAATGTATTTAACAAATATAACAAGTTTATGTGGTGATTCTTATGTTTATTAATAAGCATATGTGAGATTTGATTTTGTTGCAACTAAGTTGCTAAGAATTGAATAATGTGGACTTTATGATCAGGTTGTGTTAGAGAGCATGAGAATGGCAAGTATTATATCATTTCCTTTTAGAGAAGCAGTAGCTGATGTAGAGTACAAGGGTAAGTAAGAGGAATATAAATTGCTATATTTGCAACACTGCAAAATTTTCAAAATTGGAATTTTTTTATTGGATTTAATGATCCACTATATAAAGTGACAACTATTTTGAGCCCTGTACTAAAGAGAATACTATACTGAAAATTCCCAATGTGGAAAACGTTCCTTTTAAATTATTTATTTATTTGATCATGCACATGAAAAATGTGACTAACATAAGAATATGAACAGGATTCCTAATACCAAAAGGGTGGAAAGCAATGCCTCTGTTCAGAAATATTCATCACAATCCAGAATTTTTTCCTGAGCCTCAGAAATTCAACCCTTCAAGATTTGAGGTATGAAGGTGGTCAATTTTATATAGGTGAAAAACAATGTATTGGTAATTAATGCATGGATTAGGCTAATTGCTTGTCAAACAAGTAAATATTTATTTAATTTGTTATTTGTTCATAATACAGGTTGCACCAAAACCAAATACTTTCATGCCATTTGGTAGTGGAGTACATGCATGTCCTGGCAATGAGCTTGCTAAGCTGGAGACACTGATTATGATCCATCATTTGGTAACCAAGTTTAGGTAATGTTGATTAATCAAGAGAAAACACAATATTTTAAAAAAGAAAAAGAGAATATTGAATGGATTATAATCATTAACAATAAAAAGATAGCTTAAAAGCATCAATAATACTCCCACAGACCCATATTGACTGTGGCATTAGATTATTTTACATTAATTAAATAAGATGATAAATAAAATAAAGAAAATTATGATTTTATTAAATTATTTTTATCGACTATTGTATAGGTTGGAAGTGGTAGGAAGAGAATGTGGGATTGAATATGGGCCATTCCCATTGCCTTTAAAAGGACTCCCAGCAAGGTGTTGGAGAGAATCTACCAGCAGCTAGAAAAAGCATCATTGGAATAACAATGACATCATTGCTGAGGAACAATCCACTTTCCAAAGTCACAAATTTATCTTTTTGTTTTCTTTTTTATATTTGACTATGTAGTAATTTTTTTCAAAGGTGGGCACATCAATTTTTGCCACCTCTATCCTACAAAATTCCCTTAAAAAAGATGGGAAATACCTCAACAGGAGATGGAGCTTTCATTTACTCTGCAAGAATCATAATTTGATAACCATTATGAGTCAAGAGCTATTACTATTAGCTAAGGCGAATTTATTAATGCAATACAATGGTATAATCTAAATAAAAAATGATATAATAATACTTCTATTTATAGTGTTAGAGAACGTTAATTTTATAATTAATTCTAATTGTATCTAACAAATTAAGTAACTAACTCTAACTCATCCCTAACCAACTCATTAATACTAACAAACTTTACATACATGGAGTCGTAATACGTACTATTCACGCAATTGGAGATATGCATTGTATGTGTTTGACAAAAGGACATGTAATCAACTCGCAATGCAACTATTTGCACAGTACCCTTCTAATTTTCCTTTGAGGACCACATCATGGTGGCAGGACCTCAGGTCGTATTGTCCTAATATTCATCGTAACATTTTATAAATTATTAAATTATTCTATAAATTTGTATCATGTTAAAATTTGACAGAATCAAGAATCTTTTTGAAATATTTATAATGTTATGAGCTTATTTGAGAAGAACTTATAAGTTAAAGAATTTGGTGCTTTAGTTCTCCTTTGTTTCCTTTTTCTTTTTTTGGTCACCTACATGTGAGGTTCCAAAAAAGAGAAATTGAACATCAACTAGAATTATTGAGTGGACCAACCAAGTAAGTGCCAAATGAGAGGGATTTTGCTGATTAAGCACTTTATCGTTCTAATGAATAAAAATGGAAACTCGATCAAGACTTACTAGGTGTCGTAATACACCACAGTCACTACTTGTCAAAAAATAAAAGCGAGAACAATTCTAGCTTCTATAACATAATTAAACAAAAGTTTAAGGGCACTAAAATAAATTATTAATACGGGAAGCTAATACCTCGTGGTTTCTTGTGAAATTCCGCACACGTATTAGGATCAAGAAACTCAAAAAATGAAGAACACATTAAACTGAATAATACTCTGTCGTTGAACAGAAAAATGTTACTCTCTCATATACAAGCTACAAAAGGGAGGCTTCTCTCTATATTAATGGAAGAGAGAAGGCAGGCCTACTAAACCGGAAAACAACATAAATGGGCTTGGCCCAATGTACAAATAAGAAAATATACTAAAGAAAAAACTAACTTTCTTTTTATAAGCAAAGAAAGAACCAACTAATATGTAATCCTAGTAACATGAGACCTGTATATGGATTCTTTTGTCAATTAATTTTGTGACTAAACTCACACATTTTAAATGTGAAGTAGGAAATTTAGAGTTCGAACTTAGACCCCTGCATATCAACGTCATGTTGAGTTCAAATGTAAGTGGTTAAGTCTCACATTGATTAAATATTAGATATATAAGAGTGGTGACTCATATACCTAATGCCTTGAAGTTTTAGGTTGAGATGTGGTGTCCAAATTTCTTAAAGATTATAGACGTTTAGCTCATTACTGCTTTCGGCACTCCTCCAAACTCTCTAACACGTCCTTGCAGCTATCAAGTTGTACTTACAAGACATATTGACCAACTTATAAAGATGTTAAACGTACATCATTTGAGATTCTACAACTTCTTTTGAAACGATATTCATTAATTCAAATCATAGAGTATATCATACAAATTCAAATTTGCTAAAAATAAAAATGATGAATCTATGAACAAACTCACAACACATAAATTAATAACACAAAACAACATGTCTACAAATATGACAAAATTCAAGTGTTCGGAATACATATGTCTCCGGATCTGTAACGTTGACAACGTCAAAGTCATTTATGAAATTTGTAATAGACCAAAACTACTTTATCAATCAGAACTCAAGAGCATCGCGGAAAAATAAAAAAGTGTCGCACTCAGACGAAAAATCACAAAAAATAAAGTAAAAAAAAAAAAAACTAAATTTGTGTTGAAGGCATTTATTTAAATAAATTGATAGAAAAATGATTTGAAGAGATAATTTTAATCTAAAAAATATCACAAACCATACCTCCATAATGGTGAAAGAAAAGAAAAACCTAATTTATTTGGGAGGAGTAGCCGCTTAGTGCCAAGGGACCAATGATTATTATTCATTGTACAACTTATTTTTGATACAGAGGACATACATAATTTTTTGCTTATATGTTTTATTTTTTGAGCGAGTATTTGGTTATGCAAGTAATTAGAATAATTAATTAGGTGAAATGATCTTTTTGTTTGTTGGTCTTAGATTGTTCTTTGATCATTTTGTATTATCTACGAGTATTATTTCATGTAATATCGTTAAGTATAGGAATTTGTTGAGTAAATTACATGAATTAAGAAATTTATTGTGATATTAAATTTATTTAAAATTAATTTATTTTATAAGTTTATTTTTCGGAATAGCGAATTAGTTAATATTTTTATTAGAGTATTTATTATAGATTATAAAAAAGATGTAAGTTAATTGAAGATTTATTAATGAAAAAGTAAATAGTATATTTAAAAATTTGAAAGATGTCTTATAAAAAACTCAAAAAAGAAATTTATATTTAAAGATGGAGGCAGTGGTATATTGGTATTTAATTTGGATAACAGGTTAAATCCAAAAATTAGATTTTGTACCCTACAATTTAACTTATACCTCTCATTTAAAATTTCTATCTCTTAACTTATTAAAATACCCTTAAGTATACAGTAAAAATTAAAAATAAAAAAAAAAATTCGGATATTGTGAAATTTTAGAAAAAAGGTAATTTTTTTTCTCTGAAATTCTCTTACCGGAAATTTCATGAAGTTATTTTTCAATACCGAAAATTTCAATTTCTGAGAGTTAGTCTCATCCGAAAATTTAAAAATCTGATAGTTGTTCTCAACCGGAAATTTCATTTTTGAAATTTCTGGTATTGAAATATAACTACTGAAAATTTCAAATTTTCAGTTGAAACTCCTAGAAATTTCATTCATTCCTGAAAATTCAAGTACAAGTATTTTTTAAAATTTTGAAATTTGCGATAGAATAAAATTAACTATCGGAAGAATAAAAGTAACTATCGGAAATTTTAAAGTACAAAATTTTCGGTAGTATAAACAGTGTACCAGAAATTTTGTTAGGGAAATTTTTCGGTAGACAATTTATACTACCGAAAATTACACGCCTTGATATTTCTGGTACACCATTTATACCACACACCTTGAAATTTCCGGTAGACAATTCATACTATAAAAAATTTCACACCTTGAAATTTTCGGTAGACCATTTATTCCACACGCCTTGAAATTTTCGGTACACCATTTATACCACACACCTTGAAATTTCCGGCAGACAATTCATACTACCGGAAATTTCACGTCTTAAAATTTCCGGTACACCATTTATACCACACGCCTTGAAATTTCCAATACACCAATTATATTATCGAAAATTGTAAAAATACAATTTACGGTAGTGTTAATTTATGTACCGGATTTTTAAGAGAAATAATTTAATTACCGAAAATTTTGGTGAGGAATAAGATTTTAGAGTAATTTTTTTTATCTTTGATTAAATAAAAATAACAGGGACAAAATTATTTTTTTTTATATATATTTTAGGAGGTATAGGTCCAATTGTGAGGTATAAAATTCAATTTTCGTTAAATCAAAGCCTGAGTTTTTTTAAAGCCCAATAAAACTATTCCCAATGGCCGATTTGGCCCAACCTTCAATCTAATGAAAAAAAAGTGACAGAATGGTTAGTTGACAAAAAAAAAGTGATAGAATGGTTCAACAAAAACATTATTAATTTCTGCACCTCACAATTGAATGTGTATTCATCAAGAAAAATCAATCAATTTGTGACTATTTTTGGGTATAATTTGTGACTATTTTTTTATTACAAATAAAAAACAATAAATTTGTGACTTTGAATGTGAGCTTTTTATATAGTTTGCATTGTTCGAATGTACATTTAAAAAACATGAGAGGTTTTCGGTAGCAAAAGCAGGAAAAGTTGGACTAATAAAAAATGTGGTAAAAACAATTTAAATATATCCAAATTTAAACTCGAATATAGAATTAATTACACATCAATCAATTAACAATATTAGTTAATTTTGTTGTCTAATAAAAAATGTAATTCTATCCACCAGTCTTCTCATCATTTAATTTATCACTGTAGAGACTAGTATACTTTTGGTAAGGAGTACATTGAACTAACAAAGATGTGAAATTGAACTATGAAGCAGAGTTTTTGAAATATACTGACAAAAATATTACACACTCAATTTATTTATAAAATGTGTGAGGAGGAGGTCATTATAGTTGTTGTTAAATATACTAAAATTACAACAACAAAAAAATTAAATATATATTTTTTAATAATCTCGCAGATCAAACTGATTTACAAAATACATATTCAAAGTTTAAACTAATGAAGAAAAGGAATATTAAAAAAATCAAATAAAAAGATGCATGTATTCATAAATGGTTTTGTAATAATTTTGATACTCTAATAATCTTCTTTATGGGTGGTTAAGAGTCATTTTTATGTTTCACAATAATCATTTTTTCGATTCGTTTGATACATATGATAAAATATAAAACAAAATCAATATATGATAGAGTAGTGATAAGATAAATATTATTCTATATATGTTTGATGTGCACATGATAACAAATAGTCAAATACTATTTTATCAAATCATTCATTTGAAACACACCTCGTCATGACATGATATAATATATATTGTATTTAAATGACAAAATTATCATTGAATAAGTCAAAAAAATATTATTGTGAAACAGTTATATACTACTTTTTTCATATAAACTTACACAATACTTTTAAAAATTATAAATTAACAAAAAATACTAAAAAAAATTAAATAACTATTGAATGAATTTTATATTTAAAAAAAATCTATTGACACTACTAAATAAATAATTTCAACTTAAAAAAACATCACGAATAACTAAATAATTCTATTTTATTTGTTGGATAAGATCAATAAAGATATAATATATATTATATGTAAATGAAAAAACTACTACTGTAAAAAATTACATTTATTTTAAAAATTTAAATTAATTTTCAAAATTTTATTATTTGAAATAATAATTTGTTAGATTATATAAAATGACAAAACTACCCTGGTCATACATCATACATAGACATGGCAACGTGACGGGGCTGGGGCAGATTTTGCCTTCCCCACCCCACACCCGACTAATCAGGGAAAATCCACACCAACCCCTGTTTTTAGCGGGTGTGAAATTTAGACCTATATCTCTGTCCGCAACGAGTTTCAGATTTCCTCGCCTACACCCGCACCCATTTATATATATAAAATAATAAATTTAAAAATCATATCTATTATAATTAATATAATAAAATAATTATTATTAGACAATAATAAAATTAAAAAAATATTTTTATAGAGAAGAGATTATAATTTTTTATATTTAAAAAAATATTAAGTATATTCAATATGTGCATGTATATAAAGTTTAAAAATTACAATAATATTACTCGGGGGACGGATTCGGGTGCGGGTTGGATTTCAACACACCCGCACTCGTCCCTGCCCCCGAATCAAAGCAGGTTTTCCGAGTCCAAATCAAGACGGTTTCGGGTGGGTACTCGCGGGTGCAAGTTATGTTGTCATCCCTAATCATACATATTTGTAAAACTAATTACTAATATTTTTATTTTCAATTTAATATCAAATTCTATTGTTTTTTATTTATATTTTATTGAGTTCAAATTTGTATATTTTAAATTATATCTTATAAGGGTAGCTGAGTAAATTACTGTTCTTATCTTAGTTTCTAAGTCAGCTCATATTCAAGATAAAAATTATAACTACATAGGCAAAATATGATAAAATTCATGAATCCTACTGATTTATCAAAAACTAGATTAAGACATAATATATATATATATATATATATATATATATATATATATATATATATATATATATATATATATATATATATATATCTTGTCTCTTATCATGTCTATCAAACGGATTCTTAATCTAAATAAGTGGTTTTCACAAAGTTATTATTTTTTTATACATTTATTTCGTGATTTCATCGTCTAAATGCAACATTGTTTTATTCATCATCTTAGTACCGTGTTGTTTGATTTTTTGTATTGTTGTTGTATTCGAAAAAAGTGTTACTACTATATGATAGATGAGTTATACTATGAACCACTTGAAACGCCTCTGTTTCACTTTTATAAACAAATAATTATTTAATAATAATATTAATATTATTAAATAATTAAAAACCAACCCCACTCTTTTTCCACTTCACCTTCACTCTCTCACTCACCACTTCACTCCTCCTTCTTCTCTCCCTCTCGGCCAACAACCCCTTCCCCATATTTTTTGGTTTTTTTTTTTTCTTTCTTCTTCTTTCCTTCTCCTTACTTCTTCTCACTCCACAATACTTAAACCCCTTAACCTTTAGAAGGAATTTAAAATCCCGAAGAGCATAATTTCTCATACTCCTACAAATTCTCTTGGTTAGGATTTTGGGTTAGGGTTTGTGCTCTAAGGAAGGAGAAGGGTACCCATATCTTGAGAGTTGTTTATTGAGACTCTTTGAGGTAAATACACAAATAATAAATCTCTAGGAAATGTAGTTTTGGTTAAAAATCTTATTTTTGTGCTTAGAGTAGATTTAATGAATTTTTATGTTTTCCTAGAGTTAGCTAAACTTTAGAATAATTTTTCTAAAGTCTTGAGAATATTTTTGATACTCATATTTGTCAGCTGAGATCCTGCCAACTACTCTGGGAGTTGTTGGAGAACAAACTTAGGGGATTCTTCATAGTTGTGAGTTGACGACGGTCATCGTCATTTATTTTTATAATGCTATAATTATTTTTTTTACTCGTTTTCTATGTTAAAGTGTTTATTTAAAAACTTGGGGAACACAACCTTTGAAATTTATCTCGATTTCGTCATTTGTTTATTTTATTGGTCTTTGTTATATAATATGATAATTGTTTGATTTATTTATGAGTTATAAAGTATTTAAATATTGAATTGTTATGCGATTGAATATGTTTTCCATGAATTTTGATGAAATGAGAGATGATTTTAAATACGTGTTTTGGGAAATCGTTGTTATAATTATTAAATCTTTAACGGCGTTAGGTGCACCTAGTTACCTCATTTTGATTAGGGAGAGTTACCCGTTAGATGGAGCCGCCCCTATGAGAAATGTCATCTGTAGGAGGAGAGGGCTATCAACGAGATGTAAGCTCCCTAATTGATGCGTGATGATGTGTTGTGGGATTGAGAGGAGAGGGCTATCCATTAGATGGAGCCACCCCTAAGGGAAATGCCACCCTTAGGAGGAAAGAGCTATCAATGAGATGAAGCCGCTTCTTGGTTCTCAATAATTAGTATTTTTACTTGTTTGATTTTCTATGATGATTTTAATGTTATTCATTTTGATTTCGCTTAACTAATAATTAAATTTTTAGTAGTTCTATCTGAGTGGCTAAACTATAAATTTAATAATTTTATTATGTGAATAACATAATCGTCTCAAGGTTGTAAAACAGTTATTCGTGCCTTTTTGTGTTTCCCTTCTAGTTGATGGTGATTGTTGTCTCCTCACTAAGTCTTTGTGACTTACTCCTTCATGTTTATTTTTTTCAGATTCACAGGCAGCTGAGTAGCAAGCTGATAGTAGGTTCAAGTCTCGATCGTATTTTTTTTGGTAGGCCTCTTTGATCGAGGACCTTTTTTTTTGTAAAGGCTGTTGAGTCGTAATGTATTTTGCAGCTATTGGAGTTTAGATAGTCTTTTGAGAAATATACTAAACAATTAGATTATGCTATTTGAAATATGAATTGGCTGAGTTAATACTATAAATAGGGATTTTATAAAAATTTGGGAATGTTGAAGTTATAGAGGATACTCTGTCGAAATTTCGAGAAAAATGATATATATATATATATATATATATATATATATTCTTTTGAAATGGTTATTGAGAACTATTTAGTTGTCTGATTTTTAAGTCAGTGAGTAGGCTTGCCAGGCTATGAGTATAGCTTGTGCGCCGGTCACGACGTTTAGTTTTCGGGTCGTGACACCACTTGTGATATGTACTTAATGACGATTGATAATACACTACAGAAGTAATAGGTCATGACACACCTCATATTTATAGATAAAACGATGATATGATTGATGTCGATTTAATACAAAATATATATTTATTTTTCTTTATTTTTATCGAATTGATATTATTTTAAATCACTATTTCAGTCATTAAAATAAAGATGACCCTTACCAATTATTTCAAAGAAAAAATATTTGTGATCGTTAGAGTTTTAAATCCTATGATTCATAATAGATCGTGGTCTATATATAAATTAGCCTAGGTGATTGCTCTCATTCACCTCCAATATTTATTTAAAATGTATAAAAAACACTCCTGATATTAAATCTTTTGTAACATCGTAAATTCCATTATTTACTATCAAATTGAAATTTTTTTCACTATCAAATTCTAAAATTCGAGAAAAACCAAAAACTTTTGGACAGGGCATCGACCATTTGGCTATATGATATCCACATTGAAATGTGGGTTAGGTATATTTTTTCTAACTCTAAGAATATGACAGTGAAAAACTCAAATCCATAATAAAAAATAGAGATCTATAATGTTACTCCAATTCGTGAAGAATCGTGCATTCTCTTATCCAATTATTCCGGCGTGGTTGTTGAATGAATGAATTAATTATTTATTGATTGAGTTTGACACATACCGTAACGTAACGGGAAAAAGAAAGAAAAGAAGGTAGTACTAGAGAAAGAAGTGAGACCAAACAAACAACACTATCCCATTCCCTCATCTCAACGCAGAACAGAAGCCATGGCAGATTCATCGAACCTAAAATCAGACTCCATTATGGAATTAATGAAACAGCATCTCACCTCCGACGCTGGCAAAGACGTCGTTCAAAAAATTGGACTCGTTTATCAGTTTCAAATTGCTCCTAAGGTCCTTTTTCTTTTCATTTTTAACCTAATTTTCAATTATATTCCCTTCTTGTTGTTCACGTGATCACGTGTCGTCAATTTGTAGAAAATTGGTATCGATGAAGTCATCTACACCGTTGATCTCAAGAAAGGAGAAGTCACCAAAGGTTTGTTTTTCTTTCTTTCTTTCTTGTTTTTCCCCTTTTCAATTCAATTCATTGGTATGAATGAAATAGTTATTATTTCACGTGTTTATGTTTGCTTTCAATTTTCCCTATTGAATCCGATTGTTTGTTAAATCATCTAAAGCACGTTATTCCCATTTCTTAAGAGGATTTCTTATGTATAAACTCTATAGCACCGACACTTCTGATCCAAGACGATTGTGTCTTGTCCGACACCAATACGATCCCGACATATAAGTTACATTCAATTAATCTATTTTCTCAAATTATTACCAATCTGTTGTCTGTGTTAGTATATGTGTTTCATGGAATATAAGCATGGTTGTAAATTGTTGTTCATAACTATAATTGCAATAGCAACTTGAATGTTTTTGGGTATCTGCATTGCAATTGCAGCTGCAATTATCTGTATTTTCCCCTAATAAATAGGTTGCAATTGCAATTTTGATTATAACTATCGATAATTGCAGCCATATTGTCAAGATTTTTAGGTCTGCGACTAAGTTGTCATTGCAATTACAGCCGCATCAGTTGCAACCAACAATAATTTTTCATGATATTAAGGATTATGACTTAACCACAATCACAATCTTAACTGAAATTTAGAACTATTGTTGAGCAATATATACATGGACGAGGATGCAATTAGGTTAGTAAAGATAGATCAAGCATTTGTGATTTTCCTCTCTAAGTATCTCATTTTCTGCTGGCTGGTGAATGCCGAATTTTCTATGATTAAATTGATCTTTTTTTAGATTATAGATTGTTTTGTCTAGGTGTCTGGAGACTAATCAGCAACTGTTGCAAATGGGATGCTTAATTTGGTCAATTTTATTGCTTGTTCCTATAATGCCATCATGTATGATTAGTTGGGTCATGTCTATATATAGGGCCATATGAAGGTGGAAAGCCAGATGCAACTTTTTCATTTAAAGATGAGGACTTTGTTAAGATTGCATTGGGGAAGATGAATCCACAGCTTGCTTTCATGAGGTTCAACATTTCAACTAACTAAAGTTTTTTTTCTTTCCCTTTTTCTGTTTCCTCTTTTCTTTGTTTATCCATTCACTTACTTGTATATGTTGTGGCGGTATATCGATACAGGGGAGTAATGAAGGTTAAAGGAAGTTTGAGCGCTGCTCAGAAATTTACTCCAGATATCTTCCCGAAGCCGTCCAAGATGTGAGCAGAGATGTCTGTCATTACAGCAATCAAGCAAAATATATAAACCTCAAAACCCGAGGAGTATATCTGTAGTTAAATACATCGATCATCGTGAGAATATAGTAAAGGATATTGAAGGATATAGATAATGTTATGCAACTCTTCCAGATGATTTTAATAATAATATAGTTCGATGTTTCAAGTTTAAAAATAGTTCATCATGCATCATGCAATTCCATTGTTTTTTCCATTAATACTTGGACCAATGCATAGTTGAACCTACCATTGAAGTCTATACTTGTGAATGGTAGGAATATGAATGTCCCTCTCACTCACTATCTCTGCCAGAGTAACGTTTCTTACCCAACTACTAACAACTGCATAAGTATCCCAATAGTTGAGTGCAATAATTCTAGTTAAATTTGACTAAAGACGAAATATATTGTCAATATATCTATGCAGTTGTAATCTGTTGGACTTGATAAATATGTTTGATGAGTTTCTTTTCACAATTTCTACATAAAATGAAGAAAAAAAAAAGTGTAGCACTAGAGTGTAAAAAGCGAAATTTGTGAAGTCAATATTTTTTTATACTCCAGTGTTTGGTGTATCGGTGCATGTTTGGTTTCACGGTAAAATTAACAAAATTAAGGTGAGTAATTGTGATTTTACAAAAATTACTGAATATAGTTTCTACAAAATCATTGTTTGCGTTTGATTTCACGGTGGGAGTAGCAAAATCATAATGAGTGGGAG
Organism: Cicer yamashitae; assembly: GCA_037974755.1. Taxonomy (NCBI): domain Eukaryota; kingdom Viridiplantae; phylum Streptophyta; class Magnoliopsida; order Fabales; family Fabaceae; genus Cicer; species Cicer yamashitae. Next base: position 50,947,620 of record JBBPBQ010020324.1, on the reverse strand, counting down.
TAGCAAAAGCAAAATCACAGTGATTCAATGTGATTTTGTAAATCCTACTGCAAAATCAAACATGCATTAAGTGAATCTTTTACTTTATGAACTAAATGTCATTATCACTCTATAAATTCAATAGAAAAGACAAATCTTTTTGACAATTTTGGACATCACCCTAAAATATCCACAATGTAAGTAAATAATTGATATAGTTTTACAGTTTTAAGGATGAAATTTAGTATTTGTTTTAACTAGAATATGCCCCGCGCTTTGCGCGAGTTTAATTTTAAATTTTTTTATAAGGTGATAAATATATATATAATATATTAATTTTGTAAATTTTTATAGTTATAAAAAAAATGCGATAAAAGATATTGTAGAGTGTGTAATTAAATGAATATTTTTACTCTTAAAAAAGATTAAAAAAAATAATATCTTGCAAAATTTTAATTATAAAAAAATTAACATTTTTACAACCATTTTAAGTTAAATTTAAACTCTGTTTACAATATCAAATTTATACCATTTGGCTGACATTTGATGGTCTATGGACATAAAATATTAATCGTTATTTTAAAGATAAATTATATAATTGATAATTGTAAATTCTATTTTTATTAAAGTATATAAGTTATGTAGGAATTTTTAAAATTTTAACATATTTTCCTACACATATTAATTTTTTTTCGAAATAATGCTCACGGTAATATATGCATTGATAAGTAATAAGAGAAAAAAAACACAAATTTTTTTATTAGATTGACTAATTGTTATTTGTTATGGCAAATATATGTGACGACACAATAATAAAAAAAATACAAAAGTTGTATATTGACTATTTTTAGTGTCTACATAAATATTTAAAAGTATTTGAACATTTTATCAACTATATTGCTAACATTTATTAAAATATTGTGTATCAATATTTACTTATATAATTTGGTTTACACAAGATTTCACGATTTCTACTTTTTATACACTTCAACGTATTATTTTATCAAAATACTAAGATTTTACGATTTTGTCCTTAGAAAAAATTTATTGGGTTGAAGCGTGCATATATTGTTTATAAATTACAATTTTTGGTATATCGAAATGGGTTTCATATAATGCAAATAATGCTTAAAAAGTATTTGTTTGAGATAATTTTTTTTCTAGTAATGAAACAATTTACTACTTGAAAAAAGTTAAAAATATATTTTAGTATATAAACATACATAACAATTTCAATATTTCAGAAAGTATATAAATTTTTCTCTAAGTCCATATCAGTAATGGTATAATAAGAAAAAATAGAAAAAAAATTGGTTTAAATATTAATTTGTTTTAAATATTAATTTTAGTTATCTAATAAGTGAGATAATTTATTTGTTTGAGATAATTTTTTTCTAGTATTGAAACAATTTACTATTTTGTACAAAAAAAAATTTTGAAAAAAGTTAAAAACATATTTTAGTATATAACCATACATAACAATATCAATATTTCAGAAAATATATAAATTTTTCTCTAAGTCTATATCAGTAATGGTATAATAAGAAAAAATAGAAGAAAAAAAAATTGTTGGCATAATTCTAAATTATATCTCTATATGTGATTTAAATATTAATTTTAGTTATCTCATAAGTGACATGTGATAGATTTTTTAGATATTATAGATTTCATTAAAAGATTTTTTAGATATTATAGATTTCATTAAAAGATTTTTTTTTCTAGTAATGATACTATGTAATATTCAATTTGAAGATATTTATGGAGAAATAACCTTTATCAATAATAATGGAGGAGCAATGAGTGTCGAATAATTGATATTTATTGTATTGTAATTTGTAACTTATGACACATAAATAATTCCACAAAATATTATATGAAAAAAATGTAATAAAAGGTAGGCTAAATACCACCGTGTCCCTTAACTTAATTTCAGTTAATGATTTAGTCTTTATCTTTTTTTTTTTTCCCGATTTGGTCATTTATGTTTTTAAATAATTTCAGCGTTACCCTTTGAGTGGAGAAAAAGTTAAAAAAATCACTCCTCCGTGTTCAGATAAAGTTATGCTTTATGTTTTGGAAATATTTCAAAAAAATATTCAAAGTTTGTTCTAAATTTGATAGTAGAATTGATTCGTTAAAACTGAAGTTATGGGTATTTATACTCCATAAACATCACTTCAGATCAGGGACAATCGTTCCAAGAGATTTGATGACAATATACGACGATCTAGATGAAGGATTTTTTATCTTTTTCTTAACGGAACCCCACTTAAAGGGTAACGCTGAAATTATTTAAAAACATAAAGTACCAAATCGGAAAAAAAGAAGATAAATGACTAAATTGTTAACCGAAATTAAGTTAAGGGACCACGGGTGGTATTTTGCCTAAAAGGTATTTACAAAGTGAATAGAGAAACTCTCTATGAAGATGAACACGGAGGAAATAGGATGAGGTTACAGCGGAGTCGGTTTTAAATATATATAATAGAACTACTTGAAAAAAGTTAAAAATATATTTTAGTATATAAACATACATAACAATTTCAATATTTCAGAAAGTATATAAATTTTTCTCTAAGCCCACATCAATAATGGTATAATAAGAAAAAATAGAAAAAAAAAATTGGCCTAATTCTAAATTATATCTCTCTATTTGATTTAAATATTAATTTTAGTTATCTAATAAGAGAGATAATTTATTTGTTTGAGATAATTTTTTTCTAGTATTGAAACAATTTACTATTTTGTACAAAAAAAAAATTTTTTAAAAAGTTAAAAACATATTTTAGTATATAACCATACATAACAATATCAATATTTCAGAAAATATATAAATCTTTCTCTAAGTCTATATCAGTAATGGTATAATAAATAAAAATAGAAGAAAAAAAATTTGTTGGCCTAATTCTAAATCATATCTCTCTATGTGATTTAAATATTAATTTTAGTTATCTCTTAAATGACCTGTGATAGATTTTTTAGATATTATAGATTTCATTAAAAGATTTTTTTTCCAGTAATGATACTATGTAATATTCAATTTGAAGATATTTATGGAGAAATAACCGTTATCAATAATAATGGAGGAGCAATGAGTGTCGAATAATTGATATTTATTGTATTGTAATTTGTAACTTATGACACATAAATAATTCCACAAAATATTATATGAAAAAAATATAATAAAAGATATTTACAAAGTGAATAGGGAAACTCTTTATGAAGATGTACACGTCAGCTTTTTAGCTGAGGTGGCAAATGTTCGCAGAGGAAATAGGATGAGGTGACAGCAGAGTCTGTTTTAAATATATATAATAGAACTACGTAACAATTCCAATATATAATAGAACTACTCGAAAAAAGTTAAAAATATATTTTAGTATATAAACATACATAACAATTTCAATATTTCAAAAAGTATATAAATTTTTCTCTAAGTCCATATCAGTAATGGTATAATAAGAAAAAATAGAAAAAAAAATTGGTCTAATTCTAAATTATATCTCTCTATTTGATTTAAATATTAATTTTAGTTTTCTAATAAGTGAGATAATTTATTTGTTTGAGATAATTTTTTTTCTAGTATTGAAACAATTTACTATTTTGTACAAAAAAAAATTTTGAAAAAAGTTAAAAATATATTTTAGTATATAACCATACATAACATTATCAATATTTTAGAAAATATATAAATTTTTCTCTAAGTCTATATCAGTAACGGTATAATAAGAAAAAATAGAAGAAAAAAGTTTGTTGGCCTAATTCTAAATTATATCTCTTTATGTGACTTAAATATTAATTTTAGTTATCTCTTAAGTGACATGTGATAGATTTTTTAGATATTATAGATTTCATTAAAAGATTTTTTTTTCTTCAGTAATGATACTATGTAATATTCAATTTGAAGATATTTATGGAGAAATAACCGTTATCAATAATAATGGAGTAGCGATGAGTGTCGAATAATTGATATTTATTGTATTGTAATTTGTAACTTATGGCACATAAATAATTCCACAAAATATTATATGAAAAAAATGTAATAAAAGGTATTTACAAAGTGAATAGGGAAACTCTCTAGGAAGATGTACACGTCAACTTTTTAGTTGAGGTGCCAAATGTTCGCATACGTGGAGGAAATAGGATGAGGTGACAGCGGAGTTTGTTTTAAATATATATAATAGAACTACTTGAAAAAAGTTAAAAATATATTTTAGTATATAGACATACATAACAATTTCAATATTTCAGAAAATATATAAATTTTTCTCTAAGTCCATATCAGTAATGGTATAATAAGAAAAAATAGAAGAAAAAAGTTTGTTGGCCTAATTCTAAATTATATCTCTCTATGTGATTTAAATATTAGTTTTAGTTACTCATAAGTGACATGTGATAGATTTTTTAGATATTATAGATTTCATTAAAAGATTTTTTTTTCTTCAGTAATTATACTATGTAATATTCAATTTGAAGATATTTATGGAGAAATAACCGTTATCAATAATAATAGAGGAGCAATTAGTGTCGAATAATTAATATTTATTGTATTGTAATTTGTAACTTATGACACATAAATAATTCCACAAAATATTATATGAAAAAAATGTAATAAAAGGTATTTACAAAGTGAATAGGGAAACTCTCTAGGAAGATGTACACGTCAGCTTTTTAGCTGAGGTGCCAAATGTTCGCATACGTGGAGGAAATAGGATGAGGTGACAACGGAGTCTGTTTTAAATATATATAATAGAACTATGAAAAAAGTTAAAAATATATTTTAGTATATAAACATACATAACAATTTCAATATTTCAGAAAGTATATAAATTTTTCTCTAAGTCCATATCAGTAATGGTATAATAAGAAAAAATAGAAAAAAAAATTGGCCTAATTCTAAATTATATCTCTTTATTTGATTTAAATATTAATTTTAGTTATCTAATAAGTGAGATAATTTATTTGTTTGAGATAATTTTTTTCTAGTATTGAAACAATTTACTATTTTGTACAAAAAAAAATTTTGAAAAAAGTTAAAAACATATTTTAGTATATAATCATGCATAACAATATCAATATTTTAGAAAATATATAAATTTTTCTCTAAGTCTATATCAGTAATGGTATAATAAGAAAAAATAGAAGAAAAAAATTTGTTGGCCTAATTCTAAATTATATCTATCTATGTGATTTAAATATTAATTTTAGTTATCTCATAAGTGACATGTGATAGATTTTTTAGATATCATAGATTTCATTAAAAGATATGTAATATTCAATTTGAAGATATTTATGGAGAAATAACCGTTATCAATAATAATGGAGGAGCAATGAGCGTCGAATAATTGATATGTATTGTATAGTAATTTGTAACTTATGGCACATAAATAATTCCACAAAATATTATATGAAAAGAATTTAATAAAAGATATTTAAAAAGTGAATAGAAAAAAATGTTGTGGAGGAAATAAGATAAGGTGATAGCGGAATCTGTTTTAAATATATATAATAGATTCTTTCATATTCACAAGGAAACTCAAGGCGTACGGCACCCTATGAAAAGTAACATATCACTAAAAAAATTTATCCATATTTTAATTGATGTTTTTTTTTGTGAAGGGCAAATAAAAGAAACATACAACATAAACTAGAGACTTGATTCCTTTATGGATGGGACCAGTTACATGCAATGACTAGCTGTCAAGCTTTAACCTTTCAAAAGTGTGAAACTATGACTCTCCTAACTCTGTTTTCCCATTACTCCCATACCTTAAACTACTCTTGCTTGCCACTAAAAATTTCCAAATTCTCCAAAATAACATAAGTTTCTTTTTCATCTTCATCAGAATATAATGTCCTATATATTCTTGTAATGTTGCAAATTTATGAAATCCTCACAATTATGAATCTTATCTCCAATAAAACCCAAGTTTATATTTCATACATACACACTATATCCTGATTTCCTCTGGCTCATGATAATATCTCCTTTGTTTCTTACATTATAAAATACATTATCGTGATATTCATTTACTTCAAGCAAACTTCCTCTATATAAGTCACAAAGCAGCACACAAACTTAACTCCAAACACATTTGAAGCAATGAATTCTCTTCCTCGGCTCAGTCTTTTCTGCCTTTCAATTTTTCCTCTTTTAGCTTCCTCTACTTTGCTCTTTCAGGTTTTTTTACCATCACAAATGCACACAAATACATTTTATAAACAACCTTAATTAAATGTGCATGTATATATAATAAATGTTGTCACATCACAGGGATTCAATTGGGAATCAAGTAGCAAAGGAGGATGGTACAACTTGTTGAAGAACTCCATTCCTGACTTAGCAAATGCAGGAATTACTCATGTTTGGCTCCCTCCTCCATCTCAAAGTGTTGGTTCTCAAGGTAGTACAGTTTTGTTTGTAACTGCTTCACTCATAATTAAATATCAATGGATATCATGATCATCATTTGTCATTTATTTTTGTTGGCAATTAATATTGTTTTACAAGTTTATCCTTCAAGAGAGATAATTAGTTTATGTTTTCATCGGAATATTTATTTCATGCTGCAATGAAAGATGTAAGTTTGCAGATTTTTTTCTTCTAAAAACCTTATATGAAATAATAAATTCTTAATTATTTGATTCCAGGGTATCTTCCAGGAAGGCTATATGATCTTGATGCATCAAAATATGGTTCCAAGGATGAACTAAAGTCCCTTATAAAGGCCTTTAATGATAAAGGAATAAAGTGCCTAGCTGACATAGTAATCAACCATAGAACTGCAGAGAGAAAAGATGGAAGAGGTATTTACTGTCTCTTTGAAGGTGGGACCCCAGATACAAAACTTGATTGGGGTCCATCTTTCATTTGCAAAGATGACACAACTTATTCAGATGGCACTGGAAATCTTGATACTGGAGAAGGTTACAATGCTGCACCTGACATTGATCATTTAAATCCTCAAGTACAAAGAGAGTTATCTGAATGGATGAATTGGTTAAAAACTGAAATTGGTTTTTCTGGATGGAGATTTGATTTTGTGAAAGGTTATGCTCCTAGTATAACAAAGATTTATGTGGAAAAAACATCACCAGATTTTGCTGTTGGAGAGTATTGGAATTCACTTTCTTATGGACAAGATGGAAAGTGTGATTATAATCAAGATAAAGCTAGAGGTGAACTTGTGAATTGGGTTGAATCTTGTGGTGGTGGTGTTGTTAATGCATTTGATTTTACTACTAAAGGGATTCTTCAAGCTGCTGTTGAAGGAGAACTTTGGAGGTTGAAAGATATGAATGGAAAACCACCTGGTTTGATTGGTTTGAAACCTGAAAATGCTGTTACATTTATTGATAACCATGATACAGGTTCTACTCAGAAACTTTGGCCATTTCCTTCTGATAAAGTTATGCAGGGTTATGCTTATATATTAACACACCCTGGGACACCATCAATAGTAATTTCTCTAACCTTTTTTACTTTTAATACTATTTTCTTCTGTTGAATCTTCATATTATGGTGTGTGGTGTCTTACACGACATGACACATGTGTGGTGTCTTAAACTCACACTACTATTTGTGATTATGTATAGTTATAGATGATGTTGTTATGCAGTTCTACGACCACTTATTTGATTGGGGACTGAAGGAGCAGATAACAAAATTGACAGAAATTAGAGTGAGGAATGGGATCAACATGAAAAGCACAGTGAACATTCTAGCAGCCGATGGTGACATTTATGTGGCAAAGATAGACAACAAAATTATTGTGAAGATAGGTCCAAAGATGGACCTTGGAAATCTTATTCCCTCAAATTTCCACGTTGCTACCTCTGGTCAAGATTATGCCGTGTGGGAGTCACTATAAATTCAGTGCAATACATAATATATATCATGTCTTGTGTGGAAAAATCTATATCATGTCTTAACTCTCAAGTATAAGATAATCTTGTATGCTCCATAAAATAAAAACTTGTATGCCATACTGTTTTACCCGTTTCATCAACATAGTATTTCCTATTATTAACTTTAATTTAATAGTATTAAAGACGGATCAATCTAGAGTTTTCGTTTTTCTAAAACTCTCAACATTAATACAAATAAAAAATTTAATTCCTATATACACGATATAACTATATTTTACAGCATATATATATATATATATGCGCACACAGATTTCTTATTTTAAATATAAGAGAAAAATGAGTTAATAACAATTGTAATTAATTCAAGTTGGTCCAAATATAGATATCTGACTTTTGATAATTCAACTTCTTTTTTTTTTTTATTTTTTATTTTTTTTTATATATTTAAGATACGATGAAGTGGTGAACAATGTGTTGCGGATTCTATCCTACCGCAATTCTCTGCGGAAAACAGCTTATGAAGTTCATTATTTTCCACAATTCAGATGATTCACGTACGACTAATCAAACATTCTTCGAATCTGAGTATAATGGATATGTCTAGTTTGTGCGACATTTTTCTGTACTAGTCAAGTTGTCATAATTTCTGCCCATACATAGAGCTAAAAAACTTAATTGAAGATCATAATTTTTGTATTTTTTTTAATTTTTGTATTACAGTTTTACGTCACTGATGAGGGTGTGAAAATGAATAATTTCATTTTTAAAAATCATAAGTATATAAAATATTTTTTTGACATTAAATTACTAGTAAAATTTTATATTAATTATGCATTTTACATATTCTATTTATATTATAGAGTTGGAGTGGGATATGTGGACCGGAGAAGTAATTTATAATAAATTATTCAATTTAATAATTTAGTATAAATTAGAGTGGTTAAAATGGACTACTCAATTTATATAGAGCGGACCCTAAAAGGTTATGGATTTTTTTGAGTCGAGCTAAAAAGTCAATTAAAAAACGGTCTTAAAAAATATTACCTGAACCCAACATTAAATGAGTTGCGGGTTTTTGAACTAGCCTGTCATTTAATTATTTTTAAATTTTTTTATTAATATTTTGTAATATTAAGTGTTGTAATTTTTTTTAAAGTTATTTGAATATGTTAATATTCAAACATGATTTTAAATACTATTAGTATTCTTTTAAATATTATATAAAAGTTTTTAACATTTTACCTACTTTATTTTTAGTTGTGTTTAAATGTTTTACGTAACTTTTTTTTAAAATAAAGTTTATATACTATTTTTTGATGTCATGCGGGTTGCCTTAAGTTTAATCGGGCTAGTCAGCCACGGGTGCATGCTTTTTAGGATCGGACTAAAAAGCTTTATTAAAATTCTACTTTGAAATTTTAGAACTTAAGTCCTATGTTTTATCATGTTGATTTATTTTGACGACTCTAATAGAAATAATAAATTTCATCAATCCAACCATCAAATCAAAAGTTTTTATTGAATAGATCAACTCTATACAATTTTTTATAAAATTTTAAAAATATTTGATACTTCATTAAATAATTTCAAATGATCGTATTATAAACCTTTTAAAAATATAAGTAAATATCAATTACTAGAATACTTAACTACAAATTTCAAATTTATATAAAACTTTGTGTGTTAGATTATTAATATGTTATATCAATAATCAACGATTGGATTCGTAAAATTTACCGTTTATATTTGATTTATTAAACAGAGTAACTTATTTCAAACTTACTTAACTTACTTCTGAAGTCAACAGATTTTCATCCAGATAGAGTAGTGTTATATTTGTATTCAATATAGAGTAGTGTTATTTGAAGATCACAAATTTGACAATTTTTATTAAAAAAGATATTCATTCATTCAAATTAAGAGAATATATGGATCGAGAACAACACAAATCAATTTCGCTAAAATCATAAACAATGAATCCGCGAACATGTTCACAACATCTATGTTAATAGCATAAAACGACATAATTATACAAATTTGACAAAATTAAAATGACCGGAATACCCATGTTTTCGGATGTACAACATTGACGACAGTAAAGTCATTGATTGAATTTATCCGCACTAGACCAAAGTTAATTAATCAATATGAATAAAATGAACACCGTAATAAGATGCCAAAACGAAACAACACTGCACTAAGACGGTAACAAAACAACCTTGCACATAAATGACAAAATAACATAAAAAGAATAAAAAAAAAAGATAGATTCATGTGAAAATCATTTGATTAAATAACATAATATATAAAAAAAAAACAACGAAGAGAGACCATTCGAAATCAAAAAAATGAGCCCAAATTATCTCTCTTCTATTTTATGATAATTTATGATAAAGAAGAAAGAGAAGTCGAGGAAGTATACAGCCAAATTAAAAGAGAACAAATTTTTTTCCCACCAAATTTGACAATGGATACACGTCTGTGTGGTTCTGCGTTAACTAAAATTGATTTTAAGTGAATTGATTCTGTAAAATTGATTTTAATTAAAAGTGAATTGAATGTAAAGTGATTGGATATGTTTAGGTAAAAGTGAGTTCAATAATAAATTTTAGTGTAAAAATTACATTTGAACTACAAAGTTATAATTCATAGCTGCAAGTTAGAATCAATTTTACTCCACAACATCCAAACATACCAAAATCAACTTCATAACTCCAAAATTGATTTTAACTCCTCCAAAATTAAAACCCAATGATGCGTTGCAAACAATATATGTAAAAGTAAGTCGAAGACAACTATTGACGTAATAGTTAGTAAAAAAAGAGAAAAATTAATAAAAGAAACATAAAATCATATATTTAAATGGATTTGACTCATTTAAAGTAAATAATTCACTTTAAAAAATAAAGTAAATAACATCGATCATTGATGAAATCAATAGTTGATATTATTTATATATATATATATATATATATATATATAACCAATTATAAATAAATATATTATTAATTATGTTACCTAAGTTTACCAACTTCTAAAGGCAAATCCTATTTACACAGTGTTTTAAATTTATTGTGAAAATGTCATTACATATTTATTTTCTGGGACAAATTTCTATTTTACATATTTGAATTCATTGATGAGAAACCTAATAATTTTCTTCAATTGACTCAGTCTGAATACGCAACTCCTTAATTAATTAGTCAAAAGTGTAGTAGTACAATTGAAAAATCAACAAGCACTCAAAGATCCTAATCTAAGGATGCCTATAAATTTAGAAGGAGACATAGTTGCAACACAAATTTGCGAAACATGAAGTTTCTTGTCACTTGGTTCTGCTTCCTTTGCCTTTGCATTTCTCTTTTCCCATCTTTTTCCTCCTCTGCCATACTATTTCAGGTATCTCCATTCAATAAACACACATGTGATTATATGTTGTTGTATATAATAGAGTTTAATAATATGAAGATGTGTGTTGTAGGGGTTCAACTGGGCATCAAGTGAAAAAGCAGGAGGATGGTACAATTTCCTGAAGAGCAAGGTCCCTGACATAGCAGATGCTGGCGTTGAATATGTTTGGCTTCCTCCTCCCTCCAACTCTCATGATGATGGACCTCAAGGTATTTAAGTTTAACCACTTCTCATTAATTTCACATACTTTATTGTACAATTGTTCCTCCGTCACTTTATATTTGTTTTATGTATTGAAGGTTACTTGCCCAAAAGGCTATATGACCTTGACACGTCGAAATACGGCAACAAGAAGGAATTGAAGGAGCTAGTGGCAGCATTTCGCGATCGAGGAGTAAAAAGCATATCAGATATAGTTATAAACCACAGAACAGCAGAAAGATTAGACAGCCAAGGACTTAGCATCTTCGAAGGTGGTACTCCCGACACTCGTCTAGATTGGGACGTATCCTACATTTGTAGCACAGATGTCCAATTCAAAGGCACAGGAAACCCCGACACAGGAGACGATTGGGGTGGTGCTCCTGACATCGATCACACAAATCCTAAGGTAAATTTGAGAAAGAAAAAAAGTAATGTTTAGAATAAGACAAATTGTAAGGTGCTCTGGTTGTCAACGTTCTACCTTTAAAAAGTATCAAATAGGTCTATAAGATTTGCTTACGTGAAGTTAATGTGTCAGCTCACTAGTCTTTAACACAGTTAGTTAATTGGTATTGACGGAGGGACTAACTTGATTAACTGTGAAAAAAGATAGGGATTATTTTGGAATTTTGTTAAAGTGAAAGACTAGGTTGATATAAGTTAACAAAGTCAACGACGAATTTTAAACGTCACTTAAATTAAAACACTTAACATTAAAAATATAAATTTGAGTCGGTTTGATTAGTTGGATTTTATGATTTTTAAGTATTAGTTTACGATAGACCACTATAAAAATGATCCACGCTAGCATCCACTGTGAAATTAACAAGTCTAAATATTTTTTAGAGAATATAAACTTAACGATATTTAAGATTTAAAATAATATAAGAGTCGGACGATTTAAATAATATTTAATTATATTTGAAATTTTTGTTAGAATATTTTTTGGATTTGATATGTTTTTTAATTACTTCGGTTTCTTTATATGATGCAAATTACACACATAAATCCCATCAGGTACAAGAAGAGTTATCAGATTGGATGAATTGGTTAAAAACAGATGTTGGTTTTGTCGGATGGAGATTCGACATGGTTGTTGGGTACGCTCCAAGGTTTACAAAAACATACATGGAAAAAACATCACCTGATTTTGCAGTTGGAGAGCTTTATGAAAACGTTGCATTGGGTTCAGATGGAAAACCATTGACTAATCAAGACCCACATCGTCAAAAATTGGTGAATTGGGTGAATGATGCTGGTGGTGTTGTTACTACTTTTGATTTCACAACCAAAATGATTTTAGGTGCTGCTGTTGAAGGTGAACTTTGGAGGATGCAAGATGGTAATGGGAAACCACCAGGGATGATTGGAATAAAACCATCAAATGCTGTTACTTTTGTAGATAATCATGATACTGGCTCTCAGAAATTATGGCCATTTCCTAATGATAAAGTTATGTTGGGTTATGTTTACATTCTTACTCATCCTGGACACCCCACAATTGTAAGTTTTTTATTTGTTTATTTTCTTCATTTTTTGATATAAAAAATCCTTATTATTACTTTTATTGAGAAGATTAATTATTGTTGGTGCATGCAGTTCTACGATCACTACATAGAATGGGGACTAATGGAGCCAATAAAGAAATTGACAGCTATAAGGAAAAGGAATGGAATTACAGCCACAAGCAGTGTGAATATTTTGGCTGCTGAGTCTGATCTTTACATGGCTGAGATTGATAACAAAATTATTGTAAAGATTGGACCCAAATTGGATCTTCGAAACCTTCTTCCATCCAATGCACAGGTCGCTACCAATGGACAAGACTATGCTGTATGGGAACTTATGTGAAGCATCGTTCATAAATTAAATATGTATTTTCACTATTTACTAATATGAAATCAAAATAAACAATAAATTGGCATTGTCATGCTCCATTGTATAAGATCTCAAAACATACCTTTGATTTGGTAATATCTTACACATATCTTTTTTTCAATATATCAAAAGGCTATACACAATACAAAAACATATTTTTTTTCTTTCTTCTTTTCTCACCAAGGGTGATGAACTTAATTTTCATGTCATCAAAAAGCACATAGTCAAAACCATACATACTGCAATCACTAACATGTACAAGTATGGTGTACTCTTTGATTAATCACCAAAAGTATATATATAACAATGCATTGTAAGTTTCTCAAAAAAAGTGATTACCCTTAATGATTTTGATGTGCTTTTTTTCTTGCAAAGAACATAAGAATCCGTGGAAAAAACGATTTTTTCTTCTTTTTTCCACTTTCATTGTTTCCATGAGCATTAGACTTTGGACTTGAAAGATAATGTACAGGAATATTTCCACTATGATCTTTGTCTTGTTTACCACTATGACTTGTGTTCTGGTTTACCATTTTTTGGGCTATTTCGTCGGCTTTTCTGCGTTGTTGTCCGTGTTCGGCTCTCCATTTTCTTAATTCTTGTTCTACACCTAATTTTCCTTCCCTTGCCTTCTCAGCTTTATCCATTGCAATCTTCAAAGATTCCCTTCTAGCAGCCATTTCTTTGTTCACTTCATTAAACTTCTCTAAAGTTTTCATTTCGGACTCTTTAGCTATATCGATCTCGGAATTCGCAGTTGCAACTCTCACATTGGCTTCCTCTTCTGCCTCATGAGCTTGTTTTGTAAGATGATAGTACTCCTCAACCGAAAGTGTCACCCCCTTCGATGAATCAACTTCATTGTTGTTGTTGCTTCGAGACGATTCACTCTCTTGCAATACTTTGATTGCTTGTATTGCCAACCTCTCAGAAGCTCTTGCAGCCTCTATCTCCTTTTGAGCTGCAAGTAATCTACTATACATTGTACTTGCACCGGCCTTGGCTTGTTCTGCCTCCTCCTTTACTCTTCGAAGCACTTCGCGAGCTTCTTGAGCAAGCAAGTTGGCTTGATTAGCCTCTTCGGCTGCTTCTCGTAGTTTCTTCGGCATCTCAAGGATTGTCTGTCTGCCTTCTTTTTCCTTCATTTGAACTGAAAATAATTCTGATTTAGTTTTGTTCAGTTCGGCTTCGATAGATGCAACTGTTATGGAGGCCATTCCTTCTCTTTGCCTAATCGAGGCGAGCGATGATTTCTCTTGTTCGAGTTCTGATCTTAATGATGTTGCAGCCACCTTTAAATAACTTACCTCAGAAGTAACTTTCTCTATGTTAAGTTTCACTTCTTCAAGTTCCTTTTTGGCTGATGCAACTGCTTCTTGTATTTCATTGTGTGTCTTTGTCTCTGGTTTCTCTTTCGATTCTCCTTCTTCATCGCCTTCTTGGTTGGACTTTGATTCCATATAGGCATTTAATTCAGCTTTCAAATCAATCAACAGTGTAGAGGCTTTACTTAGTTTAGTTTTAAGATCCTTAGCAGACAAAATTTTCTGGTTGAGTCTTTCTAGTTCTTCTTCTTCCTGTTTAAGTTCCTTCTCCCAATTGAGAAAATCTTGATCTCTTGCCATGACAGTTCCTATTCTGTGTTCTTCTGCTTCCATGTGTGCAGCATGTGCTGTTTCCAAAGACTCCTTGATTGCAATCAACTCAATAGTCAAATCTTCAACCGTCTTTTCTACTTGTTTTGATGCAGCAACAGCTTCTTCAGCTTTGTCCATTGCTTCACCTTTTTCAACAACTAAGGAGGCATACTCCGTACGCAACGCATCGAGCTCTGCTTTCACCAATGTTAACTCTGTGATTGCAGCTGTATACCTGGCTTTAGCGACCTCGAGTTGCGCCTTGGCTGCCACGCTAGAATCTTCTGCTATACCTTGTTCCATCTCTTCCACTCTGAGCTTTGCAAGTTCTGAGTCTTGTCTTGCTTGACGCTCTTCGGTTTGTGCCCTCTCTAGGTTCAGTTTTAGTTCTTCTATTAGTCTTTTAGTGCTGTCAAGCTCCTGAAGTACTTGTACTTTCACTTTTTCGGCCGCCTCTGATCTTTTCCTATACTCCGGAATCTCCTCGTGCGCTTTTTCAAGCTCTTGTTCAACTTGCTTTCGCCTCTGTACATCCAATGCAAACACTAAAGTTAGTTGTAATTTCATCAGATAAAAGCTACCAAGTCATCAATACGATAGCATCATATAGTATCAAAAGGACAAGTTTAGCACAAGATGTAGCAATAAAATGCAATGATAGTAGTTTCACTAATACAACTATATTTAAGAGAAATGGTATTTTAACCCACAAATTTGATTTCAAATTTCTACATCAACATGTATGGTTAACACAGTTCAAATATGCGAATATAAGAATGTGCCAGTGTCACAACTGATTAATCGTCCACATAAATAAATGCAAAAGATTGATATACCTCGACGGTCATCATTCGATGAGCCTTCCAATCGACAATTCCTCCAAACTTAGAAACGGCCTCCTTAACAGATTCAAATGGAGATGCTGTATCAATTATGCCTCTTTTTTCAGCAATTTGCTTTGCATTTGTAGGTGAATCAACACCTCCTACAGCAACATCAACAGTATTTGTTTGAGGCAGATTCACATTCAGTTCTTTCTGATCATTCTCCAACTCTTTTATCTGATTATCAACACTGACAGTAGAATCACCATCCTTCTGATTGTTCATTACATCTTCTAAGGATCCTTGTTCAGAATCTGCAACCACAGGTTCTTGGTCACTTTGCTCTATTACATGATCTTCATCAGCATTTGTTGTTGAAACTAAATTTTCTTGGAGGAAATCAATAACTTGTGTTGTAGGTGAATCTGTTATTAGTTCTGTAGGTTCAATCTGCAACTCTTTTGTTTCAGAAGATGAGGTTGAGAGTTCCATAAGATTATCAACATCACTTCTAGCAGTAACAGTTGAACAATCATCTTGCTTCCTGTTAAAGTTATTTTCTAAAGCTTCTGGTTCAGAAGCTTCAGCTATGTCTCCTTGTTGGCTTTGTTCGGTTTCGTGAACCGTTTCTTTTGGTGTTGAAGTTGAATTATCTGTAGGAAGATATTCATCCTGTGCTGTTGAGTTTGGTTCTATTTCAAAGGAATTAGACACTGGAAAATTAGTGTCATTTTCCACTCTATTGGTATCACAAAGTGAGTTGATGGAAGCTTCAATTGTTGGAGTTAATACATCAGTATTTTCTTGAGGGTTTTCTGCTATTAGATTTTGTTCAGCATTTATTGTGGAGGATTCTGAGGCTGAATTGTCTTCAAATTCCTCCATTGGTTAAATGCAATTTGGATTGCCAAAGGTATCTAGAAGGAAAGTGAAAAAGAAAAATCAATGTGTCAAGAAAATGAAAGCAAAAATAACATGCACAACTTGTATAACCTTTGCAGTCAGTATTATACTTTGTAACATTGACACTTTAGATTGAAGACGTGTCTGGTGTCCAAAATGTGTTAGTGTTTGACACTGACACATGTATATTCATTTTCTAATTATCATCGGTGTCAACGTGTCAGTGTCATGAAATTAGACAAGGGCTTATGCAAATTGCCTCAAATACTAAAATGATGCTCCTTATTACATTTTCACATTGTTCAGAGGGAAAAGTGAAATTTCTTCACACATTAAGCCAATATGGAATGACAGATATGAAACAGAACATCATAAAGACTAAGGTTTCTGTAATTTGATAGCTATGTAGACCCCCCTACTACTCTCCCATAATTAATTTAATTTCAAGTTCCTACCATCATGAACTGTACTTGTAAAGTTACCTAACTATTCATACTGGTTGAAAATCAATTAATGGAAAAATGCACAGAATATTATATCATACATGAAAAGCTATTAGTCCTTCCCTATGCATACATATTCACATTGAAATCAAAATTATTATTACTATTCATGAGGATAAAAGAAGAAGAAATATATAAGAACATGAAAAATAATATTTCAAATAATAATTACATAGAATAGAAAATAAACACCATGCATATGCTGATAGAGAAACAACTTCATAAACATTGAAAGCCAGATTAAATTTTATTTTTTACCTAAAATAATTCAGACATATACATTAACCCTTCCTATTGCCGGTCAAATTCTTCAGGGAGCAGAGTTTTACCAATTTTGTTGACAATTCTTCTGATATATATATAATATTTTATATCAAGAGAAAAAAAACAAAAAATTATGAAAAATTGAAAATATGAAAGATAGCATAGGCAATAGATATCATATGAGAAATAATTATATCAAACTCTAGCTATGATTTATAAATACTAATCCAAACTTTGCAAACCAGGAAAATTATGGCTATAGGATTAAATAATAATGAAGTTTTTTTTGCAACATGGACATGCAAAGAGTGGAAAAGGAAGGAAAAAAAAAAAAACAAAGAACAAAACTTGGTGCCTTGAAAAAGAAGCACAAATGAAGCAGAAAAAAAAACAAATAACAAAAGGAGCAAAAAAGAGGAACATACCCTGATTAAGCAGAAACAAAACCAATGATTGATATTTAGCAGATATTAATGATCAGTAAAAAAATTGAAGGAGGGAATAATAGAATGAAAATTAAAATTAGCTATTTTGCGAAAAATGAAATTGAAGGAGGAAAAGTTGTAACTAAATTTAGAAAAGGAAGAAAAATGAGAAAGGGTCAAGGGTGCAATGTTAATGGGGCCTACCCTGTCACATAAACAAAACAAAAGGTTCATTCATGATGCTATTACCTCATGAGACACGGTTGTTTTATTCAAATTATGCTTTTAGTTTATTATATGGTTTGTTTTTTTCGTCTTTTTTTTGTTGTAAAACAGAGGATGGTACCGTAAAAGTCAACCAACCTATCATCATGTTTTATATAATGCTTGCAAACTACTATAAGGATATTATATTATATTATTAATGTTTTATTTATTTTTTAATTACAATTATAAAAAAAGAAAATTGGGTCTGTCTCTGGGTTATTAATCAGCATGCAACTATGCCAGCCATTACTTGACGTTTTACACCTTCAATTCCCTTTTTGTCAAAAAAATGACGGAAAATGTTAATAATAAATATCAAATAAAGTATATTATTGAATATTTTAAAACAACATGCACTGTTTTTGTTCTGGGAAATCTAATTTATTTTGGTAAACTAATGAATTGACGTATTCAAATGTGGGGATCAATTTTATGAAGTAATTGATATCTATTTAAGATGTTTGACATTTTTTATCAATTTTTTTGAAGAAAACTATATGTTAGTTTTGTAAAAAAAAAAAACTATATTTTAATAGGTGAAATTTATGTATTATTAGATTGTGTGATTTTATTTTTATCTGATTAGATAGAATTATCAGGTCACATAAATTTTATAAAGTGTGTCGAGAACAGTATTGTAAACATTTCTCTTGAATACCATTGCTAATGCACCCATGAATTTGATCAATAGTATACGGGCGGGATTCTAGTAACTCATTCTATAACACGTATTTTATTTAATATATATATTTTTATTGGTTAAAACTAGCACGAAATTTGTTTTGTTGCGTGTTATTGTTATTTTATAAGTATTTCGTTAAAATTTAAAATATAATTATTTTATATATCAATGATAAATATTTGTTTTAATTTTTTATATTTATAAGTGATAAATATTTGTGTCGATTTTTATATGATTTAGTAAACAATATTTTTGTTGGTTTTAATATTTGTCAATGATAAATATTTGTTTCGTACTTTTTATATTTATCACTTACAATATTTGTCTGGTGTTTTTTAATGAGTTATTTATAAATATGTCTTGTATTTTTTTTATATTTATCAATGATAAATATGTGTTTTACATTTTTTTAATATTTATTAATGACAAATATTTCTCTTCAATTTTTTTAATATTTATTAATAACAAATATTTTTCTCATTTTTTTTTATGTATCAGTGGATCAAATTTGTTTCGTGATTTTTTATATTTATCACTGATAAATATGTTC
>JBBPBQ010020324.1:50908811-50922934 GCA_037974755.1 Cicer yamashitae | reverse complement strand
TTAAATATTTTCATTATGATAAACAAACTCAACAACTTTTTTTAAAAAAATTCTAAACAATAATTTCTAAATTATTGAATAACAAAATCCATTTTTTTTTTTCATAATTTGTAACAAATAAACTCTAAATTAATTGGCTTAAAAATATTAACGTGATTAAAGATTTTCAAAATTTGAATTATTTTACAAGTTGATTACTTTTAAGGATCAAATTGTTCCACATCTACAATTTAATTAATAAATCTATAACTCATTCCAAGAATATAACATGAGTTATGTTCTATATCCTTTGCATGTGAGCTATCAATAGTACATCAAAATAGAACACAAGATAAAAATAAAAATAATATACATTTTGATATATATGTTCATATAGTAAGGTGGTATTTAATGAACAAAATAAAGATACATGAGATATGTTCCATGTTTGACACAAACAGTTAAATGAGAAAAGGAAAAGCACAAAAACAGAACAAGATGAGAAAGGGATGCCATTAGAATAGGCTCACCTTACCTTGTGATGACATTCTCTCAAGGAGCATCTGACAATTGAGGCTGCATTTTCAAAATATACCGATGAAGATGGACGGAGAAGAAGGGTCGCATAAACAACTAGAAAGATGGCAAGACAGAACAAATTGAATCTAACAACCAATGCTTTGGATGGTGCTGTCTTCACCAACTTATGAAGATTTGAAACATCCATCTTTAAAGACCAATGTTTGCAAAAACAACAGTGCCTAAAATGGAGGGGACTACACTATATAGTAAATGAGTCCTTCTTTTCATAAATTAGGATGTATTAGTAGTTAAATATGATGATTAGTTTGAGTAACAAAGATTAGGAAGTAGTTGTTAGAGAATTATGAGTAAATCTCAAAGCAAGACTAACCATTTATGTACCTCCATTTGTCCTTTACTTGTTCATTAAACAATATTGGAGATAGGAGCAAAATGAAATTGCTTTACTTATATTTGAGGTTATTGTACACCTACAATTTTTTGACAAAATTCCAAATGACAAAAATTTTATCATATAATTCTTTTTTTTAATATTATATATTTCATTTGTCTCTTAATCATTTAAGGAACATAGGGAAAGGATAAAATAGTCAAAAGCAATTATAATGACGGATTGAGGTATATGAATATTATCTACGATCTCAAATATAAAAGAAATTGAATTAATAAAAATAAATATATTTTATTCAAATTTTAGACTAAATATATTTTTTGTTGATCAAACTTTCTCTTATATTAAAAGACGAAATATAATATACAATTGAGAAAATTGTGTTAAGGACAGTTGAGGAGGCTCAACAACAACAACAACAACCAATTGGTTGGCATGTCAATTTACTACGTGTAAATAAAGATGAGGGGTTATTTGTTTATGAACTATGAAGCTCCACCAATCATGAAATGTGTAATCATATACCCCTTTAGGTTAGTTGAAAAAAAAGACCTTTTGGTTATCTTGTTTTCTTGTTGATACAAAATATGTTAATAGGTTACACGTCAATGTATCATAACTCACCAAATATTTTTTTCAAGACATATTTTATTTTGTATGGTTACAACATTGAGAATATGGTAGACTATCACAATTCATGTCCCCACAAAACCCCTTTCACGATCAGATTAATGTATATGTGTATGAGACTAATGCCTCACCCTTCTTCCAAATTCTTTCAATGAAATAGAGCACGAGCCAGATCAACTATGACTTATATTGTAGAACCGATAGATGGGAATGAATCATCTCCATTTAAATATTAAACTACTAATTTGTCTTAAAATATAAAAAATCAAATTTAACACATTTAAATGTTATTTTAGGAACATTAACATATATATAAAGTGAATATATTAACTATTCTATCAACTTTTCTTAATAAATATGTAAAAAATAATGAGCACTTATAATTAAGGATGGATGTAGTATATCTTTAACTATTAAATTCAATCTCCTCTATTTCTTTATAACTTGATCTCTCTTTTTTTTTTCTCTCTCTCAGATTAATGCTTGTGATGTAGCAATTGAGAAAAATAAAGAGGACAATGAAGAGAATCCACTCTTGTGATACGATAAATTTTAAGTTGAGTCAATGCATTGATGACCTAAAATACCAAAAGGATGGTGAATCAATTATGACAAATCCTCCTTCACCCATAAAGAAAGGAAAAATAAAAGGCAAAACACACAAATCTATCCCATCTTCACAAATAAAAGGGAAAATAGATCAGTAAATCATCATTTTAGTTTTTGAAAGTGTAGGACGTTATCACTTTAATCTCTAATTCAACTAAAAATTTAAATTAGTCATCGAATTATCAAAATATCAATCAATTTAATCCCTTACGTTATAATAGTCACATATTATTTTGGCAATAAGTTGTATCTTTTATATACTTTTATGGTAATAAATTGTATCTTTTAATGACTATTTTGATCATTTGATTACTAATTTGAAGTTATAACTGAGTAAATGACCAAAATGACAACGTCCTACATTTTCAGAGACGAAAATGGTAGTTTACCCTGTACTCTTTCCTTCTGTCTCAAAATAATTAACATATTTATATAAAAAATTATCTTAAAATAATTGACAATTTTAATTTTTAAGGTGATATTAATGATATTTTTTTCAATTATATCATTTAATTAATATTATAAGTATCGCTCTCAAATCAATACCTTTCAATTTATATTTATAGTACCAAAAAAATCACCAATATTTAATAAAGATAATTTAATAAAAATAATATTTCTTTTATATATATAAATATATATTTTAATGTATGTTAAATTGTCAAATATGTCATTTTCATTAGCAATAATGGGATTCCATACTTCCAAAAAAAAAAATAATGCGATTCCATTAATTGAAATGGATGATAGTTGTGGTGTCCTCAAAGTTAGCCTAAGTTAAAATGAGACCTAAAACAGTATGAAGTTTAGTAATCAAATTATGAGAAGAGGTTCATTCATATATGTAATTTTTGTAAAGGTGTCATAAAATTAGTGAGATATGTTGGGACCTATAAGTAAGGTAGGTTAGGGGTGTTATACAAATATTTTTTGGCCTTATGTTTCGACCGGCCTATGCCCCTCACACACATCTAAAAATTGTATCCATCCACATTCAGGAACTTCAATTAAAAGCACCATCAGCATCAAAAGAAAAAATATTTCTATCTAAAGGATACCATGAGAGGGAATAATAGCACAACTTTGAGACAAAGATTATGACATGTTACCATTTGACTTAAACGTGACAACAATAACATTAATTCTTACATGTTTTCTGATTTGTGTTCAAGTTTAGCTTGGGTCAAAGTTGCACATATGGTGTCTAATAAAACAACTCTAAAGTTTAGGCTAGTTTGGAACAAATTTGTGTGTGTGTTTATTTATTTATTATTATTATAGTGAGTAAAGAGGCTTATTAACACTAATTTTAACATCCTCCCAAAATATCAAGTGGCTTATAGGCAAATGGTTAGATAGGACAATATTAAAATTAAAATCAATGATAGTCGAAATGTGTTTGTAGAAGTCAAAAACATTATCTGAAACTTGATTGAAAAAAATATTGTGAATTTTCACATCTATTTTGTAATTATGACCTATTTGTTTGGAAGATATTAATAAGATAGTTGTTAGAATTTTGATATTAGTTTGTTTATGTCAAATTGTCTTATGAATAATCTAAGTGCAATTAGTGCCAGATCTTGAACTGAAACGTTGGGGTGATCAAATTTTTAAAATTTTAATGAATAAATAAAAAGTATAATATTGTATTGTATATAAAAAATTTAAGTTGTAAATTTACAAAAATATATTGGAGAGAGTTAGTAGATCATATTTTGGTTGACATTTTTAATAATTAAAAATTAGTTGGAATTTAGGTTGGAAAATTTATTTTATTTTATAATTATAGTAGTTGTTTTTGTAATTTTTTTATAAATTATTTCTTCCGATTTTTTTTTTATAATAGACATCTGGATTATAATTTGGTCGACATAAATTGATGTCTTTGGCCCAGGGTCGATTTTGGAGACCCTATTCTAATCTTAAAAATTGAGCATAATGAAAAAAATATACAATTTTAATAATTAAAAAATTGGTAAAATTAATTTTAGTCTATCTACACATATCAATCTAAATGATGCAATCTACACGTAACATGATGCATGTCATTTGGTTAGATTAATTCGTATAACAAGAAAAGATGCACACATAACATGTCACCTTCACATAACTCAAACATACATCTCAAACGATAACCCAACAACCACAATTCAACTCATAAAAATAATTCTACTCATAAAATACATCGATTATAGATCCCGAAATTACAACAACATACAACACAATATCTATATTAATTAACATATTTATTAACATATTCATGTTAGGTTTAGTCGGAATTCATCACAACCGATTAACATATATTAAACCACACAAACCACAATTATCATCTCATAGACTTATATAATTTTTTTTTCACAATCTTGTCACAATCAATAATTATTCTTTTTTCAATTTTTTTTAACATAAATATTTTTTCTTTAGTTCTACTTTTGACTTTAAAACCACCATTCTATACTAATCCATACAAGTAAAGGGAGAAGATAAAGAGAAATGTGGAATTACAAGAGTAATTTGGGTATTTTGGAAATAAACTACAAATATAAAAAAAATTGGATGATCATGTGCGAATGCATGATTTGTAGAAAGATTAAAGATTGACCATGATTTGGTCTAGAAAATGTATTAAATATATCAATTTTTATTTGACCAAATTATAACTCAAATGTATGTTATAGATGAAATAAAAGTAGTGATATAGTAGTATTTTTTTATTTATTTTAAATATTGATAATTTTGGGGTGGCTGTGGCCACCCTATATCGCAAAGTCCGCCACTTTGCAATGTCAATTATGTGCTTTTGTAGGGTTTACTCTTAGAGTTAACCCTAAAATAATGTGGATAGGAAATGCACAAAGCTTGATTACTATGTTGTTTATATTGCCGCTTTCCATTTTTATTTAAATGAAATTTGTTTACCGTGAAAAAACATAAAATATTATGTGATATTAGCAACGAAAATTATATATACTTTTTAATTTTTTAATTAGTTTTTTATAAGTTTTTTTTTCATCTGAGATAATCTTATTCGAAAGATATCGAATATTAAATATAAATACCTCTTTTAACGGAAATTCAAACCTATGAAAGCTAATTTTACGAAGAACAAAATCAATTTATTATTTTATAGAGCCAAAAACAAGAAATAGATCCTCTCCTTTACTAATGATTTGTGATCCCCACCTAGTATTACAATAATAGTAATAGTAATAGTTGTAATAATAATAATATAACCGAGAACGGGAGATGATTCATATTCCAAAATGATATAGATTATCCCCAACAAAATCTATGCATTTCCTTAATTTGTTAAACATGTGTTATAACTCAAGATTCTTTGCCAGTTAGTTCATCAAAAATGGAAAATTATTTTAGGCAAATGTTAATTATGTCTTAATGCATGGCACATTTTAAGATATCAAATGTGAAACTTTTATCTTAAATTTTGTGCATTAAAACTCTTTATAAGATCAAACATTATTTTTTTAAATAAAATATTTTTATTTTTGGATTCTTTTAATATGTGCTCTTATCAAGACCTATTATTTTATGTTAGAGGTTCGTAATTGATACTCTAGTGAGATGCATTTAATTTTTCGCAAGGGTGCTTTTCCATAACTTGGGAAGATGCTATAAGGACATTTGTTTCAATCATAGTTGCTTAGTGGCTTTCGAGCCTCCTTTTCATTAAAAAAAAATGGTATTATTCCAAAGAAGCATATATGGATAAAGAAGATATATTAAATGTTGATTATATGCCATCGAAAAAAATTATTCCAACATACTTGTATGTGAAGATGGAAGAGATTAAGTTGCATATATACCATATATTTGGAACGGGTTTTTCCATGATTTTTGGCTATAGATGCTGTGGGCATTTTCAGTCATAGAGCTGTTGTGTCAAACTCATATTCATTCAAAAGAAAAACAGTGCTATTCAAAGTTTCAAACACAACATGAAACACATAAGTGATTGGATACAGTTCATTTTTTTAAGATAACTATGGATACGTATTTTTGTAATATAAGTAGGAGTTTAATTTATTAACCACTAAAATATAAGTTATTAACTATTTATTTTGTTTGTTATAAATTAAGTGTAGTATGATATCTTATTAATCAAGTAGAGTACTTTATTAACCATTAAAATATAAGTCATTAATTACTTAAAATATTTCATTAATATTAACTACTAAAATGTAAAATATTAACCACTTAAGAGTATTTTTTTTAATAACTTAAATTTAGGGTGAGAGGATGGACGACCCAACCTTAAGGGTCACTGAACATTTACAAATAGAGTTACATTTGTCTCCATCCAATAACACTAGTGGGAACCGAACCTACAATCTGTCCGATCCAATACATATCTTTTTACGACTAGACCAAACAATTAGAGTTACTTAGAATACTTCATATTAACCATTTTTGTATTACTAACAAACAGTTCTCTAATTAGTTAATTCCTTGAATTTTAGTGGTTAATAAGATATCTCTAAACTTCAATCATTTTATAACTATATTAAATAAGTGATTAATGACTTACATTTTAGTGGTTAATAAAATTATTTAAAAGGTTAATAAGATACATCCACACAAAAAACTTCATCAAACTTATCAAGAAAATACGTACAACCATGAACAATACATGTTGTGTCCGTATTGGTTTCAAAATGTGTATAATTGGAAAAACTTACTGAATATGTTCTATTCCATGTGTCTAAAGTTGTATATATACACAGTATTCATTCCTATTATATGTAAGGCAACTATACAATCAATCTAGAAAATAAACTCTTGATTATAACAATTAATTCCTAACTTAATCACGAAACATGATATTTTATAGTTGTATGTTAACATTCCACCTTGATTTAGTGCATAGATATCACACATGCTCAACTTGGATAATACTAAATGAAATGGACTAATAGGAACAACATCTGTCATCATATCAGCTAGTTGATATGCAATTTTAATGAAAGGAATCTTTATCTTGTCGGTGTCTAAGTTATCCTTGATGTAGTTCCTATCAAGGTCAATATGCTTAGTTCGATCATGTTGCACTAGAGTATTTG
Source organism: Cicer yamashitae (assembly GCA_037974755.1). Classification (NCBI taxonomy): domain Eukaryota; kingdom Viridiplantae; phylum Streptophyta; class Magnoliopsida; order Fabales; family Fabaceae; genus Cicer; species Cicer yamashitae. Next base: position 50,915,701 of record JBBPBQ010020324.1, on the reverse strand, counting down.
AAATCTCAATAACTGTCGTATTATCACAAAAAAATTTCATCGATTTATCTGAATTGAACCCCAATTCAGTTACGAGAATATTAAGCCATGTAAACTTTGGACACTGACACTACCTTTTGTTTCTTGCTTCTCCAAGTCACCAAATTTGCCCCCAACAAGTGACAAATAATCGGATGTAGTTTTTTTTAATCCAATTTAGACCCAACAATGTCCAAATAGTCATGCGTTGAGAACATTATACCTTTTCCCAGTGAGGACTTAAGATAGGTCAATATACGATCCACTACACCCATGTGTTGCTCACTAGGATTGTGCATAAACTAACTCATGACACTGGGCACATATGATATATCAGGTCTTTAGTGAGTTAGATAGATCAACTTTTCAACCAATCTTTAATATCTCTCTTTATTTGTTAGAATTTGACCAAGATAAATACTCAAGCAATGATTCACCTCACTGGGTCTATCCACTGGTTGATAAGCCACGTTACTTGTTTCAACTAAGAGATCTAATGTATACTTCGGTTGTTAGAGGAAAAGTTTGTGCTTAGACTAGGATACTCCAATGCCAATGAAGTATTTCAGAACTCCCAAGTCCTTTATTTCAAGTTCTCTGACCAAATAGTCCCAAAGCTCCCCTATCTCACGAAGGTTACTACATGTGACAATCATATCATCAACATAAATAATAAGAAGGGTAATATCACTACCAACTCTCTTGTAAAATAAAGTGCGATATGTCATAGCTTGCTTGAACCCATACTTCTTCATAGCATGACTAAATCTCCCAAACTATGCTCTTGGTGATTGCTTTAATCCATATAAAACCTTTTTTAATTTTCACACCTTACTTCCTTTTGGTGTAAATCTAGAAGGAGGATCCATATAGACCTATTCCAAAAGATCATCGTGTAGAAATGCATTCTTCACATTAAGCTGCCTCAATGGCCTATCTAGATTAATTGCAAGAGAGGGTATGACTCTAACAACGCTCATTTTGGCCACAAGAGCTAACGCTCTTGGTATTCAATTCCATAAGTCTGGGTGTATCCTTTAGCAACCAATTTGACTTTGTACCTGTAAGTTGTATCATCTGGCTTGTACTTCATTGAGAAAACCCACTTACATCCAACTGTCTTTTTGTCTTTAGGAAGCTCGACCATTTTTCAAGTAGAATTCTTTTGAAGTGCCTTCATTTTTTATACAATAGCATACTTCCACTTAGGATCTTCAAGAGCTTCCTGAAAATGACTAGGAATATACATAGATGATGACTGAAGTGCAAAAGAAAGGCGAGTCTTTGACAAACGGTGGTATGAGACAAAATAAAAAATGGGATAAACACAATTTGATGTTGAGTTTGAAGAACCAAACCTTTCACGTGAATAACCAAACCTATCAGGTTTTATATGGTCACGAGGAGGATTTCTCCTATCATTGTCGCTAACATGGAAACCTAAAATAGAAGTTTCAGGAGACAAGATATGTAAAGAAGAATGTACCTTAAGATTTGTCTTAGAAGAGCAATATGTTGATGTGGTAGCATCATTGAGAGAGGTATTGGGATAAGCATCCTTATTCCGCCTTGTATAACAGTTGTTGAAAAAACTATCTGGCATTTCCCTTATTTCACTAGTTTCGAGCTCAACTTTCTTATAGTTTGGGGAATTTATAGACTTGTATAAACCATCCATTAGTTCCTCCTCAAATTCCTCTTAACCGTTAACTATGTCATGTACAAGTGGCTCCTTTATGGGTTCTATAGGCTACCCCAAACCACCAACTATGTCTTTCATGGGCTCCCCCTATCCACCTAAGATCCAATATTTCTTTTCATCTAGCCATAATTTGTCTTCCTCCTTACTATCAATTCCCCCTTGAAAAGGAGTTAGACATGCATCTCCAGAGAAATAAGACTCGTGTTCACAAAATTGGACATCCATGGTAACAAAGTACTTTATGGTGGAAAGATGATAACATTTATATCCCTTTTGAGAGTTTGAGTAACCAAGAAAGACACATTTTAGAACACGGAGATCAAGTTTGTCCCTCTAGTGTAAGTAAATATGAATATAACAAACACACCCAAATACTTTAGGACAAATATTTAAGGCATAAGGAATAGAGTGAAAGACAACGGTCATGACAATAGTCATGACAACATCAGCCCAAAAACGTTTAAGAGCATGCATAGTAAAGCATAAAGCTCGAGCCACCTTAAGAATGTGTCGGTTTTTATGCTCTGTTATACCGTTCTATAAAAAAATTTAGCAAGAGACTAGTTTTTAAACTCACAGCCATTTTCAAAATGAAACACTTTAACTTGAGTGTTGAATTGAGTTATTACCATTTTTGAAAATTTTGAAATAACATCTAAAACTGTATGTTTATATTTTAACAAATATACCAAACTTACTCTAGTACAATCATCAATGAAAGACACAAAATATCTATGACCCAAGGTTGAAGAAGTAGAGAACATACCTCAAACATCCGTAAAAACATGAAAAAAAGAAAAATAAATTTTATTACTACTTATTATGAAAGGTACTAGATGACTTTTAGCATAAATGCAATATTTGCATCGTAAACTTGAAACGTGAATCCTTTTGAACAATTGAGGGAACAAACGTTATAAGTACGAAAAAAATGGATGACCCAATCGACAATATCAGACAAGAATCTTCAATCTCTCAAATGACTCTTGAGTTAGTTGAAAAAGTTGATATATTTTTGTTTAGAATTCTCTTGCTCCTTCCATGTAATAGAGACCCCCTTCTCCCTGTCAACACCAATCATCATCTTCGTAAGATTGTCCTGAAACGCACAATGTAAAGAATGAAAGGTTAGAGAACAATTAAGTTTTTTTTGTAATCTTGCTAATGGATAGAAGATTGTTAGATAGATTAGTACAATTAACATTGAGGATAACGAAAGTTGTATATATACATAGTCTAAAGCTATATATATTAGGGGTGTACAAGACCTGGTCTGTCTCGCGAACCTGTCTTATCTCGTAAGCAATGAGACAGATTTGACCCGGCTCCATAAAAAATAAGGACAAGACAAGGATCGGGTTCGGGTTACCCCTCGAGTTACCAGTCCCGTCCCAAATTAATTTTAGGACAAATGATTATTTTTTGTTATTATTGATTCCCCTCTCTAAAAAATTTAATCATTAACTTAGTAATTTATAGTTTGTAAAACAATATTATGAGTTACTACTCTTGAATGAATTGACAAGTGGTAACCATATGTGACTTATTATGAGTTTCTTTATATTTAATTTTTTTTCCTAAAAAAAAGTTTAAGAATTACTATTTGGCGTCTTGTCTTGAGACGAACTCGGTCTCGTCTTTATTTTGTCCCGTCCTTAATGAACTCGTAACTCATTGGGTTTGATCGGGTTAAAGGACGGGTTAGAGTTTAAAATTTGACCCGATCAAATATTGAGACCAGAGAAGAGAGACACCAAATCTGACATAACTCGTCATTTGTACACCTCTAATATATATATATATATATATATATATATATATATATATATATATATAATTCTTTCCTATTCCAACAAAGTCAACTATACAATCAATCTAAAAAATAAACTTTTGATTCTAATAATTAAATCCTGATTAAGAATTAATTCCTAACTTAATCAGGAAACAAGATATTTGCTAGCTATCATATTAACATTTTTGAAAGAAAAATTATTCCATCAGAACTATACAAGAATATGGGAAATATTAAATTAAATGTTGCATAGACTCCCTCTAGACTTAGATATAAACAAACAAAAAATTGTCACAATTGGTGAATCAAATTATAGTATCCCACTCATTCATATAGTGACTCTCAATTCAATGTAATGTCTAGATCCCTCGTAACCCCACAACAATTATTATAAGGCATAATGAGTATATATATATATATAAAATAAATTAAAAATAAAAAAAGCACATCAAATAGAGCTGACAAGACCCATTGGAGAATCATATACCACATTTGACCCTGGAATCACACTACTTGGACCAAATGAGACCAAGTAATGCAACTTTAGAAGAAGAAAAAATGCTATCCATTTCTTTTAAAAGAAGATAAAGATACTCACTCAGTCCAACATTTTTTTTTACATTTTTCAGATTTTTTAAATAAATTTATTAGGATAATATAAATAATGTGTGGCAGTTTTAAAATCTAACATAGTTAAGACGTCATTTCTATTATGTGATACTCTAATTTTTACATAAAAAAATAAAAATAAAAATTACTCACTCGGTCAACCATGTGCCTATGACCCAACCCTACCCATTGTGGCTTCTATTTAATAACCCTCCTCATGTGGCACACATTGAAATAATCATAGGCAACTTAATTGAGAGAAATTAGGAGATTCATTAATTCAAAATGCCTGTGTTTATTCCTTCCGACAAACCAAAGAACGTGTCTATGGAACAAATCAACTTCGAAAGAAAAATAAGAGAAACATTGGAAAAAGCACATAGAAATTACAACGGTGGTTATACAGAGGAAGAGCTCACAAAAGCTCTTAAGGATTTAGGTTCCTTCAATCCTGCATGGAGAGCCAAACGTTGTTTGGTGAGAGCTGACAGCAACAAAGACGGACAAATCAGTGGGAAGGAAATTGACACTTTAGTTGATTATCTCCTTTCCCGTGGTTTTGGAAACTAAAATTAACTAGAGAAGAGGTGCATGCATGATCAATAATCATCTATATACATCATGTGTGTCTATGTAATATACTTTGTTTTTATGTTGTTAATAATATTAGTACTAGCCACTTGATCTCTCATGTGTCCTCTGTTTTGGTTACTCGAAGTCTATGGAACCATTTTTGCTTTAGTCTTAATCCCTCTATTTAGCCTTGTTCAAGTGATGAATTTGGGTCTTATTTTTAAAGAAATTATAGCAAAACTAGTTATACATGTATTTATCTACTTGAATAAAAAGCTAAATATCTAATTTAAATTAGAACATGAAATGAAATTATATTGTAAAATTAAAATATTTCTTGCGTTCTTTTTTATAAGAGACAATTAAATCAACAAAAGTTGATGCATTTGGTTCATATAATTTACGTCAAGGGTAATTTTTCCTATTTAAAATTATTTTAATATGACTATAATTTTTTGGTCAATCCGTTAGTCGCTTAAATATTTAGTAAGAAACTTTTTAGTTGCCCCTAAAAATTTGGGCTACTCTTCGGCCGCACCTCTCGAATACCCTAAGGACTCCATCTACCCCTATTTTTAACAATTTAGAAAATCGATTCCTTTATTTTAAAATTTGACAGTTTTAGTCTTTCATTATGATTTTTTAACTAAAAATTTGCAATGTAACGTGTTTTAAATAATATGGCCTATAATATGATGATAAAGAATTATTAACACTAATAAAATCCTCTAAATATTTAGCTTACAACTTCAGAAAATTTTCATTTTGTAATTTAATTAATGACATGTGAATAATTAATGTATCTAGATGGTTCTATATCATGAAATCGTACGCTACATCATTTAAAATATGCCAAAATGTAATTTTTTTTTTAATTAAAAAATATGAGTGAAATAATGACGAGACCAGATTGGTCTCAAGACGAGACGTCAAAATAGTAATCTTTCAACATTTTTTAGAAAGAAAAAAAAACCTAAACATATAGTAACTCATAACAAGTCACATATGGTTATCACTTGTTAATTCATTCAAGAGTAATAACTCATGATATTGTTTTACAAATCTTAAGTTACTAAGTTAGTGATCTGATTGATAAACTCTTTTGGATAAAATGAATTAATAATAACGTAAAATAATAATAAAAAATAATTTGTTCTTAAAGTAAGTTGAGATGGGACGGATAACCCAAATGATAACTCAATCCTTTTTCTACCTTGTTCATGTCTTGTCCTTATTTTATGTCCCTATATTTTTGAAATCAAATCAGACTCAACTCACGGAACGAATATCCACCTCTAAATTTGAGTATTAGAAAAATACGTTATACTTTTCAAAGGAGAAATTGTAGAGACGCATACGAAGGTGGTGGAGGAAGTAAAATTGATATATTAGCTTTGGTTTCTAAGTAAGAATTGTTAACTCAATGGCTATGTTTATCATAATTGGTACAACAACCCGTAAGTAATACTTTTTCTTTACTGATTTTTTTTTTAATGAGTTGAAGGACCTTTATAGTCTCCATTAGTAAAATTGCTTATAAAAGTCAACTTGTTCTGTATTTTTATCTGTCCATCCAAACAATTCTCCTAAAATTCAAAAGTGGGTTGTCCAAACTCGTTAATTAGAACCATTATGCAATAATTTTTCTGTTTTACAGTAAGTTGTTTAATTGTTCGTTTATATAGATTAAGAAAAATAATAAATGAATGAATAATGGAATAATTTTACAAATGTATCTATGCTATTAATAATTGTTGCAAATGCATAATAAAACATATAAATTGAAAGTGGTGTAAATAATATTATTTTGTGGATAATATTAGAATAAATTATTTAACATTGCATTGAAAAAGTAAAATATCCTGATAAAAGGAAAATTATTTTAGAAGCTGAGGCAGTAGAATGTTACACCACTTGCTGGTTACTATATATATAGAGTATATTATGTATTTATTTTATATCTTTTCTCATTTGTCAAATATGAGATTTATTTTCATGTTTAAATATTTTTTCTCTTTTGGAACTTCTATCAAGACTAGTAGCATGTTCGTGACATACAAGTTCAACATTAAGTTAAAAATTTGTCTAGTAAAAAAAAATTTAAATTCTATATTTATCATTTATCAATATAAAATTTATTTTTTATTTAAATATTTTCTCTCTTATCAGCTTCTATCAAGACTTTTTTTTTTTTTT
>JBBPBQ010020324.1:50895676-50908652 GCA_037974755.1 Cicer yamashitae | reverse complement strand
TTTTTTGTCGAAAAACAATTCTATTAAGATTCTAACAATATCCAAACTTAAAAAACAATTATTAACCTAACCAAAATATTGAATATAAAAAACTAAAACAAAACACTTTAGTACTCTAGAGTTTTATCTTTTTCTTTTACGTTAAATTTTTTTATGTATAATATAAAACATCTGATCATTCAATATCATATTAATTTTTAATATTTAATTATTATAAATTAAATTCATATTTAACTTAATTTTGCTTTTGGAATACTTATACCCATCAAAATTCACATGTCCGAAAGAATTTACCTATTTTCTAATAATCTTGATATCAAATGATGAACATGTCTTCATTTTATACTATCAAAAATATTTCCTAATATATGTTTCATATCTATCGAGTATATATGTTTCAAGTATGAAAAGATGTGTCAAAAAAAAAGTATGAAAAGTTTTTGATTTTTGACTTAAAAAAGTATGAAAAGTTGAAACGTGTAAACGACGTTATTCGTTTTGATATATTCGGTGGTGTTTTCTGTTTTCTAATTGTACTCGGCTAGTTTTGTTGGATAGCAAGCATTACTATTTCGTTCAATGAAAATCAGCATGTGAGTCAAAAAGAAAAAATCCGCATGTCATTATAACTTTTTTGCTTGACTGAAAAATTACGAAATTGCCAAAATAGTGATAATATCTTATTTTTTTAAATTTAAGAATAATGTTATTAAAACATAAAATTTGATACAAAATGTGATAGAAATATAATATCATATAAAATAGAGAGATCATGTTTTGTTTTTTATAAAAGGTCACATTAGTGTATTTGTGATAAGGATCTCAAGAGCATGAAGATGATCCATATTTTTAATAAATTAGGATGAACTTTATTTATTTTCATTTGATTTGTAATAGTTCTTAGTTTGCTTTAATTTGGAATTGTAATAGTTTTAATATAGATTTAGTTGATGTTATATGTAAGTGAAGATACTTTGCTTCCTTACATTTAGTTTATTTTTATTAAAAAAATGATGTAAGCCTAATTTGGGCCTAATGAATGGTGTCACTTATGACCCATTTAGGTTTAGAGATAATTTTACTATAACTATGAATTTGTAACCTCATTGAAAGGATAATTTATTTTTGGAATGAATTAAAATTTCTCTAATGAGAATTGTGAGTGAGTTATGTCTCCTCTTTGAGTTCTTGGATTAGAACTTGTTTGAGTCTTATCAATGGCTTCCTTACCATTGTGGCGATTCTTCATTGGCTTATCAATCATCCTTGATTGTGGCGCCTTCTTCATCTTCTCAACCTAATCCATCTTTTGTTTCTTTATAATTTTCGGTTTCCTTTACATCAAACCCTAATACACAATTTCTACCAATTTTCGTGTTCAGCAACCTGCAATCATATCTCGAGTTCTACAAACTTGTTTTCGGTGATTCTACAGCCTAACTTGTGTTTCAGAACGTCATCTTTCACCTCGATTTGGAATCGTCCGATTCGGAGTTTCCTAGCTCCGTTTATCGCGTTCTCCAGCAATACGCCATTTTTGATCCAATCTGTAAGTTTCCAACCTAGAACGATCCTTAAAGTGAATCATTACAAATAGGATTATATCATTTTTTTTAATAAAAATAAACTAAATGTAAGGAAGCAAAGTATCTTCACTTACATATAACATCAACTAAATCTATATTAAAACTATTACAATTCCAAATTAAAGCAAACTAAGAACTATTACAAACCAAATGAAAATAAATAAAGTTCATCCTAATTTATTAAAAATATGGATCATCTTCATGCTCTTGAGATCCTTATCAATTTGTGTCTCATTTTGTGTTAAATCTTATGTTCCAATAAAATTACTCTAAGATTGACGACATCCATTAACTCATTGTGAATATTAGCATATATAAGTATAAATGCATAATTGATATTCATGTAATTTAAAAATATAATCTTGATTTTAAATTTTAGAAATTTTCTTCAGCATTGAATTTTGAGTTTACTTTTTAAGTATTAGAAAAAATGATAAATATCACAATAATTAATTTGTACAATTAAAATTTTGGATTAACATGAAGTTTAACCTAACAATATCGACATTTGTCAATTGAATAAAAATTTAAAAATAATTTTGAGTTTACTTTAACTAATGTATCATGTTGAATAATGAACTGACGAATTAATGAGTAATGGGACATGCATATTTTTTAAAAAATATGATTCTTTTGGATTTTACCTTTTATTCATTTTAATTTTTAAAATAATATATAAAATAATTTATATTCCAAGATCTAGGCTCCGTTTGTTACGGATGATAAAAAAATTAATTTTGTTATTAAATAATTTAGAGATTATTTATTTTATTTTTAAAAAAAATCAAATATAGTTGTAATAAAAATAACTCTTTTTTAAAAAATAAAATTAAAAATATTTTTTTATGAGAAACTATTCAAAATAGCTTTTCATTTTAAGTGATTTTTAAATTATTTTTATATTCTTATTTTTTTTAAAGTTATAATAAATGGATGAAAACTTTTAAAAGTAATTAATAGTTTAAAAAAATTTAAACAAATAATATCTTAATACACACATTGTCATTACGACAGACTTAGAAATTTTGAGCTATAACTATACATCATCATAATAGTTTTTTTTTTCTTGTAATTTTTCATTTTTTGAAATATTGTATGATTTTTTCATTTTCAATGCCAATAAAAATATCTCTATATAAGCAACTAAACAACTATTTAACCACTTACATCTCATACAATTTCACATCAAATTCTTGATAATATTCATTTAACAAATATTTAATTACTCAACATCATTTTATCAAATATATAAAAGGAACCTCTTAAACTTAGAAAAATTACACACAAAAACAACCGACACATATATATGACAATAATTCAACTTTTAAAATTGTCGATTAATCACTTGATAGAATAAATAAATTTAAAAATAATATAAATAACAATTTTCTATATTTTTGAGGTTTAATTTCAAATATATTAGTAGCATTAATCAATTACCGAAATTATATTATATTATATTTATATATTTATATATATATTATAGTATTTTAAAGTAAATATGAAGAATAAAGTGGGGTCCAACCTTCACTAAGCCCCATCCAACATAGTACCGTCAATGATTGTCGTCATAGCTACCACGTCACTTGTAAGATAATATTATTATTTAACTTGATGTACTAGGAAAAATGAGACTAATTTATATGTTTTGATGACATAATTTTTCTTTTTACAAATTGATTCAATTAAATTACATATTATAGTACCACTTCCTTAAATTAATTCTTAAAATATCTCTACCAAAATGGAAAATTAGTAATTTAATTAGATAGATTCGTAAAGAAATTTTCGATTGTTAGTTGTTAGAGTATACAAATTATATCCGAGAAGAATAAAGTGGTTTGCGGGACCTATCCATGGTGGTTTCTATTTAAACCCCCCAATCATGGCACTTTGGAAACACAAACAATTTGAGAGAAAGAGGAAATCTCAATACAACATTTATAATAATTTAAAAAAAATGGGTATTCATAGTCCAACACACCATGACCAAGTAGGGAAGTTGGTGACTCAAGATCAAATGAACGCGGAAAGGAAAATAATAGAAATATTGGAAAAAGCAGATATGAATAAGGATGGTTGTTATACAAAGAGTGAGCTTAAGAAAGCTTTGAAGGATTTACGTTCCTATGTTCCTGGATGGAGAGCCATGCGTTGTCTCACCAAACTTGATGAAAACAATGATGGCCAAATTAGTGGTGATGAAATTGACAATTTAATCGATTATCTCCTTGCTCGAGGCTTTGGAAAGAACTAATAATATATAGGTGATCAAATTTTATGTTATGAGTATCACCCTCTATATATATATATATGCCTATGCTATATGCAGTGCTATACTAATTAACTGCTTATAAAATAATAGCTAGCTTCTGTAAAAGAAAAAAGCACCAGCTATAAAGCTATGTGTGTTTTTATATAATAAAGATGAATTTAGACGAGAATTTCATATTTTCTATTTTTTTGTTGCTAATTTAAGTTTTTTCTAGTAGTGTATGTTTGGTCTCTATTACTTGTTTGGTGTATTTTGTAATTTTATTTTTAAATATAGAGGAGAAAATTATTATTAATAAGAGTGATACTAGTGGTCATTTAACAATTGTTCTATATAAAATTTGATGTCTATTTTTTAAAGTTAAAATGTTAAACTCTTACCTTAAACTGAATATTTTATAATGAGATTGAAATATTCATGATGTTCTATATTTAGTAATATTTCTTCTTTTTCAAAATATATTTAAAAAAGTTTATTGATTTTTCTTTGCTTCAAGTTTGGTTCAATTTCTTTTTTATAATAACAACTTAATTTAATTATGGTTAGCTCAACAAGAAAAATTATTTTTCATTGTTACTCCATACAATTAACATGTACCTATGTTTATTGAATATTATTAATAGGAAAAATAATATTTTGATCTTTAATTTGCGGAGACTATTATCTCTTTTTTGATATTGACTAAATTGATTTTTTAGTCCTTTAGTTTATTTTTTAGTTTCATTTTAGTCTCTTAATTGTTTTTCGTTCTATTTTGGATCCTTAACTATACTTTCGTTAGTCAATTTGACCCTTTCTGTTAATTTTTGACAAAAACGCCGTTAAGTTTTATCATCTCAATCATCTTCAAACCTAGATTTTTATGATCTCCTTCAATCTAAAAATATGAACAATTTATACATTCATACTCACAATCTTTCAAATTCATAACTTAGAAATTCATATCCATAATCTTTCAAATTTAGAAAAATGAAAAATCCCCGAATTCATTTTTCATACTTTCATCATCTCTTCAATTTAAGGATCAATGCAAACCTTTTGCCCATATTTGATTTTTTTTTTTCAATCTAATTTAAATAGTTTTAACCAAAGTTATTTCAGATTTTGTCTTTGATTCATTTGGTATTGATCTCTTTTACCTAAAGATTATGGTTTTTATATATAAATTGAGAGACATGGGGCAATTTTTAAGATTAATAAAAAAAATTAAAAGGTGAAAATTAAGAAAATTGTAGATTGATATTCTTAACTAATTGATGGAAATAAAATATTACAAGCTTATAGAAAATATTTGTTTGAAAAAAGATTAGGTTTGAGGATTTTTCATTTTTCTGTGTTTGAAAGGTTATAAAATTGAATTTGTAAATTATGAATTTGAATAGTTATGACTTTTAAAGTCATATATTTGATAAATTTGTCAGGTTTTAGATTAAAGGTGATTATAATTTTTTAGGCTTTTAAATTGAAGAATATGATAAATTTTTGGATTAATGAGATTGAAGATAAGTGAAATGAAAGAGATAACAAAAGTTAATATTTTTTGTCAAAAATTAACATAAATGACCAATTTAACTAAAATAAATATAATTAAATGATCAAAATTGAATGAAAAATAATTAAAAAACTAAAGTAAAATTAAAAAATAAATTAAGAGACTAAAAACTTAATTTAGTTTTTTTCTTTAAACGCTTGTTTTCAAATAAAAATTGAACAATATCATTTTAAGTGATAGTTTTCATACCTTCAAATTTAGATAAGAATAGTAAGATCCAAAATCACTTTTCTTCATAGAACTAAGACCCAACATAAAGAGGGTTCCGCAGCTTCCGCTCCGTATTCACTCATTAAAAGGTTTAGAAGAGGACGCAAATTCATTTTCTAATATGCTTATATCCATATAGGGGTGTGTACCTATCAATCTGCCAAATTAATCAACAAAATCAATTCAACTATATTTTAATTTAATTTATTTAAATTTAAGTACAACTTGAACTAACATATTTAAACTCAAATATATTTAGTTTGGATAAAGATTTAGAATTTAGAATCCGTTAACCCAACTCGTTGATATGGTGTATGATGAGATTTTTGTGTTTTGTATATGCTGAAACAAAATTATATGTGATATTTTTTGTATTAAAAAATCTCATTTTTTTGTGTGAAATATCATATCATAAAATTTTATTCGTTGTTCTTTATATAAAGCTAAATTATAATATAAATACTTTTTTTTTACTAATGACATATACTTGTTGTCAATTTAGTTATTTTATGTGTATTTTAGGTATTGAATTATGTACTAAAATTTTATGATTTTTAAGATATTCAAGTATATTGGAAATATTTTCATTAAACTAGTATGAAACTCATGCCAAACACAAGTGATGTAATTGTTTACATAAATTTCAATAGATTATCTTTTTAAATATTTTTAATTAAATTTAAAGCATTCCAATTATTTTATACATACGATTACATAGTCATTGATATCATATTTTAGTGTTTACATGCATAATATGATAGACGATATTTACCATTTTTTTTAGTAAGCTATATTTATCAATTTAATTTATATATAAATAAATATCATATAAAATATATTATATAACTTTTTTTTGGAAAATCTTGATTTTATATCACATAAATTATAATAAGTTTTTTTGATTGCTTCTCAAAAACAACGAAGTTTTGTTTATTGACCAAATACATAGATTGTATGGTCCAACTCAAATTCTTAAATAAAATTATCCAACAACCCATTATAGAGAATAAACAATGGACTTTATTTAATGACTTGTTTCAATAGATTTTGAATACTTAATTATTTGTCAACACCGTTCAATCTTCATTAATCCAAATCACACTCATTCGCTTGAATGGCGAACTAAAACCAATTTTTGAAATTTTAATCTATTATAATAAGCATCAATATAAAAATATGAAATACAAATAGTTTTTAATTTTTAAATGTAAATCTTGTCAATCTAATTGAACTAATAACAAAGATTATAATTTATATTTCATTTTCTAAAAGAAGTTTTCTCAATTTGAGAGACCAATATGCTCAAATCAAATATATCCAACTAAAGTGTAAACATCGGTAATGAAAGACTAATCTGTTTTTTTCTTCTTAAAATCACCCATCAAAATTATTTTTTCTATTTTTTTTTATCTAAATAACTGGTTATCACACAAATTTAGGTTTTTTTTTTCTATGTTTCATATGTGATTTATTCGTTTGAGTCCGACATTATTAAATTTGTCATCTTAATACAACGTTATTTAGTTTTCCGTCTTATTACGATGTTTGTTTGGTTCTGATTAACAAATGAATTTCAATTCAATGCATTCAATTAATGACTTTAGCAGCTTTGGACACTTTAATTTTAGCGACTTTAAATTGTATTTTTTTCTATCAATATAATTTCTACCAATTTGAATAAATAAATATTTTTTTAGTTATTGGTCATATTGTTTGACTTACATAAATGTGTAATAACCTTAAAATCTCATGAAACCATTTTAGTTTTCATTAACTATCGAGAAGCAATTTAATGAAACCAATACAATAATCTCATTTGGATAGGTTACAGCAATAGTGAAGACGAGATCAGCACAAATATCAAAATCATTCACAATTACCAATTATCAATTACCTATATTTTCTAGCTGAATTAGTTTTTAATTGCCTTGGACAGATATAATAGTAAAAACATGCAATTTTTATGGGGAATAAAATATATTATATCTATTTTTTTAATTAATATTTGAATGATATTAAAAAAATATAAAGAAAAGTTAAAATATTGAAAAAATGTAATAATATTATATTTTATATATCATACACTCCTATAAGATAGTTAAATATAAATAAATATTATCTTAAACGAGTATAGCTAACTAAAGTAAAACTATATGATATCCGTAAATTAACGTGCATCAATTATATAACGCTATAAAACACCAGTAAATTTAGTCACACAAAAAAACAGTTAATTAAAGTAAGCATCACTAAATTTCAGCAAAAAAAAGTAAGTATCAATAAATTAAAAATAGATATTAATTATGATCTAACTTTAATTATATTGATACTTTATAAAATAAGTTTTGTTCCTTAAAATATTTTATTTACTACTACTTAAGAAATAAAAATTGAATAGTAAATAAAAATATATATAACTATTCATACTTTCGAAAATTGTACTTTTTTTTAAAAAAAAGACAATGAAATTCATTCAAATGTTAAAATAAGAAGCAATGAAATATTTGATTCTAAAAATCTATTTGGATTTCATCAAAAGAAGCGATGGATTGACAAAATTAATTTTAATACAAGAAAAACTGAATTTAGCGTCGGCTTCTAGCCGACGCTAATAGGTAAAAAGTCGACGCAAACGTTAATTTAGCGTTGGTGACGAATTAGGCTAAAACGGTCGAAACTAATACATAGCGTCGGCCAGATGCCGTCGGCTGGACCCACTTTAAGCCGATGCTACAAACAAAAGTAGAACATCCGACACTAGTTATGTATGTTGCTAGCGTCGGTTTCACCGACGTTATGGAAATAAAAGACAACTTTATTTATTACTTAGCGTCGATCTAGCCGACGCTACTGTCAACAATGAAAAGTCAAACTATAATGAATATTACAAAAATTGTTAATTATTTCAAAAAATAACAAAATCATAGTATTTGAATATATTATTAATAGTATTTATTATGAAAATTAATATAGTTTACTTCGTACTTTGAAACCATAGATACTCAAATGGCCATCACATATGACCCGTTAAAGTTACTAAGAAAATGGCATATTACATCCAAAAGTGATATATTTAGTATGTCATTGTATACATAGTTATGAAGAAAATAGCCAAAATATAGCCCATAGAAATTGGAATGTGATCACAGCATCACATGAAAATGAACATGCCATAGGCCTTAATCTTATCATAAGAGCAGAAAAGGAAAACTATAATAATTTATACAAACAGCTACAACAACATGCAAGTTAGCAGGACAAAATAAGCATATTGAACAAGAAGGCAAAGCCAAGGGATACAGAAAGTGAAACAAAATTACCCAACGAAGAGTTTGAAATCACCTTTAAACTCTTCTAATCAGAATAAGATATGCCATAAACTCTTTATAAACTTTTTCTATCTTTGTCCCCCCTCCAATATGCCGACGAAGCCTGAAATTGCAAAACCAAAGGGTTGGCATTGATATGAGTTTTTGGATGAATAAAAGTCAACTAAAAATGGTTCCATAAGACAGGTCAAACACATACCTTCAAACATGCAATTGCTTTGACAAATGATGTATTAGGAATATGTGGTCCTCGACACAAATCAACGAGGGGGCCACATCGGTAAACTGTGATAGTCTTGTCAGCAGGCAAATCATTAATAATTTCAACCTGATAACCATAGCCATACAACCTAGGAATCCAATCATCATATCGTAAATTATAGGTGAAAGAAGTTAGGGAATATAGTTCATATCAATATGATTATTTGGTACAAAAGATAAGAAAGCTAATGTCAAAAACAAAAGTGTTTACTTGCCTTAAAGGGTTGCTTTTCCTGCAAACTAAACCATTATCAGCCATCACATTTATTTACCAACATAAAAATGTTTTATTTATAGTATGAATGAACAATAACATCCATGAAGCTTAAGTTCATAATTGAGACATGCAAGTTGCTAGCTGAAAAAATAGAAATCGCAACTGGATCAAAAAATTTAGATAAAGGGGGATATTGAAGTATCTTGCATTGTGTTTGGAATCTTCAAAATAAATATAAGAATTAAAACCTGTAGTTACATAAGGAAATGAACTGGAAAATCATATGTGGAAAATGGATTGGGAAACGCATTTCCTCCGCCATGTTAGAGAATCAATGAGAAGTAGAAACTTAACCAATTTCCACAAATTTCCTTAGCTTACTGGTTGGTATCAAGATCAGCAGCGGCTTGTCCATAAGTAGATCAAACTAGGGCAATGAAATTGTGAATTCGTGACAAGTTGGACTATATCCCCTCAATGAACCAACTCAGGAAGAAAAAAACCATAACAAGCCGACAACATGTCATCAGGAATAAATTTAAGTATAGAGCCGAGGAGTTCATCTGATTCAAGATGCTAATCCAATCAATAAGGTGAATTCATAATTCAAGATACTAAAGTGCCATTGTTGCGCATTCGCCAAATCTTTGTGAATGGGGTAGATGGAGCCATCATTGTACCATCCAAGACTATCTAGCTTTGGCCTTGCATGCTTCAAAAGAGCGCCTGTTTTAAAAATATGAGGTGGGATCTTTGAATGCCTCTGCACCATAAAAGAATGGTGGTGGTGGTGGTAGGTTCGTGGCGGGGGTTGGTCAGAACCGAGAGTGAAGGAGAAGAAACCGAGAGCGAAGGAAAGGAAAAGAGAGGGATTTTTGGTGAGTGAAGGAAAGACGAAAGGCGGCGTGACGGCGAAGTTGAGGCTATGGTTGAGATGCAATGGCGCGGCTGACTGTGCGCCGGTTGAGGTTTCGTGGTGGCTGAAAAACTAAGGTTCGGTGATAAGATTCTTTTATATTTCTCCTATTTTATTTTTCATCTATTTTAAAAGAGAAATGTCATTTAAACACATTTCTAAACACAGATACAAACACATGTATACGTATACATACTTAAGGGCGTATACATAATTAGTCATTTTGCTAGGGACAAATGAGTCATTTTGAAAACTCTTTCTCTCAGAATCAGAAAACTCTTTCTCTCCTTCTCCATCTCCATCTTCTTCTCTCTCCTTCTCCTTTCTTTGTTTCTTCGACCGCGAGCATACGCTTCTTCGTTTCACGACCGCGAGCCTACGCTTCTGCCGCTTCTTCGTTTCACGACCGCGAGCCTACGCTTCTTCGTTTCGACATCTTCTTCGTTTCGACATCTTCTTCGTTTATGTGCGTTTGGGTATTTTCTTTACTTCTCTCTATCATTGATTTATGGTTTCGTTGTTGTTCAATGTCAATTTAGGATTTTTGGAGTTTCTAGGGTTTCTATTTTCGTTTAGGATTTTTGGGGTTTCTAGGATTTCTATTTTTGACTGCTTTGTTTCTATTTTTGGCTGCTTTGTTTCTATTTTTGCCAGCTTTGTTTCTATTTTTGGCCAGATTGATTGTTTTATTGCTTTATATTTTATTGCTTTATTGTTTTATTGCTCAAACAAATAATAGTTGGATGGCATGTTGGCAAAACTGTATCTAGTAAAATAGTCTGGACTTCTCTGGCCGTTGGATATTTGATTGGATGCTTCAAATTTAAAATTTAAATTTTTCTAATCATAGTTTTTTTTTTAATATAGACCATCTTTATATTTTAGACAGAATGATTTTGCTTTATATTTTAAACAGAATGATTTTGCTTTATATTTTAGACAGAATAATTTTGCTTTATATTCTTAAATGTTGTTATTGATATTCTTTCCATTGTTTTATTGCTCTATTTTTGGTTGTTACTGATATTCTTTCCATTGTTGCTTTATATGCCTAAATGTTGTGTGGTGGAATGAATGTATAATATTTGATAGAGATAGGGTAAACACTAAACAAGTAGGTGGTAATATTGCTGCAATTTGCAAGTGACATGCATTTTGATATTTTTTGGCCAAAAGTCAGTGCTTGTAACAGCTGTTTTGTGTTCACTTTTCTGGCTTTTGTGTGGCCCTGATAATTGCCTTTAAATTCAAGTATATTTTTGTCTATTATTTCAATTTAGACAAATTTTGTATCATAAATGAGCTATTTTATTTCAATGTTAATATTTTGGTATTTATTTTTCTACAGTTCCGATGCTTTAAGACATGGCACCGACAAATGAAAAAAAATGTAAGGAATTTATAAACTAGTTGCATTTGTATTGTTGCAATTTATTTATCAATATTAACCATATATTCATACCTTTCAGATACGTACGAGACATGTATGATTACCAAATTTGTTGCATGAAATCAACCTTCATTTGACAAATGCATATCGAACTCAAATTATGACAACTCCATTCAAGTGGGTTTTAGATATGCCAAAAAATTTACAAATTTCTGGTGCTCTGTTATCGGAGTTGGCTAGTAGGTGGGAAGGATGTAGTGGGGGGTTTAGGATTAGGGGTAGGATAGTTAAATTTAATCCAAGTGATGTATGTTTAGCTATAGGATTACCAATAGTAGGTGAGCCTTTGAAAGAATATGAAAATGAGGAATGTGATACATTGTTGTTGTTTGGAGGAAAAGAAATAACTTGTGATATGATTGGTGTGTTGCTTCACATGTGTCGTCAAGACAAAGTCAATTTTTGTAGACTTTATATACTCCTCGCCTTTGGCGAGTTCTATTTTCCCCAATCAGGGAATCGAGTAAATACTCGTTATATTAAAATACTTGATGATCTAGAGTCTCTGCATAGCTACAATTGGGGTGTAGCTGCGTATAATGTTTTAGTTGAAAGTTTAACTAGGATTGAAACTGTGTTGAAAGAGGGTAAGGTAGATTCGCAACACATAACAAGTTGTGCAACTGTTCTACAGGTATATATTTTATATCGTTTTTTGTCACCATCTTCTATGTTATGTTGTCTTTAAATTAAAATATATTTATTAAGTATATTAATATTTATTTTAGATCTGGGCGTTCAACCACTTGTCCTTGGGTGAAGCATCTGTTCCCAAGTTTAGATTCCCAAGATTTTTGAATTGGCCAATTTTACCGTGTCAGAAGAAAACAATATTAAAAGCATTTCAAAATAATATGGTAAGCATTTATATTATTTGATTGTATAACTTGTTTAATAATAATGTATGTGTTTCAATTGTTTTTTGTTTTGCAAGATAATTGAAGATTTAACTGCAACAAATGAAGAACTTGAATTTGACATTGTAAATAAAGCATTGCATGAACAAGAAAATCAGACTGTAGGTTATGTTGATTATCAACGATTGGTGGCGAAGCATAGGCAGTCCCAAGAGAAGATTTAGATTCTTGAAGGTGAGATAAAATTGTTGAAAGAAGAATTGTGTAAACGTCAGCCAAATCATGAAATCGATCATGAAGATAAAAAAAAAAAAAATAAATAA
>JBBPBQ010020324.1:50803736-50895508 GCA_037974755.1 Cicer yamashitae | reverse complement strand
AAAAAAAAAAAAAAAAAAAAAAAAAAAAAAAAAAAAAAAAAAAAAAGAGATAGAAAAAGGGGGAAAGTAAAAAAAGGAGGGAAATTAAATGGAGAGAGAGATTGTGTGGGGACCACATGTATTTGTGTTTAAGATTATGTCCAAATATCATTGCTCATTTTAAAAATATGAACAATTTTAATGGCCCCCAAGAAAATCAGTCAATTTTACTCTACTTTTCTACCATTGACATAATAATTTTATTTTTTTAACAATTTTATGTTACATTTAAAAATTAATATATTTTGATATTATTAAATTAAATCACTCATAATTAAATAACATATTATTTATAAATAAGTTTGACTATATTTTAGATTTATTATCATCAAATTTTTAAGTTTTATAATTTTAGAACTATTTTAGTCAATTAAATAGATATCATAATAATGCGCACGTAAAAAAATAACAAAAAATGATTAGACAAAATATTGGTAGTACTTATAACTTGTCTTACTTTTTTATTTTGTTTAAAACACAATTTTACTTTACTTATATAAAAATAAAAACATATAAATCATCAATAGTTGAATAGTACGGCAGAAAACATAAAAAATCATAGAAATCACAAAAACAAAATAGTTGAATAAAAAAGAGAGAATGATTGGGATAAATAAACATATAAAATTTTATTGAAAAAAAATTTTAATTTTACAAATCAGAAAATGTAGCGTCGGCCGTATTGACGCTAAAGGGTGATTAAAGTTTTAAAATAAGTAAGCGTCCGCAATATTTTACTTAGCTTCGGCTATGCCGACGCTAATAATTAAGAAAAACACAAAAATATATGGTGCTCTAGCTTGGGCTTAGTTGACGCTAACTAGCGTCGGTGTCGGTTACCGACGCTAAATACGACAGATAAATCCAGTTTTTCTAGTAGTTATTAATTCTATAAATAAACTATTATATAAACTCAATCCATCAACTATAATATAAGTCATCTCTGAAATTGGTTACATCTTTATGTCATAAATTTCAACAAATGTTGAATAAATTCAACTTTTTAAGTTCAAACATTGCTGTCGCGTCCGGTTTGTCCGCGAAAAAGGAGTCGCCACCAATTTTATTTTATTCAAAGGAAAAATTGGATAAAACCTAAAATATTGATTTTTGAACCAAAAATTCGGATTCAGGAGTCGATTACGAGTAGGGAAGGTATTACCACCCTACAACGTCCGTTAAAACGGTTACCCTATAATTAATTGTATACAAACTATTTATTTATTTATTCATTTATTTTTTACCCCAAAAAGAATCCTAAAAAATAAATAAATTATTTACATTAATAAAAGAAGGAAAAATATTTTTTTATTAATTTGGTTTGACAAGGAAAAACCTTGCTCTTACGTATGGGGAAATCAAAACACACATAGTTCTTGGGTAGAAAAAGTAGAAAAAATTTATGTGTTGACTAATTTTATTATTAATTTTACTTTATATATATACATATCAAAATAAATTAACAACATAATAGTGATAATAATAATAATAATAATAATAATAATAATAATAATAATAATAATAACGAAAAAAAGAGGTGAGATGTTTGTTCACGGATTGTATCTTTTTATTTTTGTTTTAAAGAAAAATTAATTTTTGTTAAAAAACAACGTAACGAAAATATAATAATAACGAAAAAGAGGTGAGATGTGACGCGGCGAGCGAGCATGAATTTCATCCAGCGGTAGCGACCATTAATTCTAATCCTAATGGAAAACTATTTATTTGTTGTTATGATTTTTTTTTTATTTTGATAAAGACGTTATATGAGCTATAAATTCAATATTACAATATGGTGAAATTTATTTTCTTGGTGATTGGTTTATAAACATCAATTAGTTATATTTTTCTAGCATTTTGTATTGCAAAGAAAACAATTTTAAAAACAGACAACTTTAGAAAAATGAAAGCTTAACACATGAGTTATTTTTGTATAAATAGAAAAAGAGAAAGAAAAAAAGAACATTTTTAAAGGGATGCAACACAAAGACTAACAAGAAGAAATTAGAGAAGTGATACCTTACTACTGAAGTGGTTTCTTGCTGGACTAATTTCTCAAGACCAGATTCTCTACTCGCCTGTTATTCTCTCTTTTTTTTTTTCTCAAAATGTGCTCTTTTTTTTCTACTCTTACTATCGATTATTTATAGGCTTTTCGGGTGTAGGTTACAAAAGACAAGGGAATAATGGTCAATCACCATTTTATTATTATTAATCTCTTTCTTTTTGGTTTCTTTTCTTTCAATTGATTATCATTATACCGATTTTTATGACCATCAATCCATTCAATTGATCCTCATGATACCGATTTTTATGACCATCAATCCATTTCTTTTCGGTTTCTTTCATTCAATTATGTACCTTTATTTATTTGTTATTATTATTTTTATTATTATTATTTTTTAGAAAAGAGTATGAACAGGAATTAGAGGCAAACAAAAACTGGGAACATATGTGATTGTCTAAAGTTTAAAACCTTAATTATTTATTTTTATTTTTATATTTCTATACATTTATTATTATTATTATTTCCCTTTTTTTTTAATAAAAAGTAAAAATAAATAAATAAAAAGCAGACAAAATTAGGTGTCAACAATTGCAATTGGACAATCTGACTAGTATGCTCATAAAATTTTGCTTCTACAATCACATGAACAGGGAATTGGATATTTTAATGCACACTATATAGAATATTTGAATATTCGAAAATAATGCTTAAAAAACAAATCTGTTATCTTTAAATGTTAACATTAAATGTTTATGTGAAGTATAATAATTATCAATAATAATTTCACAAAATTAGTACCACGTAAAATGTGAAAGCAAATTCCTCCCATCTACCCTATAAAATGTGAAACACAAATTGGTCTGTTTAATTTTTTTTTCAAATTATCATCGTGGTTCCTATATGTTTTAAAATTTGAATTTATCATATTTTAATTTTGAAATCCAAATTAATTAGGTGAATCAAATAAGTATTGGATTATGCTGAATTATAGCTATGATTTTAAAATTTTAATATGAAAGATTTGACATGAAGATAAGGTTTTTATTTACCAATCATAATAGAAAAGTTATGGAAATATACTTTATGGGAAAAAAATGGTTGCAAGTCCAATTGCACTGCGCAATTGTTGCAATAATTTTGAAATTTTAATGTGCAAAGTAACATTATGATTCTCTCATTTAGCAATTGCTTCTCTCATATAACAATTACTTCTTTATTTTTCTTTTAAAAAATATATATCTAGAAATAGAAATTACTTTTTCAAATACTTCAATGTACGTATACAATTTTGTTCGAGTAATAAATTTGATTTTTTTTAATTAAAATAATTTTATGAGATATTTTATTAAAACAACACTTTTAATTCCTATTTATAGTGATCAATCTACATATTGGAATACAATAACATCATTTATTCCAAATTTTAGATTAGTCACAATGTATTTTAAAAAATTGCAGATTGGTATTTGCATATTTTTTTTTATCTTTTGTATGGTATCTCGACTTGTTTAAAATTTAAAATTGACCCAACACTTAAAATATCCATTTCCACACACTTTTCTTTTGATATTTACATTTTTATCCCAACAAATTTCACTACTTATAAAATTGGCCCATCAATAAAAAAAAAGTTCTCATTCCTTAATTATAGGTTTGGCATTCTTTCATATGAACTTTTTAGGTAAGTAAACAGGTTTGGCAATCTCAATATATGCGACTTTTTTTTTATACACAAGGCGAATAGTTTTAATAGGGATGTTATATATCTACACCATAAATTTTTTTTATATTTATTCAACACTCATTTTCTCTCTTCATATCACTGTTTCTATCTTTTTTTTTCTTCTCAAATTGTAAATGAGGTGTATGAGTGAGCACATTTGAATTTTAATTGTTAACATATAAAAGAATATTTTTTATGGAAATATAAAAAAATATATATATTATTTTAAAAAGAGAATAATTTTCATGTACGATTAGTGTAAATTTTTTTACACAATCGGTAAATCATGATCAATCATGTGAGTAACTTTATAAATATTTATAACAAAAGTAAAATATTATCAATGATCTAATTGTTTTAATTGATTTACGGCGTAAAAACTCTTTACACTGAGATGATATATAAATTATATTCTTATCAAAAATCACATGAAAGAATATTATTATGTACTTCTCCGTTTTTGAACTTTAGTTTAGACTTGAATAAACATATTAATAAATAATAAATTTAGATTATATTTTTTATTAAATGAAAGTAAAAATAAAATTTATTTAATGCATATTTTTGAATTTTAAAGGTATAAAAGAAAAAATATCATTAATTACATAAAGTAAAAAGTAAAGGATCTTTCGGATATGTTTTAATTTTTCCTTCAATTTAAACTAAATTTTGTAAATACAAATTACACAAATATAACTTGTTATTTTGTTTTTACTAACTCGTATACTTGTTTGTATCCTTCACAAATCTTATAGCATATTGTCTTATGAATACATTTTTATAGCCGACTATCAGTTAATGTCTTTGTATTTTTTAATATAAAAGGGTTTAATTCACACATATGATCATTCAAATCTTGAACCAAATACAACGTGTACTTGAACCTTAAAGAGGATGGTTTTATCAACCAAACTAGCAATAATACCATTCCTTTCACATAACATATTGTAGATGTTTCTTCAATTTGCTTGGAGGCAATTCAAATTAGTCTTTGAATGCCTTGAAAAAAATTTCCTTTTCAATTTCGCAAATATTATGTTGCATGAGGTAAGAATATCTTGAATTTAAAATGGGCAATATAATTTAAGGGAGAATATTCCAATAAAAAGTTGTTTGGTAACCGATATATGTGAAAACATCACTCTCCATTGCTCTACTAATTAATGATTCATTAAAAATTATCATGTCATGTGTAGTATTAGTTTGATATAAGAAATTTGTTCATAGTGTATATCACAATTTTGTTTTTGAAAAAAAACAAAGATTTTTTTCTTATATAACCACCATATTCTACACGATATTCATATTAACTTACACCACAAAAATATATGATTCATTTGTGATTTATTTATATCTAAATCTGTATTATATTCCTCAAGAACCTAAGAAAAATTTAAAACGTGTTATACTCGTATACATTATTGGACAACAAGCATTATTCGATTAATTTCTTTGACAAGGAACAACAAAGCATTATTCTTTTTTTTTTCTTTTTTTTCTTCTTTTGTATAACACAAGCATTATTCTATTCAATCATATAAGATAGTATCCCCCATAATTAGCTCTAACACTGATTAAATTAGTTTGGATAAGGAATATCTCCTCAACTCTAGTTTGAGTAAGGAATATCTATAGTCACCCCTGATTAAATTAATACTAAAACAAAATAAAAACTGTTATGATTATTATAGAGAAAAGAAATCATGAATTTTTATTATTTATACTAACTAGCAGAAAGAGGGAATAAAAGACCCTAAAAGAAAAGAAAGAAAAAAAGATTTTGGTATAAATGTATTCTCACACGCAACTTCAAAACCCAAAATCTTATATGTTATGTAGGATAACATGAACGACATAATTCATCCTCAAGCATCTTAATTAATGTTGTTGAATTTTTATGACTCGATTTTAATTTGAGATAAATAATTAAGTTATAAGAGATATGAACCATCTCGTTCAAATATTCTTGTGTCATCATCATGAGAATCTTTTATTTGATCATTTTTTTGGTGACTTTCTCTTTTTTATATAGCTCTTGTTTTGAGGCTAGTTTTTAAAAGAAATAATATATTATTAGTCAAATAATTAGAGAGGAAAATAGCATTGATCAAGTTTTCTTTTAGTTACACTTATAAATAAAAAATCTAAGAGTTACAATTTTTTTTAAATCAAAATATCCTCTACAGTCTACATAGTATGTGATATTTATTTTAAGGAGTTAAGACTTTTTTTTTTGTCAACAGAAATTAATATCTTTGGACATATATTTTTTTACATGCATCAATCATATATCCAATTTTTAGTCAAATATTCAGTGAGTTTGATATTTACGATTAGTTGGACCTTGTGTAACATAAAAAAAAAATAGACAATTTTTATATATATATATAAAAGATACGGTAATGTGATGTGATAGAAAAGAATATATTTAAGATGATATATGCATGCTAAAGTATTTAGGTAGAAAAAAGCATGTGAACAGATTATGTATCATTCATATTGGCACATTTGAATCACTGGATCAGGGAACTAGTACATAGACTTTAATGGGTTGGGCAATCAACATTTTATAAATATGGGCCATAAACTCTTCTATACCAAAGTTGGATTTTGTACTTTTAATTGGACTTATACCCTCCTTTTAAATGTTAAAAATTTAAATTTGTTCCTTTAATTTTTATTAAATTAATTGTAAAGAAAAATTATTCTAAAATCTCACCTTCACCAAAATTTCCAGTAAATAATCTTTCTCCCCCAAATATTCAGTACAGATTTTATAACTATCGGAAATTTCAAGGCACAAAATTTCCGGTACTAAAAATTATTTACGGAGATTTCGCCAACAAAATTTCCGGTACATTATTTATACTACCGGAAATTTTGGGTAGTTAATTTTACTTTACCAGAAATTTGTGCCTTGAAATTTCCAATAGTTAATTTTACTCTACCGCTTTTTTTTAAAACTTTTTTAAAACTTTTTTTAAAAAAAAAACTTTTTAACTTTTTTAACTTTTGGATTTTTTAAATTTCCGGTAAATAATGATGTTTTTTGAAAAAAATATCATTATGTATATATATTTGACTGAAGCATTCACAATGATCAAATTTTTGAGTCACGAGAAGCTGTCATATCATGGACAAGAGAGGTTAACTAACAAAATCGAGTAGTTGTTATCATTAGTCGCTCTGAATAGATACCAAAACGAGAGGAAGGAAGTCAAAATTAATATTGGTTGTGATAGAGGTGGAAAATATAAATCAAATAAAAGTAACTCAGGAACTTCAACGAAAATGTGTGGTTATCCATTTAAACTTAGATCGACGACACCTCTCCTGTTAGATTGTGTAGGAGGTCGAATTCGAGAATGTTAAACGGGGTTTTTCGCTCCTCACTGGAAATAAATTGAATATGAAATAAATGTAAATTTTTTTAAAAAAACAAAAAACAAAATAAAAACTGTAACGAAAATTTCAGGAAGGAATGAAATTTCCAATAGTTATTTTTCAATACCGAAAATTTCATTTTTGAAATTTCCGATAGTTTAAACCGGAAATTTGACTATACATAATGGTGTTTTTTCATCTCTACTTCAAAAAAAAAAGTAAATTTTTTTTTTAAAAAAAAAAGAAAAATAATAATAATAATACGAAATTTGTAATTTCCGATAAAGTAAAATTAACTACCGAAAATTTGTGCCATGAAATTTCTGATAGTTATAAAATATGTACTGGATATTTGGGAAAAAATACCGAATATTTGGGAAAAAATATTATTTATCAGAAATTTTGATGAGGGGTGAGATTTTGGAGAAATTTATTTTTACCATTAATTTAATAAAAATTAAATGAACAAATTTAGGTTTTTAACATTTAGAAGGGGTATAAGTCTAATTAAGGGGTACAAAATCCAAACTAACAATATGTGACAGATATACATACAAAATTTACTCTATACCCCTGTAAATTTGACTTCTAGCTATATAAACCCCCTAAATCCCAACTTTACCCATGACATTTTTGAAAAATAAAAGTTTTGAAAAACTCTCCCCCCTCCTTTTGAGATTCATGCATACACAAATTTTGAGTTTGTTGGAACTATTTCTATTTTGTCAAATTCAAATATTGAGTTTTTCAAAACCCTTTTCTATTCTAATAAATTGAATTTGTTAGAACACATTCGTATTCTTGTAAAGTTGAATTTGAATTTTCTTGAATTCTAATAAATTCAAAATCTTTGAAATACAAATTGTGTTCATGCCTAGAAACAATCAAAATTTATTTTTGAAATTTATTTTTTATTTATTATAATAAATAGTAATTTGCGTAATTCAAGAGGATTTGTGGGGTAGAGTATAACTTTAGCATTACTAGATAAATTATTGATACACACATATCATATATATTATGTTGGTGTACGAAACACTGAAATAAATAATAAAAATAATGATAATTTATTTATCCTAACAATAACCCAAATTTTTTTTGTAGTAGTCTCATACATTGTCTGGCTGGCTGGCTGCTTTTAATTTCTGTGTGAATGGAGCAGCTGCAATTAGCCTAACAAGCTATATATATATTTATATATAATCTAATCCAATATAGTAATGCGTATATTCTTTGTTTCTCCCACAAAGCATGTTACATTGCAACTGGACATGTTATTCCACCCAAAGTTTATATTTATAATATATATCATATAATATTTTTTGCAACTAGACATGTTAATTATTCCATTATGCGTGTATATACATTCCGCGTGTTTATACAAAAGATGTTAGTATTAAATTGCTGCATGTTTATCATACTTAGAACTAAACAGGGCAATATATAAATACCAATCCCACTGTTTGAACTTGCATTCATTCATCAAGACAACAACATAAACATATAGAACCAGCTAGTGAAATTAACTCTTTTGTTGGTTTTTTATGGCATTTATAGAGCGTAAAGTGTCGAGTGATGGAAAGCGCGTGATGACTCTACAACAGTTTAAACAATGGTTAAAGACATCATTCGACACAAATAGCGACGGTCGGATAAGCAAAGGTGAGCTCCGGGAGGCATTGAGGATAACCAGTGGCCTCTTCGCTTCGTGGAAGAGCAACCAATTGTTCAAATCTGTTGATGACAATCACAACGGTTTCATTGATGATAAGGAATTTATTAACCTTGCATGCTTTGCAGAGAAGCACTTGAACATAAGAATCACAAAGTAGCTTTTGTGTATAAATTGGGATCATTGTCCTTGAATTGGATAGGACAAGACAATATGAGTGATGGAGAGTCTTAAGAGTTTTGTTTTAACGTTATGTTGTTATCGAATCTTTATAAATGTTTATTTGATTTTTTGTATTTAATATACCACGTTAAATTATATTCCTCTGTCTCAAGTCTCAACTATCCGAAGCCTGTAAGCTGTATAATTTAATAATGAATTTGATAATGTGTATAATTTAACTGGATGGTTATTTGCTGGAATAATATATATACTAATCTATGTTTCATAAAGGATTGAAACACAATAAACAAATAAAAAATTAAATAATGGGAGCAGATGCTTTTTTACATGTTAGCATAATGAAACTAAAGAGTCATTCAAGATTAGATGCATTTATACAAAGCATGAAACTCATTGGTAATCATGAGATGGTGTTAAATTGGTGGGGATTCTCATCAAAAGATTTGTGTTGCCATGCCCATGAATATCCAGTGCAGTTGAACTTGTTTAAATGTTCTTCATGGGATCACCAGTCCACAGCGCATGCTGGAAAAAAAAAAAAACCAAAGGTTGTATCTAATCTTCACAGCATCTAGTTGCAGGAAGAAGCTCTAATGTTTGAAGCAAGATGCGGGCAAAATGTATCCTGTACTTCCATGAATTCTTCATCCATGTAATGCAATTCAAATTGTCAGTGAATCAACCCACTAGCACAAGTTAACAACAGAACGATGCTCTTGTCTGGGGCTTAGCGACACATCACCTGTATCAACAATGGTTATCAAAATGAAGAAAGTGTGTACCACAGACACATAGTTGACATACGCCAACATACAAATGCATTAACATTATGCCTATGGGTTTAAGGAGGTGGTCCAGGACATTAAGACCAGTACTTGAAAATTGTCTTTTATGGTCTGAGTTCTAAATTTGTTGTGTTGCGTGTTCAAGATTAGTCGCATACTAATACTACACTCCAAATGGAAATATCAACAACAATCAAGCCTTATCCTACTACGCGAGGTCGGATATTTAGATAAAACAATCATAATGTTCTATCATAAATTATGTTGATAGCCAAACCTTTAGTATCTAAATCTTTCTTAATAGATTCATCTATAGTTTGCCCTGGCCTTCCCCTCTACCTCTAGCAATTGGATTGTCCTCCACCTGATCTGCTCTCTTTACTACTAAATCTATATGCCTCATCCAGACGTACCTAAATCACCTAAATCTAGATTCAATCACCTTTTCTACCAAAGTCCTAAAAAGAAGAAAAGTTAAAACTTCTGAACATCAAACAGATTATTCTAGAGAAGTACTAACAAAACTTCTGATTAATCAAAGGGAAAACAAATGTGAAAATCCATTTAAAAATATCAAGCATTTTATAACTCCTGTGTAGAAAATCAAGTTTACCTGTATAGTTCTACTAGGAAAAGCACAGCCTGCTTCCATCCGCACCAGACCAAGATGATTGAGCAATGAATGCCAAAAAAAACCTTTCAAATATTTATTAAAATGAGGGCAATTTCCAGAAATTCCATGCATTGTGGTCTTCCTGCAACCAATGTTCAGCAAGAACAAAAAGGCCCAAAAAATGTTATAACATAAACAAATCCTTATGACATGAGAGAGAGAGAGAGAGAGAGAGAGAGAGAGAGACCTGCTCAGATGAGTCTGTAGGAGGGAACATTCCATTCACGAGAGCATGAAGAGAAGTGTATGATTTTGTGTCTAAACAACGTCGGTTTACAGAAATCTCACCCTGAAACCTTAGACATGACTACATGAGAATGGAAGTTTGGCATAACATATTCAACAACTTTTAGCATTTGTTTATTGTAAAATAATATGAAAGAGTCATTACCCTGGGATTAATAATGACTATTTTTCCTTTTGGGATTCCAACCTTAAGGTAGCTGATTTCATCAGTATCTCTATTTCCAAAACCAGCATAGAATGGATTGTAATCAGGAGGAAAAAGAGCCCTGATGTCCTGGATGCATTAAAATTCAACTTTTATAATAATATCGATGACCATACTGACAAAAATTTTAAACCATGTCAAATGTGGAGAGGAAACTAACCTCTAAACATGCAATTTTGAACTCGTGAGGAGCTCTCCGGATAACTGGAAGAAAAAGGGGGGGCAATCAGTCCAAAATATGGTAAAGGCGCAATAAGGGAACTAAAAAAAATGGAAATGGTAAGCAAATTAAGGTCAATATGCAATGTGTCTTAACATGTAGTTTTTTCTTGGTAAATTAAAATTTGGACTCCTATGTATATGGCAATTCCTCCACTACATTTCAAATTATCAGAACCTTCATAAGAAAGCATTCCATATACTTTTGAAAAAGAAGAAAAAAAATCCTTAAAAACCATATGTTCCAATATTTAAAATTTCCAAAGTCATTTGTTATTTACGAACCATTTTTAAAAAGATATGGCCTGCACTACATGTATCTCGGTGTGAAATATGATGTGAATGTGTGAGGCGGACTATAAGTTTCAAGATCTTACTTTTTACCAGATTAAAAAGTTAAAATAGAAGGTTTCACTTTATTCCATTCTGCACATTTCTATTACTTGTAAGTTCTCCTAGCGTGGCATTCCTTAGGTTAGTACAAAGGCTACCAGTCATTCTTTCTGGTAAAACAGAAAAGAATAGCACTAGAGTCCAGACTCCAGATATTTATTTTATGCTTCACCAACTAATTTAGCTAAATATACTTGAATTTTCATCGGTTGAGAAGAACAAAGCATGACAAGATATGCTACATGTAATATGAAGCAATGTGAGAGTTAATGAGGAAAAAATCAAACAGACTAATCCTGATTGGTGCAAGATTTCATCCATTTAGGTTAATCAGTAGTTTTAGGAAAAGAATAAAGGAAAACAGCCAGGTGTTAAGATTGTTAGGACAAAAAAAAACTACTATACAAGGGGGAAAGTGAGGAAAATTAATAGAAAGAAAAATTGAGTGAATACCTTCTCGATATAGGGAAGGAAAAAGTCCGTCGGGGGAAATAACAACAGGACCATCCGGTAAGACTTTCCCATCCTGCATCATAACAAAACAAACAGGTAGAATGTAAATGGACTTCTTTTGTCTTCTTGTTTTGTCCATGGTTGACATATAAATATATTTCAAATTTATATATCACCTGGTTAAGGTTGAATAGGAATTGTCTAGTGTGATGTGCCTGAGAAATTGCACGAGCACTAAGAAAAATTAGCTGGTAGCCATTTTCCTGTGAAAAGTGGAATAGACAAGGGAAAAATCCATAAAGATACACAAGATAAATGAATAAAAAAAATCAGAAGATAGTTGTTCTAGGCATGGTAATGGACAGTTTTCATTCTAAAACTCAAAGAACATCAATTAATAATTAGAATGATCAAATGTGTAACATATAATTCATAAAAATTTCGGCCTTGAAAGAATACAGCAACCAGTGATGTGTGATCAACGTATTCAAGATTCAACAACAGAACAAAATACTACATTTATATAGTAATCTCAAAACATCTAAAGACAAGAGTAAGATAAACAAACCTTGATATGTGAAAATAAATGAGCAACACCTGACTGTGACCAATCAATCCCTACTAAAGGCATGAACTGACCTAGAACATCTGACCTGTAAGAATTAAAACAAGATAAATAAATTAACATCATCACACCATAGAGAAATTAAGCTCCAGTAGAACAAACGTGTGTGTGTATATATATATGGATGTTAAAATGCTTGCAGGAAGGAACAAAGGAAATTCGATCATCATGCAGTTTGAATTCTAAAGAACCAGTCTTATCTTACTAGCATATGTGAAACTCTACCATCTCAGCTTAAAATTGACCAAGATATTTCTAAAAATATGAATTTTCCATAATAGTATTTCATAAATTGTCAATCAATTTGATCTCCAAGGTAAGAAGGTAATAGTTGAAGTATAAGGCGAATTAAATTGGCCAAGTTTTACATTAATCACCTCCAGAATAGATTAATACAAGGATGAATCTTTATCTGCTTATAAAAAATTCATGTCCAATCATTATTATGAACTACTACTGGCCAATTCAGGTTGTCAAAGACATCAGTATGAATATCCGTTACATGAGTGTCAGTAAAGCTATGTATAAAGGTTAAATTCCATCTACAAAAACCTAATTGACATCAGTATGGCCTCATAAAGTTTATCTTTATAAGAAAGTGACTATTTGCAAGTCTAACTTCCTTTCACACATAAGTTTATTAAACAATGAACTTGGCATATAAGTGAATATGAGGCCATGCACTACATAAACAGGTATATGCACTAACATTAAAGATAATTTCAGCCAAAGTTTAATTCCCTATCCTATAGTGAAAAATACGCGGCAAAGTGCATTTTCCAAAAGAGCTATGTTATGGCATTAATTGGAGATATACTCCAAATATAATGTACTCGTGCTTATACAATGTTTACCTTACATATTTCCTCGTTTAGGAACACCCAATTATGGAAAATCATTTAGACAGAAGGTGAAACAAAAAGGCAACCAAATGAATAAAGAAAACAACATCCAATTCTCTTAAGCAGAGTAGCAAATAACTGAACAAGCAGATCCTCCAATATTGCTATCCAACTTCCAAAGAATATTTAATTGCATTAGAAAATATAACTCAGTAAGTTTAAGTCAATTAGGTTCGGTCAGAATTAGAATCTGCTGCAACTGGCTAACTGCCATAGTAAATAGCTTAGCTCTATATAAGGTACTTTTCCCTATTGTACTTGTAAGAGAAACAGATTG
Organism: Cicer yamashitae; assembly: GCA_037974755.1. Taxonomy (NCBI): domain Eukaryota; kingdom Viridiplantae; phylum Streptophyta; class Magnoliopsida; order Fabales; family Fabaceae; genus Cicer; species Cicer yamashitae. Next base: position 50,881,721 of record JBBPBQ010020324.1, on the reverse strand, counting down.
ATCAATACAATTCAGAAGTTTACTCTTCAATTCTCTCTCTTTACTCTGTTTTCATGATCTCCAATATTGAAATCTCAACAATCTAACAAATTGCAAGATAAGATCAAATTAACTATGAAAAAGCAAGTGAACTATCAAAAGAATAAACATTAACCAGTGCCCTGTCAGAATACAAAATATATTTAGAAACAGTTTCCTTTTCAATAAAATATATCCTCACCTTGTAATTGTCCCATCCACATCTGATATCACTATACGAGTATTCCATTTCCACAAATATATTCGAGCGTCAACCTAATATATAAGAATACAAAACAAACAATTATAAGAGAGATTTCAATAAGATAAACAACAAGAACAGGAAAGTAGAAGAAGTTATGGGATGTCCCTTCATAATGCAATTGCAATCTTGATGATATCAAAGAATGGGAAATAAAAGATGGAAAGTTCCAATGTCTTGGAGCTAATCCTTGACTTTTGAAGATTATCACATTATCTTAAAAAATGGAGATGGCATTTTCAGAGTTTCTTGGAAATGTGAGAAGAAATTAAAATCTACTATCTTAATTTTGTATAAAACCACATCAGTCTACACAATACAAGAGGGTCTTGTAAGAAGTTAAGGAAGCAACGAAGTTCATCTCTACAAGTAATAGAAGTGATAATGATTTCTCGTAATCCTCTTCAAGGGGAAGGGAATATTTTATCTAGATTCGCTGCAGTCATAAAACCATGCATTCACTGTAATCAGTAACTCAGAACAGTAAGATCAATGTCAGGCTGCTCAAATTTGAATTCAAAACATGAATTTGGAATTGGTGTCGTCTGGTCTTCATCCAACAGCTCCGATTTAATGATGCAGTGACTGCACAATTTTATGGCTACACTGAATTCGAATTTGGGAATCTTATATAGATTTGCATCATATTTGGAGAGATATTGTAAACCATCCTAGTTAGATAAGAACAATATGAATTCTCCCATATCAAGAGTGTCATTATTATCCTACTTTATACAGTCGAGATTTTTGTTTAAATTATTATAGGCTTAATTGCAGTTTTAGTCCTCCTATTTTTACTGATTCACGAAATTAGTCCCTCTATTTTAAAAGTGGACAGTTTTGGTCCCTCACTCTGATTTTTTAACTAAAAAATGATGATGTGGGATGTTTTAAATAATGTGACATATGATACGATGATTTAGAGTGATTAACATCAATGAAATTGAAATATAACGCCGTAAAAATTAAGCTTTCAACTTCAGAAATTTTTCATATTTTTAAGTTAATTAATGACATATGAATAATTAATGCATCTAGATGGTTCTATATCATAGAATTGTATGTTGTGTCATCAAATCGTCATTTTTTTAGTTGAAAAATCTGAGCGAGGGACTAAAACTGTCGACTTTTAAAATAGAGGGACCAATTCCGTGAATGGATAATAATAGAGGGACCAACACTGCAACTAAGTCATTATTATACTATAAGATCTCATGATTTTTCACTTTCACATTGATTGAGTTTTTCACATTTAAAACTACATTATCATTAATTATTCTATTTCCTAAGAGAAGTAAGCCTTGTGAACAAACAAAAAAACAAATAATGTCATTCATTACTAACCTGCCGCCTCCCCATCATAGGTGTAGAGAAACCGAAGGTTACTGTGTTACTCCCATCCCTCAGATTCAAGGATGCCAATTGCTCAGACGTTGGCGTATTTGCTCTAACCTTCTTAACAGAACAATCCCTACGACCAATATTGACAGTTTGAGATTTTTGAAACTTTGCAATGCTTCCAACATCAGGCACATCACAAACATTAGAATCTGTTACTGGCACCCCAAGATCGACATTCTTAGTCACTCCCTCAGTTTTTACACCCTAAATAAGAACTACAATGTATCAGTATCAACAACCAGAACAGAACACACTTTTCAGTCTTCACAGTTTTGCTTACTTGTTTTTCACTTACAGCTATTCTCATAAAGTAAAGGCTCTAACAAAGTAATAATACCAAAGAATAAAATTAGCATCATTTACCTCAGGTAACTGCATAGTTGTAGAGTCGAAAATCTCACTAAGAACATTGACTTCTCCACATGCTTCACTTGCAAGGCAAGCAACCTCACCAGATTCAGACTTGGAACTAATGCCATCTTGCTCATTGCAAGAACAACCTTTCTCCTTGTCCAAATTATCACCCCGAGTTTTCTTTCTTTCCCTATAAGGAAATTCGTCAAAATTGAGATTTGTAGACCACTTTAACTCCAACAACTTGGCTGCAATCTCCGCACGCTCCACTGAATCTATATCAGTATCTGCATCATCACCAGACTTTGGCCCAAGTACAAGCCTAAGTATTCTCGAACGGCGAGAATCAATCCTATCCACAACCCGAGCCTCCGAACTCAACCTTTCTGAATCAAAGTTACAACTTTTCGACTTGAATTGCCTCTTATTACCTCTCAATTGGATATCATCATAATACCACATTGTTTCTCTTTCATCCTCTTCTTCTTCTCGTTCTTCCATTTCTCGTTCATCTTCTTCTTCTTCTTGTGTATTAGCATGGAGAAAGAAACCTTCCCCTTTAGGATTCAAACACATGTAGAAATCAGTTTCAATTCCATTAACACTAATATTAACCTCAACCTTTTCCCTTTCAGCTGCTTTCAAAACTCTTTGGAATTTCCCAAATCTAACATACCAAGGAGATGATTTGAAGCTACCATCTTTCTGTTGAACAACAATAATGTCGACGGCGCCGCCAAATGGAAGAAATGGACCAGAAACACTGCACACACCACGTCTTATGTAACCTCCTAACCTTCCCACAGCTTGCATGTTGATGTTGTTAAGATTGTTTCTTATTCTCAAAAATCTAATAAAAGAAGAAACAATTGAATTTCAAAAATAACCTAAAACTGAATGAAATTCATGTAACAGAATTGGTAATTAGAGATTTGAATACATGAAAAGGAACACATAAAATAAAAGCATATTCGGTTTGAAGAATTCGAATGTGCGAAATCAATGATTATTGATTCATGGATTTGAGAATATTCTATATCCAATTGAATAAAAATAAAATATAATAATAATAATAATAATAATAATAATAATAATAATAATAATAATAATAATAATAATAATAATACTTACTGATGATATAATAATGTGAATTGAAAGTTTCAGATTTCAATCGCTGTCATGATATATGAAGGCATTTGTGCATCTAATATCGGAGTTAGTGGGACCCACCATATAGAGAATGATTAATGAAGGAAGCTACGGTGATAGCAACAGGAACACCGAACACACGAAGAGAGAAGAAGACACTTTTTTGTTTTGTTTGTTTGTATTTTGAAAATTGTTTGTTTCTTCTGTGATACCACCGTAGCTGCTGTATACCGTTGGGGATTCCGATTGGACTTCGAATGGATTTTTCTTTTTTTATCAAACTGATTAAATAGGTTGACAAATTGCAAAACCGGTCTTTTTTTTTTTTTTTTTAAATATGTGTTTTGGATAACTTATTAGTATTAATCTATTTGCTCTTAAGTATGTCAAACACCAGATGTATTTAATCTTCTTGTATAAAAAAATATGTATGTAATATTAAATATAAACAAAAATTGAATGTGTTTTAGTGCAAATAAATTTGACTAATTAGTTATATTTAAGATAATAGAAAATATTTCTTTTTAAATTTTTATTATTTTTTAATCTAAAAAAATTGTACATTTAATGTTGTATTGATTACAAATTACTACTCCTTTCATCTCATAAAAATAAAATTTCTAAAATAATAATTTATTTTAAAATAATATTATTTTTAATTCTTAAAATATAAGATAAAATGAAATGTATTTTACTTTGAATAAATTTGAATTTTTACTTTTATATATTTAAGTTGAGTAAGAGATTTTTCTCAGAAAAATATTTCTCTTAAATCAAGAAAAATCTCTTATTCTTATAAAGAGTAAGGACATTACACATGTCCACAGCCATATTATGCATAAAGCAAGAAAAATCTCCTATATAGCACACACCTAACCCCTACCCCAATTTTTCTGAAAAAAAAAATCCTATTTTACTCTTTTAAAATCTTATTTTTGCAATTTTTTAAATTTTTAGATAATTCAAGATATGAGTTTCTGAAATAATTTTTTTCGAAAAACTAAATATTTGATTTTATATACATAAATATAAATATTTTTAAATTGTTAGAAGTAAAATAGAGATTTTATATGGGTATAAGGAGATTTTTCATAAAGCATCAACTAGACCCAACAGCAAGCCCAATAATACAACTAAATACACTCGCCTGACCAAGAAGAGCGTCGTTTTAGGTTTTCAGAATTGCTTTTACACTCTGTTTTTTACTCATACATCTCCCCCTTTAATTTTATAAATGTAATTTTCCCAAAATACTTTCACTTCACTCCTCTTTCTTGAACATTTATGTAATTCTTTTTTAGTTTAATTGACATGCACTTCATGTAAAAAGTCATACACGGTCAATATATCGCAATCATTTATAAATATGATTTTAAATATAATTATGATAAAAGATAAATATTTCTAATAATTTAAAATTGTGATTGAGTGCAATATAAAAATTATATAAATTTTTTGAAATTTAATTTCCAAAAGTAATTGTATATGCATTTTCGAAATAATTGTATAATAACCTTAACCATACATTTTACATTTGATTACAAAGTGGTCTCTTTTAAAGAAAAGTAGCAACATTCTTTTAAGATGATAAAAAAGAAGGAAAATCCAAAGATGATAACTTATTGATGAGGATTTGTTGACAATAGTTTACAAATTATAAATCAGAGACAATGATTTGCCAAACATTAACATTTATATGATATTCGTATTGTTACCTATGTTATCTAATATATATATATATATATATATATAAGTTTTCTTCATTTGATGAAACTCTAGTTAAGGATTCATTTTCTCTTTCTCTTTTATCTCCTTTATGTTTATATTAGATTATTATTGGTAACATATTATTCAAGAGTTTTGGTTGATTTTAGGATTTACTGTAAAGTAATCTACAACTTAGTGGGTTCGCGGTTGGTACCGGTTTCCACCCTTCATTTTCGTTTTCAACCCGATTTTGCTTATCTGTTTCCGATGCAATTTCGTTTGGTTTCTAATTGATTTTGCTATAGACAAATTATCCCTAATTTCTTGTTATCAGAGATTGTGTTCGTTGTAGTTTCTGTCATTGTTTGTTATGAGATTCTAAGGATGATTCTCTTCAAGTTGTTAATGTCCACCTTAATGGACAAAATTACTCTTATTGGAGTTATGTGATGACAAAAATTTTGATTGGAAAAGATACGTGAGGTTATGTTGATGAAACTTCCGTTAAGCCTACATATAAAAAGGATAAAGCTAAATATGCAAAAGATTTGAAAATATGAAATATTAATAATTCAAAAATCATTACTTGGATTAATAATCTGTTGAGCATTTTATAAGTGTACAACTAGCAAAATATGATACTGTTAAAGAGATTTGGGATCACTTGAAATGTTTATTTGTTCAGTCTAATTTTGCAAAACGGTAGCAGTTGAAAAGTAATATTATGTCCGTTAAGCAAAATAATATGACCATTCAAAAATTCTATTCAGCAATGACTAATTTGTGGGATGAATTGACTCTTATAGAATCAACTAAGTTGAAAGTTGTCAAAGCGTACATTGATCAGAGTGAGGAGCAGCGTCTGGTTTTCTTTCTGATGGCTCGTCATGATGATTTTGAGGGCCTTCGTGGGGTATTTTGCATTGTACTCCTCCTCCTAATGTTGAATCAGTAGTTAGTGAATTGTTGACAGAAGAAACTAGACTCAAGACCCACTCTGTTGTGTCTAATAAGGGAATTCTCTCCACTCCTCCATCTATTTTTGTTACTCCCGTTCAAAAAGGAAAACCTCAAGGGAGAGGTGGACTTGGTAATGATGAATGTGTTTTTTTTGCAAAAAAAAAAAGTTCACTGGAAAACAAAATGTCTGAAATTGAGGAAAACACACAAGAAGAATTGTAGGGGTTTATCATCCAATGTTGTTGCTTCTGCTCCTCCTACCATTGACTCTAGTTCATATTCTATATACACATCTGAGACTGCTTCTCAAATTTCTAATATTGCAAAACAAATCAAAAAACTTTGTGCCACTCAGTCACATACCATGTATGCCTTCTCTGGTAAATGTCTGAACTCCTCTAGTCTGTCAGGTATATCTTCTCTTATATGGATTTTTCATCCTAGAGCATTGCACCATATATCATAATGATAAGTCTTTTGTATATGTGAGTCATATCTTGTCTATGTCGATTATGACGGATGATGGCACTCCTATGTATTTAGCAGGCATTGGTTTTGTCTTTACACAAAACTTGTCTTTTTCTGATATTTATTATATTCCTATAAATTTTGTTCATTTACTGACGAAACCCTAGTCAAGAATTCCATCTCTCATATATTTTTTTTTATGTATGAGTTGAATTTTTTTAGTTTTGTTGTAGTTGTTTGTAACTTGTTCAAGATATTTATATAATTTTGCCGGCATTTGTGTTTTTTATTGGTTGAATTTTTCTTCCAACTTAGATTATGTGAATGAATAATCAAATATCATTTGAGTCAAAATAAGTTGAATTTGATTTGAAGAGGTCAAAAGTAGTTGATGCGGTATTAGCATCGAAGAGATCACAGTATTTAGAGTGGTGTAGGGAAAGATATCTTCATCAAAATAATTCATTGCGATGGGTGTAATGCTTTTGAGTTGTGGGGCTGATACATAATGGTTGGGATTTCTGAGCTAATACCAAGGTTTTTAGGCCTAATTTTCGTGTATATTTAGGTAATGATAAAGTTCAAATTTATTAGTGTCAATTTCATAATAGTTTCTCTTTTTTCCTAATTTATTTTGAAAATAAAGTCTTGAAAAACTGAACATCTTTAAGCACATCAAGTTAAAGATCTGACTATTGTAAAAAGATACATAGATTGACATAATTAAAATTTTTTATATTTAAAAAAAAACAAGAATGGTACAAATTATAATAAAAAATTATTATTAGCAATAAATATTATCTCTATTTTTTTTAATCAAAATTTTGTTTTAAAGTTTGTTTTAGACTTCAGACATAGTAACATTGTTTGGAGCTGCCAAGAATATACTACTATTGTTATGTTACATATGGATGAAGACATAAAACACATCTAGGTTGAGTGAGCAATTACAAATATGATTTTGACAGAAAAGAACACATCATGTGGCAAAGGAATCTAAGTATACCTGGTCCAAATGCATCTATGTGGGATAAGCATTGGATATGGTTTCCAAGGAAAAGGAAAATGAATAACATAGCCACACAAATTCTCAGGTTGTTATGAATATCCAAGGACAGTGTCAGAGAATAGATAACATTAAAGATGAAAAATTCTGACACATCTCTGACTTCTAAGCGATTAATCATGTCAGAATTCCCACATATAGAATCACTAGTATATTTATAAAAAAAAAAAAAGTTTCTTGTGATATATATATATATATATATATATATATATATATATATATATATATATATATCTTATTTGACCATGTATTCAAAATTGATAGCAATTCTTATATTATTTATTTATTGGCCTAAATTGTGAAACAGAACAAGCACCTAGCTTAAGAGTCAAGAAATTCATAAAGACTATATATTATAATATAAATATCCTTTTAAATCTCATCATGATATATAATAACACATTTTTATGTACACTAATTTATTGCTCAAAAAAAATGAACACAATAATTTAAATATCACATAAGAAATTAATGATAAGGAAATTATAATTCTAGTAAGAAAAAAAAAATCTCAAAAAAATTCAGCATTGGAGCTTCTCTTCTTTAGCAAAAGAATTTTTGCAGTGAGTAATTGCAGCTTGAATAGCACCCTGCAACTCTTCCATGGTACTATCACTAGCATGAGGAAGAGGTGTTGTTGTTGCAAACAAAAGACCACTATTTGATGGAGAAGTTCTCATTGATGCTGGTGCTGAATATTGTCCTTTCCAATTCCAACTTTTCAATTCTACTTTCTTATTTCTAGGAGTTACATTTCCTGAATTATAAGAATAACATTTTTTATGAACTCTAATTTTCTCTCTTTTAAAATACATAAAAGGCTTCATTTTTTTTAAGTACTTTTTCACTTCATGCATCACATCAAACCTTAGCTTCTTTTTCTTCTTGTGATTCTCTTTTTCTTCTTTAATTTGACACCCTTTTGCATCTTTAGTTGAATTAAATAATGAAAAAGCAAACTTGAACTTACCCTCTACCTTTTTGGATATTCCTATGTTGTTGTTTTTTTCTCTTTTGCTGTTGTTATTGCTGTCTAATGTGATGTTGCTGCTGCTGCTGCTACTGTTCTCTTTTGGAAGATTTTCATCTTCTTCTGAGAATAATTCTCTAATAGGGAGACTGAAACTATCCATTGAATTTGTCGAAGAACGAGGCGATATCGATGAAGGAAAGTGTGAGAGGATTTGGAGAGGAAGTAAATGACCATGGAAGAAAATTTCATCAGCTGGTGATAAATCAAGTGCTGTAAAGGATGGTGGAGAAAATTTTGATTTATTATTATTAGGGAATTTGGTGGGGAAAGAATTGTGAGAGATTGTGAATGAGAATTCATGAGAAGGAGAATGTTGTTGTGAAGATGGTAGTGATGATTTTTGTTGTTGATTTTCTACTTCAATTTCTTTTTCCATAATAGTAAGGTTTTGCATTGAAAAACCAAAAAGATTTTGATGCAATATTATGTGTGAAATTATTGATCTATATAGTGTTTTATTTTGAGTGGCTAGAGAAAGGATTTGTGATTTTTTTTCTTCTTTGTGTTAGTATATATGCATATGAATGTTGACAAAATAAAGAGATAAAGGAATCAAAAAGTAGGAAAAAAGATAGAGTGAGTCTTTGTCAAAGTGTATTTGATCTTTTTGGAAAACTACTTTATAAGAAGAAAAAAAAACTAATTAATGACTGTGTAGTCTAGGTACTGTATAACATGTTATAGTCAAAGACAAAAACTGAAATATGAAAGATAACTAATTTCAAAACTTATTTAATTTCCCTTTCCCAATTTTTCTTTTAAGAAAATTGATAATGAAAATCTTACATACAAAGTATTAAAATGTGTAAACATGTTGCAAGGTTCCATATATACTAATTAGTCAAAGCACAACAAAACGAATACACTAATAAAAGTAACTAAGTGTGTTTGAATGTAATGGTATTGATATATTTTAATTTAATTAACGATCTCAAATTCAAATATTGAGAAATGAGAATAACTCTTATGAGAATTTTGTTGTCCACACAATTATATCCAATTAGAGCATCATAGTAATATATAATTTATAAATAAAAAACCACTACACAAATAAAATTGAAAGTGATAGTTAAGTAATTAGTAGTTGTACTAATAAATAATAAGTATGGGTGAAATAGGTCCCACGAACGAAATGTACATATGGCTTAGTCTATCTTATAGATACCAATAAGATTCGACTTTTTTAAAATATATAAAATCAAGGATTTGTATAAATTGATTTAATTTAAATTATCAAATTAAGTGGTTCAATCGATAAATATCGTTGTTGTTAGTTTTGTCTCGAATTTAAATCTGAAATTTCGTTGTGTAAATTAATTACAATAAAATTTATTATGTCTTTTAAGACAATAAAAAATTATTTTATACTTATTAAGGGAATTTATTTAATTAAATATAAATAATTTTTAATGTAAATTAGACTTAAGCCTTAAAAATCTAAGGTAGCTTATTCCAACTTCTCTACCAGTAAGTCTAAAGAACAATACATGGGTACCAAACTTTCTTTATTTTTTTATTTTTAGGCAGGGTACCAAAATTTATTATCACGTGGTTGCTATGATCTTAATTTCATACCAAACATTTTTCCAAAATATATTATATCTGTGTACGTGCGCATGATGCACCCATACCTCATAATGAGTTAAATATCAGTTATTTTTATTGTACGCGGTAAAGATAATAATAAAGATAATAAACGATATTTTTTAAAAAAATATAAGTTAATAATACCTTTAATTTGAAATATGCTTCCAACGGTGATTTTTAACTAATGTTAGTTTGATAAAATTTAGGAAAAATAATTTTCTCTCAAATTTTTTTTTATTGATTAACATCAAATATGTTATTATCTCAATTGTAAAAATGAGGAGAATTATTAACTTATATTTTAAAAATCATTGTCAATTGTCATTAAATTTTTTATTACTTTTAAGTATTAGTCCATGTACAGTATATCATTTATCAAAAATATTTTATGGTAGAATTTGCCTATTTTATTATTAAAAAAATATTGAGTGTTTTAAAAACATTATTTAAGACGATTAAAATAGTAAATTTTTATTGAAAATTATGTATTTAATGACTTCAAAATTGAAATATTTGATTTTTTTTATATAAACTTAATTATTTACTTGAAATATTTAAACAATATCATCGTTAGCGATACTCTTTATATATACATATATATAATTATATAACTATACATAAATAATTATAATTATAACTAAAAACAGTATAAATATCGTATAACTATACATAAATAATTATAATTATAACTAAAAACAGTATAAATATCGTATAACTACTTAAAAAAATTACATAAATCTTTTATTTTAATTTTAGTCTTTTACAATTTAATGAATAGATAAGATTTATTCCTTTCGTCTCTTATTACAAGCGATGTTGTTATTTGATATATTTCCTATCCATATATGTTACAAATTTAAATTTAATTAGTGTTAGTCTTACGCTATCACTAGTTTATTTGAGTAGCGTGAATGTGTTATTTTTTGTCTTATATTGCACTATGACATACGAGTGTTTGGCGGTGACACTAAAGAATGAGATGATTGGTAAGATGATAAATTTCACTCTTAGTGTGGAAAAATAGTCCTAAGATTGGTTCTATATATTATTAATATATAGGTCCACCACCAACTGCGGTGCTGGTTTCGAAACTGAGGACACAAAGCTCCAAAATTGTCCACTAAAACAAGATGGGGTTGGCATGGCAGATTCTACTTTACAAACTTGGACTTCATTCAAATAATTGACAAATGTAAATAATCAATTACGATATGAAATTAAAAATCTAACTAAAACACTACTGCATTTATTTTACAATATTTATTTATTGGACAAGCCATATATACTTTGGACTATATTTAGACTTTTCACAAAGATAAGCATACATATTCCTCTTTTGCCGGCCAAGATAAGCATAATTATTATTTATTTTTTTAATATCGCTCTTTTGTGGTGAATATGAATTGTTTAATGTCTTTTTTTTAGTAAAAAAACACAATGTCTTTTTTACAAATAATACATGGTGGCACATACCTTAAAAGTTAGAATTTCATTTTCAAACCTAGACCATTTGCATATCAATATCTTGCAGCTATTAATTGAGTTGTTTTTATGGGACAATTGATTAATGTCTCTCTAACCTTATTTGTTATTGTGGGGGTGATACTCACTTATTTCTAATGTAAGAAACATGTAAAAGGAAATCCACAACTTTATTTCAACGTATTTCTTTGTCCTTGATGATTTTGTGTGTTATCTATAGTATATATAAAGACAATACTCCATATTAGTGTAACCTATTTTGCTACTAAAAATACCATTACAGAAACGCTAGTTTCTCATGAAATGGATAGATGTAGTAAGAGTAATAATATTATGTCATAATCGTTGTTCTTTTTGATTGAATTATTTGACCAACCTAAACATAGGCTTAAATATTCTACTAAAAAAAGTCTCATTCTATCACTAATGAGAGGTCCCCATAAAACATGAAGAGTTTGAAAAATTGCTAGCTCCACCAAATTCAATTCAAACAAACATATCTTTGAACGTACTGTACAAGTACACTAGTATTGCCTGCATGCTTCGTTCCCCGTCACTGGATTCCCCACGTGCACTCACATGTCTTTATTAGCACTTACAATTAATGTTAATTTCATGTCAACTAGCCAATTAATGTTGTTTTTAGTAAATTACGGTAATTATATGTCGGAGCTAGCTTATATACATGCCGAGATATGTTGGTTATATTAATTAGTTTTTGAATTTATCAAAAAAGTATTATTATTGAGATTCAGTTAGAGGTCCAATCCAAATCTAAATTCTATGATTATATTGAAGTAAAAAAAAAAAAAAGTACTTGTTTGATAACAATCATATGGTGACAATAAACCCAATCATATCGTTTTATTAATCACCATTGAAGTGTCAATTTGGATGGGAGTATTTGGGCCTTTGAAGTGGATGTTTTATTATTGAACACGAAAGCTAAAAGAAAAAGATGGAGTCATGTGAGTGAACCCCCAAATGAGTGTATCTTAATTTGTCTATACATAGACTATGATGGACACACAAAGAGAGGGGCCAAAAAATAAAATTAGAAACAGTTAGGGGATGGTAGAGACCCACACACACGTGTATTAATACGGTGGTCCATGCAGCAAGGAGTTTTGTAAGCATGGTTAAGGTCGACATCTTAATCATGGAGCCATTATTTGGTTTGATACGCTCATCCTCCCCACTCAAAATTATTTTCTACATCTCTTTCTTATTTTGAAGATAAAAGATTAAGAGTCGTCCATTGCTAAATAAATAAATTACAATGAAGGAAGTGTTTAATTTGTAATGCACGAACAGTGTAAAATATTCTACATTATCAACACATCTCAATCAAAATATTGTGTATATAAATTAAATCTATGAAAAAAAATATGACATAAACAAATCTATTTCACTTGAAAACCATACACATGCATGGAGTAGGTGAAGTCTAAAGCAAAATTTTGAAATACATTTTTGCTTAAAGGTAGAGAACTTTAAAATTGAGTATTTTTTTTCTATCATGCGAGGTGTTTTTTTAAAAATAAATTATCATATGCCCATCTCTAAACTTTAATCGTTTAAGTATGTATTTTTTATCTCAAAACATATTGTTTTAATGAGTAGAATCCTCCATACAAGCCTCTTCATCTCATGGATCTCTCATCAATTATCTCTTTCTCTTGTTTTTCTCTCTAGCATATTTCTTTCTATTAGATTTGGATCCTCCATCTCTCTTATGTCTTTTTTGTCAAATCCCTATATATTTTATATATTTTCCAATCGTCATTTTTTTTACAGGAATTTTCTAATCGTCTTTTCTCTCCTCACTCTTATTTTTGGTACCACAGAGATAACATGTAGAAGAAGATCCATTTTTTTTGTAAAATAAATAAATTTTAAGAGAAGAAAAAATAAATCAATTTTCCACTCTTGTATGGTGATATCAGTTAAAACCAAAAGAATATAAGTCACCTAAATATTTAAACACGTTGTTCAAATAAACTCATCAAAATACATTAAATCATAATATGTCAATACTTCTGTTTATGTAAAGGTAGGAATTAAGTTTGCTATATAACAGAAAACAAAAAATCTACTAGATAAGTCTGAATAATATAGAAACAGTTTAGGAAAATACATGTGAAATTAATTTCAGATCATTTCGAATTAGAAAAGTTTTCATATTCAAATTTAAAAGCCATTTCTATTGTAAATCTTTTTTTGTTTATTTACTTTTTCGAGTCAATTTGGAAATCCCTTCACTTTATTTTATCTCAGTAGCAACATCAAAGACAACAGACCCAATGTTGATTTGGAAAAAGGAATTTTATCATAATCGGATGCTAAAAGAATAAATCATTCAAAAGGTACAGACATCTATCCTACAGAATAATTGAGCTATGAATACTAATTAAACTCCCTATATCACATTACAATTGTAGAAGACCACTTCCATTAAAGGTCTATATAAATGAGATTCCAAAGGACCCATATACAATAAACAGATCCCAGAAAAAGAAATATGTAAAAAAAGAATGAATAAACTCCCATTTCCTGTTGTGCACTGCCACTTATAACTCAACCTTTCACACACTTGAGTGGTTGCCATTCCATACTTTCCAAGTTAGAATTCTTCTACCAAGCTGCTGTTGGTTTTCATATGTATTTTCATGAGGCATTCCAAATTAGATCCATAAAGTCCCTGTGATAATACAAAGGACTCATTGTTGCTAGGAGGTTTGAACTTTCCATCATATATGAACAATTTTGATCACTCTCAAAATGTAAATATACATGAGAGTTCATTCGTCACTTCCACTGCTAAGTCTATCTGAAATCAAAAACCCAAATAGTGGATTAAGTTATGGAAACATATTTCAAGGAAGATGGACAGAAATGAAAAGGAGTCGTCAAAACACCTATTGATCTTTTCCCTTCCATGGCTTCTTTCTTCTCCTGGCAACTAAAGCAAAGGAAAGGTCCATCCCAGGGGCGCAATTTTCGAGGGTTAGGAGCACCCTCATGTACTGAAATACCCTCTCCGGGTTTTATTTCTACTTGACATACTGCACATATGAACAACTTGAACATGTTGCAGAGTGGATATTTTGTATCTAACCTGCATTTTAAACAAACATTCTATTGTCAAGAGAGAACTAGAGAGCAAGCTGTAAACTTTTGCAACGGCTATTACAAAACTAAACCTCTCTGAAAGCATAGCAGAGCCTTCCTCATACAGCTCCACTACTACATCTGGCTCCAAGTATTCTTTATCAATATAAGAAGATGATTCAGAAGACTTTTTACGAAACATTGCCTTGAGCATTCCTTTTACAGGCTTCTTGTGTTGTGGCACAGGAACAGGTGGCTTCTCCTGAGGTAATATATCAACAACGATACAGGTTGTATCATCTCTAAGTCCCTTTGCTTGTAAAGCTTCCTGAAGACAGAAAGAGAAGAGATAATAAACAAACAATTCATAGTTTCATAACACTAAATGACAAAGTTATCAAGAGAAACTAATGCAAACAAGGTATCTTATGATGTTGAAGTCGGAGATTACTATTACACTCAACATCTAAACAGTCCCACAAAAATCATTCAAAAGATGTACATTTATCTTACCTTTACAATCTGCGGTGCAGCAGACTCTGGTGACATGCCACGGCAACAATCAAGGGCCACTTCTGCAGGTAAAGAATCCCAAACACCATCACTGCAGATAACAAGCCGGCCTCCAGCAGTGGACAGCTGGATTGACAAAAATAAATTAAACTCTTCATTGAAAAAGATGCACAAATAAAGATTTCTTGGAAAACAAACAACAACTTCATAACCCCTCATAAGAATTCAATCATTTAATCATCAAAGTTTCTGAAACAATGTGGTTAGCAGAAACACTTGCTAAGAAGAAACTATACATGCACGTAAAAGACAACAGCGGTGAAAATCCGTGTAGGATTACAAAGAAGAAGAAATATACAGAGTAAGTGACTTTGAGAGTGAAAGGGGTGCAAATGAAAAGTAATGTATCAATGTAAGTCAACCACTGTCCTATGTGTAAGATTGAGTATAGACATAGTGACTAACCTTCATTTGTTTTACATAAGGTACAGGGACAACAAATTCACCAATATCCATATCTCCAATAGATCGTGAAAGGCACAAGCCACCGGGCCAACATCTCAAAGGACCAACCTACAAAAACCATTAATCTAATTAGGCATATTAATATTATTAACTCAAAATCAAATGCAAATTTCTTCTAGAGAATTTTGGTAAAATACATAGGGAAACAGTTACCTGTTATCTAAAGATTCTAAAAAACAGTTTCCAAGAAAGATTGTAAAAAGTTTTAATGAAATGCAATGAGAACGATACTGTTAATTTGATATGGTCTTATCACCAATTAGTATTATTAACCCAAAATCAAATGCAAATTTCTTCTAAAGAGAATTTTGGTAAAATACATAGGGAGATAGTTACATATTATCTAAAGATTCTAAACAACAGTTTCCAAGAAAGATTGTAAGTTTTAATGAAATGCAATGAGAACGATACTGTTAATTTGATATGGTCTTATCACCAAATGTAATCAATCAACAAGTGTACACCTGCCTCTCAATTTACCATGCTATGATTCACATTACTCTTTCTTTTGTTTGGTACAATGATTCACATTACTCTTAATCTCTGATTATGTAGTTTAACAGGGCAAGCATCATGTCACAAAAATTAAATTATTACTAGAAGCTTGTTATGGAACAAAACCATACAGGTTAAAAGGGATAAAACTAAAAGGAAATGTACCTCTGCACCTCCCCCTGTATTTAAACGACCAACCTCACCCCCACTAGAGGTGATACGAACCCTCCTGGTGAAAGTGAAAAAGAAGGGTGAGGTTATTAACAACAAAACAATTCCAAACAGTTGTTCAACAAAATAAAAAAATACAACTTACTCCTCTTCATTTGTTTCTAGCCGATGATCTGCTGACAAATAATAAATCTCGCCTTCAGAAGATTCTAGTACGCAACGGGAATCGCCAACTGATGCAACTGTTACAACCCATCCTTCGATAATGACAAAGGTGACAGTTGTTCCTGATTTTTGTCCTGTAATGAGAAAATATAAAAATTTACAACATAAATTCAGAAGTATAAAAACTATCAATCACAGCTCAGTCACACCATCTTAAAATTTCCATCACTAATTAATGTTCTTCATTAACCATTAAAATACTCTAATATGTCGACAACTAGCACATGATTTTAAATTATGGTTACAGTAGCATTGTGGTTGCAGTCATGTTGTGGCTATAGTTGTTTGATGGGGACCAATGTGGTTCTCAGTTCAAGTATGATGCAACTGTCGCGGCTGCTTTTTTCCGATGCTGCAACCACATTGCTTGATGTAGTCCACAATTCAAATCATGAGCTAACTATACAGTCCATACGAGCAAACAAATGTTAGTATATTTAGTTTTACTTTGGAGGTGGAGAATAAACTCTCCCTCCTTAACTCCCTCATCTCAACCACCAAATCAACCTTATATCTCTTAGGTGCCTACAAACTTAAACTTAACTAGCATTAATCAAGGAAGTGTGAAACTATATAAATTGTTTGCTAAACCTGTCCGAGGATTTTTAAATCAAGGAAAAATTAAATTTGGTTTTCTTGATGAATTTGCATACTCGAGCCAAAGCAATGTCGTGTTGTTAAAGCTAGTTGGAGCTGATGCCTTAACTAGCAAGATTCATGTCCAGAGTCTAAACCAGGCAAAGAAGCTCAACCTAAGACAACAAATGCTAGCACCCACTTGCAAAAAGCCTCACACGTATGGTTATAAAAAAAATACCCCACTTTGAAAAGGAGTTTTCTCATCCACCAACATTTACAATCAAACCAAAATCTTCAAAAAAATCAAATAAATAGCAAGAGCAATATTGCAATAGCTTTGTTCTCAAAAAGAGCTAGTGTCTAATCTTTAGAGAGTTTCGAATAAACAAAAATGATGCCAAGGTTTCGAAATATAGATAGCACGTTCTGCATGCATATCTGCAAACCTTTTTTTTTCTTTAATACTCGTATTTTACATCTCTACTCTGAGAAACCCTGGATGATAGATGACAGCGATAATAGAAATTTTTACAAATGCTTTGGGTTATATTACCATTAAGGTTCCCATTGCTGCACATTAATTTTCTTAAACAAATAATTAACAGACAGCAAAGCAAACACCAAAAGAAGTAAATTGTCCATACCTTTCTGTTGAAAATCTTTATCAGTTTTTACAAATCCTGCAACCAAAGCTCTAGGCAACGCTGCTAACCACTCATCTCTGTTAAGATCTGGAGGAATTGCACTTAACACATTATTTAGAAGATTCTCCTTAGAATAAATAGCAGCAGCAGATCCATTGTGCCCATCAAATAGCTGTAAGTAAAACTTCCACATGAGAAAATGAAACCAGGGAAAACACAAAAAAAGCATAAACTAAGAAAAAGAACATTAATGCATTCAGTGCATAAATGGTTAAAAAAAATCTTGTGATCCAACTAAGATGAGTGCATACAAAAAAACCATAACAAGAGGGGAAACTGTTCACACTTCACATCAATTGAGCAATAAATGTCAGAAATACGAGATCTCCATGTTGATGTAGACACAATATGCAACTGGCTAAACTCTTATCAAAGTCAAACTAAGCTATGAATTAAAAGTCAATACATTAAAAAAAATTACATTGTACTCTCAGTAAATCTATCAAAAGTAGCAACTCCATAAGATGAAATCAATACCATTTTCCATCCTTGCAATAAATAGTTAATCTCATTTTTTTCTCTCATTCATCAAGTCATGCCATAGAATAGAATGATAAACTTTCCAAACAATAATCATGTAATTATTATAAGTATTTTAAACAATAGTTACTCTTATAAATTGAATTTAGCTTCTACATCTCAATTTTTAGATTTTTCTGAATCTCTCAGGTTTAAGTTCTCCATAAATAACTACTACTATAAGCTTATCAGGTTATATATTTTTTTGCAAGTGAAAAAACATAAATTTATTTTATTGAAAAGCTCTCTTTAAGTTAGAAAATAATCCAATCTGAAGATGTATAAAACACATCAAATTAAAACATGTAACCAATCAAATCCAAATAAGAAAATCAGTGATTGAATCTGGAAAAGAAGAATGAGAGAAACATTAAACATACCCCATAAACTGAATAAGTATAGACTCCATCACCCATCATCCTCTGACACTCGGCCTTTAACAAGGTGAAATCCTCTCCTTTCTTGCTTTGACCAGCTTGACCATGAACAATCTCAGGTTTCTCAATTTTCTCAATCATCAATTCACGTTTCAATAGAACCGAAAGAGGAACCGTTTGGTGTTCACTCTTAGTAGACATTGTTCATTCCCCTCTTCAATCCCCAAATTCCAATTCCAGCTACTCAACTTTTATACCAAAACAACAACAAGTGCTTCTTGCTTTAATCCTCTATTGTGTGTGATTTCACAATCAAATCCTAAATAAGGAAACCAAAAAAAGAAAAACACATTAATTAAGAAAAATTAAAATCATAATCATGATTTTCCTTTTTCACCAAATAATTAATCATTTTCATCCAGAATCAATGCATCGACAATGAAGATCGTAATAATGTAGAGAAAACAATGAAATTATGAATATAAATTGCCTGGAATGGAGAGAAATTCAATGAACGACGTTGATCGATATGAAAACGACAGAAAAATTGAATTGCGAGAAAAACGGCAATGGTCGTCGATGTAAAAAAAAAAAGATGAAACGAAACGCAGTGAGAAATGGAAAGGGAGAAGAGATGCTATTACGGTGAGAAGAAGAGAAGAGAAGAGCGAAACGGCGATGTCGTTTGTTCGTTCAGGCGCGTAAATGCGGAATGAATTGGAATGTTATGTGCGATCCAAAAACGCGGATCCCAGCGTGCTGCAAATATTCCATCGTTGAAAGAAAGAGAAAGAAAGACAACTTAAAGCGCAAATGAAAATGAAAATTAAATTAAGTGAGACCAATTCGTTTTTTTTTTTTGGTTCCGAGAAATACAATGCAATGACGTGGCAAAAACGCATCGTTTTCTTATTTTTTCATTTAGCTCGGCGCAACGAGCCAGCCAGGGTTCGTGCGGTGCGGTCAATGTCACACTGTCTTTGACTTCTATTCATTCACTTGTGGCACGTCCCACAAAATAAATTGGCTCTCACAACTCCTCACAAATTCAATTTCCTCGCACATGTTTTTTATTTTGAGAAAGAAAAAAAAAATTATTTGCGCGTGTAAACCAATTTAATACGAAGAGTTAATAATTAATAAGAATTATCAATTTATTTGTATAGAAAAAACAGAATTATCAAATTTATTTTTTTGTAAGATTTAATTCAATTAGTAAATGTTAAAATTATTAGGTTCTTGTGTTTGAATTTGAAACTTTACAATCGAGTGTAAATTTTTTACTATTTCATCTATATATCAAAGATTGTATTATTGAGGGTTTTTTTTAAATAACCTATTTTTGAAATAGTGTATCATAATTCTTAAATACGGATAATTAAAAAAATATTGTCCAAATAATAGAACTGAATTGGACATTAACGAAAAATTGCAAAGAAAATGCGGACTATGTCGGTTATTTGGTCATATTCAAAACTTTTGTCTAAATGTTATGAACAACTCTAATCAATCTATCTAAATTTTGTGTTGTTGTTTTTTACGAATGAATTATATAATTATATTTTTTGTTAAGTTAAAAAAAAAAAAATTGGATGCAAAAAGTCATTTTTCCAAAAAGCGATCGCCATTGCAAATCTGGATTTTTTTTAGTAAGACTCATTTGTAAATGGCGACTTAGCAAAATAATTATCATTATAAAGTAATAAATAAACCATCAATTTAGTTCATAAACTAACACTTTATCATTAATTTAGTCCTTAAATTATTAAAATCAACTAAAAGATCCTTAAAATATTTTTTCATTAATCGAGTTAATTCATCTGTTAATTGCATTCGTTAAGTGGTCGTTAGTAGTCCATAAACCATAAAAATACTCAAAATAATCCTTAACCTATCATAAAAAACAATAATTTAAGTATTCAAGGTCCAAATTTTTTAGTATTATCGAAACTTAATATTTAATGAAGTGCTGAAATTTTAGTTTTTTTTATGAACTCCGTATGAATTTTAGTTTTTAAATCTATTTTGTGATAAATTATAGTTTAATGTAATAAATTTATGAATTATCTTATTATTTTTTTTCAGTTTTCTGTTTATGTTTACTGAGTTGATTGGTTCTAGTTTACTGAATTTTTATTTTTTGATAAAGAGAAATGCTTGATCTATGCTATTTTTCATTCCCACATTCCATATGGTTGTTGATTGCTTTAAATTTTGCTCCGTGCTCTCCCGAGTTCAATGAATATGAATTTAGTTTAAATTTTATATTTTAATATTATTGTACTTTTGTTAAATCAAATCGATGGGTTATAATTATGGGCCAAGTATCCATGTGTTTTTAAAACACATTTATGTATTTCTCATAACGCATGTATCTATAAATTTGACTGTGAATTATATTAATATTTGATTTAACTATGAAACATTTGTTATATGATTGTTGGAAAGTAAACATTTAGGAATTAATTACAATATAATATATTAGACAAATTGTGGCTAATGAGATTTAACTATTTTACATAAGATAAATTTTTACTAGTAAAATTTTAAAAATAATTATTATACACGAGACAAATCATCAATTATGAAATTGAACTGTCATATACAAAATAATTTATCACTAATATAAATTTCATATAACTATCATTCACGGAGTAAATTGTCATCAATGAGTTTAGAATCTTTAGATAATCATATAAGGGATTAACAAAAATTTCAAAATAATTATTATACATAGGTAAATTATCACCTAGGAGATTGAACTATCATACACAAAACAAGTTATTATTGATACAAATTTCAAAATCACTATTGTATACGAGACAAGTTTGTCACTGATTTACATTTTTTTAATAAATTGGCTCTGCACTTTTACTATTCATATTCAAAAGTATGTACACATTTATACTCTAACAAATGTATGATTAATTAAGGCTAGTCTGATTTAGAAATATACATATTGTACTCTAACACGAACATACTATCAACTTTTTCGAACTATCAAATTAATACAACTTTGTACGACTCATGTGGATGCACGGGTAATTTACAAATTTTGAAAGAAAAATAAACTTTATTTAAATGTATAAACCAATTTTTTTGTGAAGAGTTAATAAGAATTATCGATTTATTTGTACCCAAAAAAAGAATTATCGATTTATTCGTAAGATCAGGTTCAATTGACAAATGTTAAAATTGTTAGGATGATACAATGTCTCGGATTTGAAGACGTGACTTTACAGTTGGGTATAAATTTTTTTACTATTTCATTTACATACCCCAAAAAAAAAATTGTCGATTTTATTATTGAATCACTTGATTATAATTATCATTGTAAAATAATGAATAAACCATCAACTTAGTCCATAAACTAACACTTTCTCACCTACTTAGTCCTTAAACTATTAAAATCAACTAAAAGATCCCTAAACTATTTTTCCATCCATCAAATTAGTTCATTCGTTAAATGTATTCGTTAACTGGCCATTAGTAGTTCATAAACTATGAAAATGCTTCAAAATAGTCCTTAACCTATCATAAAAAAACAATTTAGTCCCTTAAGGTTCAATTTTTTGTTGTTATTGTCAAACATCTCAATATTCAATGAAATCCTAAAATTTTAGTATTTTTTATGAATGTTGAATGAATTGTGGTTTTTGAATCTATTTTGCAATAAATTATAGTTTAATGTAATGAATTTATGGATTATCTTATTGATTTTTCTATTTATGTTTACTGATCCATTAGTTTTGGTTTACTAAAATTTTGGTTTTTTTTGATAAAGAGAAATGTTAACATGTGCTCTAATAATTTATGGCACATGTTAATAATTCAAATGCATAAATTTCGTCTTAAAACTTGTGTTTTAAATTTATTTTCAACTATTTAAAAGTTTAAACATTGTTTTTTTAATAAAAAAATTATATTTTTTATATTCTTAATATGTGTCATAAAGACACATGTTAGCATAACCGTTTGATAAAAATTGGTTTAACAACTTTTCATTTTTTTTACTCGTTTATTGGTTTTTATAGTTTAATGTTTTAGTGATTTTTTTGGTTTGCTGTTTTTTCTTTCATTTATTATTTTTTCTGCTTTACTGATTTTTGTGATAGTTTAAGAACTATTTTGAAGTATTTTTACAATTTAGGTGTTACTAACAGTAGCTTAGTGGATACAATTAAGAGGAGACCAACCTGATAGATGGAGAAATGGCTTATGGATCTTTTAGTTGATTTTAATAGTTTAGAGACTAAATTAGCAAGAGAGTGCTAATTTAATGACTAAATTGATGGTTTATTCTAAAATAATTATACAATCAACAGAAATGACAATTAACCTCAATTTATTTATTGTATTAATGAAATACTTAATTATAAGTGTTTTAATAGCCCTCATATATTGAGACAAAATCATAAATCAAGTGTTTTGAAGATAAACAAACAGTTAATTAATTATTAATCATTACTTTGATTATGTTGCTATTTAACTTGTGTTTTAGAGTGATTTGTTCAAAGATATGTGATAAAATACAATCATACAACGATCTCACCATGAAATATATATCAAGAACATCGTGTCTTATTTGAATTGGAGATTCATTACAAGATCATTATGGTTTATCAAGGAACAATTGGTTTTTATAAAAAGATCATTCTAGTTATTTTTTTTTAAGGACAAAATTAAAACATATCATTCTCCATAATTCAAACCTCAAGTTAAAAATAATATCAAGACTACTCAAAGCAAAAATCAAACCCATAACTCAAGCTGAAGGCCCAAGGAAGCAAAGCAGCTTCCAGATCGATGACCAGATTATTGAGTTGTGAGCAAGGACAACAAGGACAATAGTACACTATTGTTGTACTTTTTGCAGAAAGCTCAGCATGCTTATGAGACAAAGAACTGACATTGTCGCGGCCTAAAATTTCGAGTGTTTCTCGAATTCAATGGAGTCGCCACCAAAGTTTATTTTAAATTAGGAAAAAGATTGGAAAACCCTTAAAAATAAAAATAAAAATAAAAATAAAAATAAAAAGATGGTCTTTGAAACCAAATTTTGAGTTCGGGAGTCGATTATGCGTAGGGAAGGTATTAGCACCCTACGACATCCGTTAAAAAAACGGTTACCTATAATTAATTGTGCAAAATTAATATTAACTTAAATATATTTATTTCTCCTTTTTAAAATGCAAATATAATATTTTATGAAAATAATCTAATGATAAATATACATTTAAAATATAGAGAAAAAAAAAAGTTTTTGTTATTATGCTTGACAAGAGTGCGATCTTGCTCCTACGTATCTCCCGGTGCGATGGAGAAATCAAAGTTACGTAGTTCTTGGGTAGAAAATGCGGATGTGTTGATTGTTTTTAAAGAAATTGTGTTTTGTTGTTGATAAAAAAAAAGTTGTTTTGAAAAAGAATTTGTTTAATTTAAATAATAATTTAAAATGCAAGCTTTAAGACTATCTAGTCACACAACTCGTGTCTCAAAAAATTTTAAGTAGTAAAAAGATGTCACATCTAATTTAATTCTTTTAAGAATATTTTTATCATTCTTGATTTTAAATATTAAATTTTAAAATTGTCAAGTAATACAACTTGTATATTAAAAAATTAAGGAGTAAAAAGATGTCACACCTAATTTAATCCTTTTAAGAATATTTTATCATTTTTTATTTTAAATATTAAGTTTTAAAATTGTCAAGTAATACAATTTGTATATTAAAAATTTAAGGAGTAAAAAGATGTCACATCCAATTTAATCCTTTTGAAAATATTTTATCATTTTCGGTTTTAAATATTAAGTTTTAAAATTGTCAAGTAGTACAATTTGTATATTAAAAAATTTAAGGAGTAAAAAGATGTTACATCTAATTTAATCCTTTTGAAAATATTTTATTATTCGGTTTAGATATGAATAAAAAAAATACACCAAATTGTACGGTATGTATCTTAACAACTCAAAGATAAAAATAATACCACGTCTAATTTGAACAAATTTATAAGTCAATTTTAGATTAATTTACTAAAACATAATAAATGAATAAATAAATAAATAAATAAACAAATGAATAAATAAATAAATAATATAATTTTAGAACTATTAAGTTGTACCACTTGTGTCCTAACAACTCAAAGATTAAAAAGATGTCACATCTAATTAATCTTTAATGTAATATTTACTTTTTTTTTTTTAATGAAATTTGATACTTAAGTAATGAAACAAATTAACTATTTTTAAAAATAAAATAAAATAAACTAAATAGTTTTAAATGGGCTGAACAGGTTTTTATTTTTTTTTATTAGAACCAAAACCCAACTTAACAAATACTAACCAGTGTCCAAGCCCAAACTGACAAAAAGAAAAGGGTTAAAGCCTAAAACGAGTCCAAGCCCAAACTGACAAACAGAAAAGGGTTAGAGCCTAAAACTGAAAACCCTAATTTCCAATTAAGGAGGCGGCTACCTTACAGCACAAAGGAAGCGGCTGGGCATGGCAAAACGCGGCTGGGCAAAACAAAAAGGGAACACGTGGCTGGGCATGGCAAGACGCGGCTGGGCAAAACAGAAAGGGAACACGCGGCTGTGCCAAACAGAGAGTGGAAACGAAGAAGAAACAAGGAAATGGCGAAGATGGCGACGATGAGGACAGCGGCGACGACACGGACATCGGTGACGACAAGGACGGCGACGGCAAGGACGGTGACGGCGAGGACGACATCCACAGGTTCGATTTTTGGTCTTGTTTTCTTTTATTTTTTCATAATGTAATCTTATTTTTACAAATTAAAATTTTATTTATTTTTTTTAACTCATCTTGAATGGTACACTTTGCCTAATCCCTATTTTTATTTTACCAGAATGTTAAAATTTGCATCATCACAATTTTTATCTTTATTTTCACATACATATTTTCACATACAGTAATCCCAAATTTACATCTTTTTTAGAATAACAAAAAGATTAAAAAGAGAAAAATAAAAAGTACCTTACTTCTTCTTCTGCTTTCTGCTTGTTCTGCTTGTTAGTGTTTTGATCAGGTTTTTACTTGTGTTTGTTTGTTTTTGTATGGTTTAGGTTCTCAACAATTTTACTGCCTCTCTAACAATTTTACAATTTTCTGCCTCTCTAACAATTTTACAATTTTCTGCCTCTTTGAGTTGCTGTCTCCTATTTTTCAAATCTCTCCCTTTCTTGATTTTTTTGGTCTCAATTTATAAGTAAAATGATGAGTGTTTCTGATCAGTGGACAAAAGGTTACAATGTAGGGATGAATGTGTTTAGCTTTAGTTGGAGAGATAACAACGCTAGTCATTCCTGTAATTTAGGACTTCTAAGAATAATAAAATGCCCCAGTTTGAACCACTTGATCTTTTTGTTATCCCTAACTTTTGCATGGACCGCTCTTTCAAGTTTTCAATCCATCGGGATGCTCTAATTTTTGCCTAGGTCGCCTTTTCAGGTTTTCAACCTAGCGAGCCCATTTTTTTCAATTTTTTTTTTCAAGCATAATACTTTTTGACTGCATTTGAGTTTACTGGAAGTGGAAGTTCATCTCCATCCATTTCTGCAAGTATTAGAGCTCCCCCAGAGAAAGCTTTTTTCACAACATACAGTCCCTCGTAGTTCGGGGTCCATTTTCCACGAGAATCCCTTTTTATGGGCAACATTTTCTTTAACACTAAGTCTCCTTCTTGAAACTCTCGAGGACGAACTTTTTTCTCATATGCTTTTTTAAGTCTTCTTTGATATAGCTGACCATGGCACAAAGCTATCATTCTCTTCTCTTCTATGAGATTCAATTGGTCATATCGTGATTGAACCCACTCAACCTCTTCTAGTTTTGTTTCCATCAAGACTCTGATCGAGGGAATTTCAACTTCAATGGAAGTACCGCTTCCATTTCGTACACCAATGAGAAAGGAGTTGCCCCTATTGAGGTTCGGACAGAAGTTCTGTAGCCATGTAATGCAAAGGGAAGCATTGCGTGCCAATCCTTATATGTCTCCACCATCTTTTGTATGATCTTTTTAATATTTTTATTTGCTGCTTCTACAGCCCCATTCATTTTTGGACGATATGGCGAAGAATTATGGTGCTGAATTTTGAAATTATCACACAACTCTTTCATCATTTTATTATTCAGATTGGTCGCGTTGTCAGTGATTATCTTATTTGGCAAGCCATATCGACAAATCAATTCTCTTTTGATGAATCTGACAACCACACTTCTTGTCACATTGGCATAAGAAGCGGCTTCAACCCATTTTGTGAAGTAATCAATAGCTACTAGGATAAATCGGTGTCCATTTGAAGCTTTAGGCTCGATGAGTCCGATAACATCCATCCCCCACATTGAAAACGGCCATGGTGATGTTAAAACGTTCAAAGAGGTGGGCGGTACATGTACTTTGTCAGCATAGATTTGACATTTATGACATTTCTTTACGTAACTAAAGCAATCGGACTCCATGGTCAACCAATAGTAGCCAGCCCTTAAGATTTTTCTCACCATAGCGTGCCCATTTGCATTAGTTCCGAAAGAACCTTCGTGAACCTCTTGAATGATTTTCTCAGCTTCCGCTTGATCCACGCATCTGAGGAGAACCATATCATGATTTCTCTTATAAAGCACATCACCATTTAAGAAGAAGTTCATTGACAACCTCCTTAAAACCCTTTTGTCGTTCTCTGAAATACCCAATGGATATTCCTTATTCTTGACATAGGATTTGATATCATAAAACCATGGCTTACCGTCAGACTCTTCTTCTATTGATAAACAATATGCAGGTTTATCCCTTTGTTGAATTTTTATGACCAGCATGTCCTAACTGGTGCTTATTTTGAACATTGACGACAATGTGGCCAGGGCATTAGCTAATTGGTTTTCTTCTCGAGGGATATGGTGAAAAGTAATCTTCTTGAATTGTTCTGTCAATTCTTTGATATGGGTATGATATGGAATCAACTTGGAATCTCGCGTTTCCCACTCTCCTTTCGTCTGATGGATGACTAACAATGAGTCTCCATATACCTCAAGAACTTTTGCTTTCGATTCAATAGCTGCTTTAATGCCCATAACACATGCCTCGTATTCTGCAATATTGTTTGTGCAATCAAAACACAACCTAGCAGTAAATGGAGTGAACTGATTTTCTAGAGAAATCCAAATGGCCCCAATTCCATGTCCTAACGCGTTAGAAGCACCATCAAACACCAACGTCCATTTTTCTCTATCAGATGATTCAGTCTCTTCAAATAAAGTCATTATGCCTTCATCGGGGAATTCACATTGCATTGATTGATAATCTTCTACAGGTTGTTGGGCCAAATACTCTGCCAGGGCGCTTCCTTTGATAGCTTTTTGTGTAACGTATACCAAATCATATTCTGATAACAACATCTGCCAACGGGAAATCCTCCCAGTAAGAGCAGGTTTCTCAAAGATGTATTTAATTGGGTCCATTTTAGACACCAACCAAGTTGTATGACACAACATGTATTGCCTCAACCGACGAGCAGCCCATGCTAATGCGCAACATGTTCGTTCAAGCAGTGAATACCGTATTTCACAGCTGGTGAACTTTTTGCTCAAATAATAAATAGCATGTTCTTTTTTACCAGATTCGTCATGCTGCCCCAATACACAACCCATTGACTCGTCAAGTACTGTTAAGTACATAATAAGCGGTTTCCCAGGAACAGGAGGTACTAAGATTGGAGGTTTTGACAAGTACTGCTTAATCTTTTCAAAAGCTTTCTGACAATTCTCATTCCATTCAACCTTTTGGTCTTTGCGCAACAACTTGAAAATTGGCTCGCATGTAGCGGTGAGATGCGATATGAACCTGGCAATGTAATTCAATCTACCCAAAAAGCCACAAACTTCTTTTTTTGTGCGTGGAGCGGGCATTTCTTGTATTGCTCTTACTTTATCTGGGTCCACTTCTATCCCTTTTTGACTAACGATAAAACCAAGTAACTTGCCTGATCTTACACCAAAAGTGCATTTAACAGGGTTTAAACGGAGTCTGAACTTCCTTAGTCGCACAAATAACTTTTGAAGGTTAACAACATGGTCTTCTTCGGTCCGAGATTTGGCAATCATATCGTCCACGTAAACCTCTATTTCCTTATGCATCATGTCATGAAACAAAGTTACCATTGCTCTTTGATAGGTTGCCCCAGCATTCTTCAATCCAAATGGCATCACTTTATAACAGAAAGTCCCCCATTGTGTGATGAATGTAGTTTTCTCCATATCTTCGGGAGCCATCTTGATTTGATTATACCCTGAGAAACCATCCATGAAGGAGAAAAGAGAATATTGAGCAGTGCTATCTACTAAGACATCAATGTGAGGCAAAGGAAAGTCATCTTTAGGACTAGCTTTATTTAAATCCCGATAATCAACACACATTCGAACCTTTCCATCCTTTTTTGGAACTGGGACAATATTAGCAACCCATTGAGGATATTTTGCTACTGCTAAGAAACCAGCATCAAATTGCTTCTTGACCTCTTCTCTAATTTTAAGTAACATATCAGGCCTCATCCTCCTCAATTTTTGTTTAATTGGAGCACATTCGGGCTTGAGTGGTAGCTTGTGTTCAACTATGTTAGTATCTAGCTCAGGCATATCTTGGTACGACCATGCAAAGACATCCACATAATCAAATAAAAGTTTAACCAACTTTTCTCGTTCAATTTCTTTCATAGACATTCCAATTTTAATTTCTTTCTTATCATGCTCAGTCCCTAAATTGATCACCTCGACAGGTTCTTGATAGAGTTGGATTATCTTAGCTTCCTGTTCAATTAACCTTTCTAGTTCTGGGGGAGGCTCACAATCATCTTCACAATCTTCATCAGTGTGATTAATTGGGCATTCAAAATTACAAGAATGGGTTCTAGCATTGCTATTTTCAACATATTTGTTTTCGACTCTGCATTGTTTGAATTAAGAAGAAAAAGAAGAAAATATGAATAATGATTGCCAAAAAGAGAAAAGACAAAAACAAAAGCAGTTGAAGAATTCAAACATGCACTGTTTAAATTAAGAAAAAAAAGAAAATGTGAATAAAGATTGCCAAAAAAGAAAAGGGAAAAACAAAAGCAGTTGAAGAATTCAAAAATGCATTTATTGATAATAAGTACGGAATTGAAATACATGCGCCCTAATTAGTTATCCTTATAGCCTTGGGCAGAGCAAAAAGAGTTAAAGTACACAATTACTTTGAACATGAATTAACAAACACAGGAAACTCGATGATCTTCCAATTGTTGAGACTGGTGTTTGGAGGACAAGGGTACACCAATTTGAGGGTATCATCATCAACATGGTCCTCTTCTTGCGCAACAGCCACATGGTCAGCATATACTATCCCCGCGCTCCGAAAGGTTTGGCGAATGTCACAAATAGAAATCTTCTGTGAATTCAGTGTCTGATTTTCCAAACGAGCCATCCTGCTTTCCCTTTTTCCTTTTACAGCCTTTTCTTTGTCAGCTTTAGTAGGTACATATCCCAAACCGTACCTATCGTTCTTTTCAGTTATATCTAACAATTTTCCCAATTTAGCAAAAACTCCTCCTTCCAACATCGATTTGGTAGACTTTAAGGATGTGGTAGGCAACTTTGGTTCTTTTAAAGGAGATCCTTCACCCATGAAGACAGCATTGGCGATTTCTAATGCTTGAAAGGAAGTCTCAATGGCTTCCTCCGTGTCCTCAATGTAGCCCGTAGAGGACAGATGACTAACTATCATATCTTCTTCCCCAGATATTATCACCAGCTTATTGTTCACTATAAACTTTAGCTTTTGATGGAGAGTGGATGTTACTGCTCCAGCAGCGTGAATCCACGGTCTCCCTAAGAGGCAACTGTACGCTGGTTTAATATCCATCTCTTGGAAGGTTATTCCAAAGTTATGGGGTCCGATTTGAATTGGCAGGTCAATCTCACCAACAACTTGTCTTCTGGATCCATCAAACGCTTTCACCACCAAAGCACTCGGCTTCAAACAAGCTCCATCAACAAATAGTTTTGATAGTGTTGATTTCGGCATGACATTCAACGATGAACCATTATCAACAAGCACTCGTGCAAGAATATAATCATGACACTTCACAGAGATGTGTAGTGCTTTATTATGCTCTGTCCCTTTAGCTGGTAAATCGACATCGCTAAAACTCAGACAGCTACTAGCGGTGATGTTACCGACAACCCCATCAAACTGGTCGACAGTGATATCATGAGTAACAAGGGTCTCATTTAAAACCTTCATCAGTGCCCTTCTATGTGCTTCAGAATTCAATAACAAAGAGAGAACAGATATCTTGGAAGGAGTTTGATTTAGTTGATCCACCACTTTATATTCACTTTGCTTGATGAATTTCAAAAATTCGTCAGCTTCTTCTTAAGGCACCGTCCTTTTGCTAGTCTCTGGTCCTTTTATAGTATGACCTTCCTTTTTTCTGAATTGTTCAGGAGCATATACTCGACCACTCCGAGTCACCCCACCAATCCCTGAAATGTTGGTGACATCAATTCCTTTAGGTTCGCAGTTACCACTTGATTGATGATCGGCTAAATGGGACGTGGCTTCATAATTCCATGGTACCGCCTTGGTATTTTTATAAGGAAAAGGAGTTGGTGCTTTGACAATTATTGCATTGGGCCTGTGAAGAGTTGGTTTGAGATTCTCTTTTCTATAGAGGATTTCCAATGGTCTTTGGAAAGATCTACTATTTTCCATGCACGGCTTTATGGTCAACACACGATCATCTTTTGCACACTCTTCAATGGCGTTGACAGAGGTATCCCCATGGCCCGACAAAGGGTTACTCCCTACGTTGGGACCGTCTTCCTTGAAGGTAAGCCATTTTGCATTGATCAATTCTTGCACTTTAGATTTTAGGGCTTGACAATCTTCGATGAAATGCCCTACGGCTCCTGCATGGTATTCACATTTGGCATTCGGGTTGTACCATTTTGGGAATGGTGGTTCTAGAGGTTTCATTGGTCTTAAAACTACCATTGAATTCTGGAGTAGGTGAGGCAACAATTGGCTATATGTGGTGGGAATTGGGTCGAAACGGGTTATCTTTTTCTCTCGATTAACTGGTGGTCTGTAGTGATTCGGGGCTGGATTTGGGTTCCATTGGTTTTGTTGCGAAAACGCAGCAGATGGTGGTTGGACCAAAGGTGGTTGATAATAAGGTGGCCTTGAAGGGTGATATTGCGGGTATGGAGTTTGTGAAGTCGCAGCCACATATGGATAAGGAATGTAGGGAATTTGGGGTATCAGAGGCTGAAAATTCGGAGGTCGATAAGAATTCATGGCTGGAGAATAAGAAACCCTTGGGTTTGCCATTATAGCGTTAGCATCCCCCTCTTTCTTCTTTGTAAATCCCATCTGGGGTTTCTTCACACCACTCGTTGCACATGCGATCTTACCACTTCTCATGCCACTTTCAACTCTTTCTCCTATCA
Organism: Cicer yamashitae; assembly: GCA_037974755.1. Lineage (NCBI taxonomy): Eukaryota > Viridiplantae > Streptophyta > Magnoliopsida > Fabales > Fabaceae > Cicer > Cicer yamashitae. The sequence goes on along the minus strand of JBBPBQ010020324.1, from coordinate 50,849,512 downwards.
TGACCATGTCAGAAAAGTTTGATGACATACTCCCAATCATCTTATCATAAAAGGGAGACTGAAGAGTATCCATAAACATACCAACCATTTCCCTTTCAGATAAAGGAGGATCTACTTGCGATGCCAATTCTCTCCACCGTTGTTCATATTCTTTGAATGTTTCATTGTCCTTTTTCGACGAATTTTGCAATTGCATCCTGTCAGGGGCTATGTCAATGTTATACCTGTATTGTTTCAGGAAGGCATCAGCCAAATCTTTCCATGAACGGATTCGATTTCGCTCGAGATGCATATACCAATTTAATGATGCCCCACTTTGAACTGTCATGAAAAAAATGGATGAGAAGTTTGTCATTATGAGCATGAGAAGCCATTTTTCTACAATACATGGTCAGATGGTTTTTAGGGCATGTGACACCTCTGTATTTTTCAAACTCAGGTGTCTTGAATTTTGAAGGGATCACCACATCGGGAACCAAGCACATATCGAAAGCTTCGAGACCATAGACATTACTTCCTTCAATTGCTTTTATTCGTTCTTCTAAAACATGGAATTTTTCTTTCGACTGTGTATCGTCACCAACCTGAGGTTGTTGCCAATTTCCATTAGCATCAAAATGGGGTACTTGGGGTGCACTAAATGGAATATTTTCTGAAGGTATAGTGTTTTGGGGTGGCACGTAGCCCTGAGGAGATGGGATTTGCGGTTGGTTTAGGCTTTGGGAGTTGATATTTGAATGGTTTGGATTATTGTCCATGGGATTGATGACTAAGGGTGGAGTATAACCATGTGGGAGACCATACATAGGAAATTGCATGGCTGGCGCGCGAAATTGTTGGGTAGTTGGGGTAAAGCCTGGTGGGTGAGACGGGGTAGCTTGGTGTTCTTCATTTGTAGTTGGAGGGTTTCCATCTGTATTATCCTTCGTTGTTAAAGCTTGTATAGCCTCTAGGATTCTATCAACCTTGTCCTTCAATTGGCTAACATCTGCTCTCATCATTTCTTGGTTTTGTTCAAGTTCGTCCATGATCTTGGAGTTTGCGCGAGTCCGATAAGGGTGTCGGGGAAACAGCTTTATTGATTTTTTTCTGAAAGATCATATGATGCTAGTTAAAAAAAATGAAGATTTATATGCATGCATGTGGGTATTAGAGAACCATTGATTTCGCAACCTAAGCACAAACATCTTTTTAGAAAACATAAAACAAGTTCATTCATTGATAATTAAAAAGGGTACAAGTGCAACATTTCTCTTTGTATCTGAAATACATTGTTTCTATCGCTCTCGGCGAATTAAACTATTCATTGCTTCTATCAAACTGTTACAATGTTGAATGAAAGTAATAATCTCAGCAGGTGTGACAGATGGAACTATGCTTGCTTCTGCTTTCCTTAAGAGTACGGGAACCCTTTCGATGGCTTGGTTGGCTATGGAAGTGAGTTTTTCACAACGATCCATCCACATTACCCCTTCTTGCCCCAACATCTCTATTGCTTCCACTTGTTCCATCATTCGGTTTCCTAACATATTTGCCTCCTCTTGTTCCTTCAACCACGCATCTCGGTACATAGCAACAACTTCTTGTTTTTCAATTTTTTCTTCTTCTATCCTTGTCTTATATTCTACTACCACTCTCTCCAACTCTTGTTTCAAATCTTCCAATTGTCTCTTCGCATTTCTTTCACTACTTTCTGAATCTTTCAACCATTTTCTCAACTTTTCAACCTCCTTTCGCGCCTGGTCTCTTTCTTGTCTTCTCAAACATAAAGACTCGTCTGAAGCCCTTAAATTGCATTGAAGCTTGAGCTTATAATCCTCCTCTACCTTTTCCCTCTTATTTGATCTTTCAAGAGAAATCGTCTTCTGCTCATTTTCCAACAGGGCGAACACATATGCTCGATGGACTACCATCAACTCTTCTCGCATATTCTTCTTTTCCTCTTCCGCCTCTAGAATTGATGCTTGCAACTTCTTAATTTCTTCACTAACGATAATGGGTTGCACTGGTGTTTCATCGACCATCTCAGCTGTACGACGAAAAGGCAGCTTGATCTTTTGGGCCCTATTCTTGACCCACTGTCGGTAGCAATCATCTGCACCACAACTTCTACTTCCAAGTTCCTTCCCTTTTCTGATTATCGTCTTCCAAGATTGACGTACTCTCCTCAAATCTTCAATGTTTTCTAAACCCATGTCATAAAGAATAAAAGGGGTTATTAGTTTTTGCATTGGTTCTCCTATGATAGGATACCCAAGTTGCCTCAAAGCCAATACTGGATTATAATTCACACAACCTCTAGTCCCCATAAGTGGCACATTAGGGAATGTTCCACATTGGTATATTACTTCTTTTACCTCTCGCCATCTCGCAAACCATCGAACTGTTTTTTCATTAAGATCTACCAACCTCTGAGCTCATTCTCGATCATTCTTTATGTCAACACAACAGTTCTTGAAATCATTGATAGGGCAACGCTTTTGGCACCCACTATCAAACATATGATTCACCAACCAGACGTACAAAACCGGTAAACAACACAAAATTCGTTTGCCTTTTTTTTCATGACAGTAGTTAAGTGTATAGTACACGTCAGCGAGGACGGCTGTTGTAGGATTTTCTCCTCTATTCTTCAAGGCTAGGAAGACATCGATTGCTGCTAAATCAATAATTTCTTCATCACTCGGGAATAGAACAACTCCATAGATGGTGAGAGCCAGCACCTCCATAAAAGCACTCCAATCTTGGGCTTTAGCTAAATGATGTGCTCTTTTCTCAAAAAAACTTCTTAGGAACCCAGAAGTCCCTTTCTTCTTTTAGCTAATCAATATTTTCTCTTCAACCTTTAGTATCTCAGCTATTTTGGTTGTGGATGGATAATTCCCCATGTAACGATAAGGTTTCCCTTTTTCTAGGGAGTAGCCTAAAATTGGTCCAAACTCTTCCAAAGTAGGTGCAAGTTGGAAGTCTTGAAAAGTGAAGCATCTCAAAGGAGAGTCGTAGAATTGAGATAAAGCGGTAATAGCCCCTATTTGTACATCCACATCCAATAAATCAAGAATCTTTCCATATTTCTTAGTAAATGTTGACCGGTGATTAAGTTCCAACAAGCTACGAAGTTCTTTTAAACTGTCAACCTGAGGTTTTTTGGCTTTCACATTCATAGTTTTCCTTAGCATCGGGGTTGCAGTTTCATTGTTGGATCCCATTTTTAATCAAAGATATCCACACCTTAGCTTTGAATTCAATGGTTCTCTAATGGACCTACATAAAAATGAATGATTATGAATAATGTATGGTATGGTGTTGAAAATAATTTTTAATGCATGAAAGGAATGCATGATACTAACAAATTTAACTTTAACATTAACGATGAAAACTACTTGCATTGATGCAATAAAGAAAAAAAATTGAGAGGTATACTAACGTCGAATGGTGGAGAAAAAAAAATTAAAATAATAAATAAAATAAAATAAAAATAATAAAAAAAAAAAAAATCTGCCATTTAAAAGTAAGAAAGCTAGGATATGACTTAGATGCATTCTAACCAAGATTAGAGAAATTTTAAAGTCTATAAGCTTCTAAATTCGTGAATTCTTTCCTGGGCGGGTTCTATAGTCCTAAAATTCATTGGTCTCTAGAGCCAAGTACTCGTATTGAAACATTACTACAAATAGGAAGTACATCCAAAATGTAGGTATTTTCAATGGAGTCACACTCTAGACGAGATTTTCGCAATAACCAAATAGGAAGTACATCCAACATGATTACCACTAAACCTCTAACTAAACTTAAGCTTCACTCATGCCCGGGTATAGGGTCTCACTCATAAGTGTGTGTGTAAGTGAATGTGTAGTGTGCGAAGAGAATCACAATCCAATAAACGATGTAAAATACTCAACACACATATATAAATATATATATATATATATATATATATAATGACTACAAGAAAATAACTAATACACAATAAAGGCATAAAGTACAGAAAATGAAAGGAGAAATAAATATAAAAGAAGTCAAAAAAAATTGCACAATTAATTATGTTAGGCTTGACTCTCTAACAGTCCCTAGTGGAGTCGCCAGCTGTCGCGGCCTAAAATTTCGAGTGTTTCTCGAATTCAATGGAGTCGCCACCAAAGTTTATTTTAAAATAGGGAAAAGATTGGAAAACCCTTAAAAATAAAAATAAAAATAAAAAGATGGTCTTTGAAACCAAATTTTGAGTTCGGGAGTCGATTATGCGTAGGGAAGGTATTAGCACCCTACGACATCCGTTAAAAAAACGGTTACCTATAATTAATTGTGCAAAATTAATATTAACTTAAATATATTTATTTCTCCTTTTTAAAATGCAAATATAATATTTTATGAAAATAATCTAATGATAAATATACATTTAAAATATAGAGAAAAAAAAAAGTTTTTGTTATTATGCTTGACAAGAGTGCGATCTTGCTCCTACGTATCTCCCGGTGCGATGGAGAAATCAAAGCTACGTAGTTCTTGGGTAGAAAATGCGGATGTGTTGATTGTTTTTAAAGAAATTGTGTTTTGTTGTTATAAAAAAAAGTTGTTTTGAAAAAGAATTTGTTTAATTTAAATAATAATTTAAAATGCAAGCTTCAAGACTATCTAGTCATACAACTCATGTCTCAAAAAATTTTAAGGAGTAAAAAGATGTCATATCTAATTTAATCATTTTAAGAATACTTTTATCATTTTTGATTTTAAATATTAAATTTTAAAATTGTCAAGTAATACAACTTGTATATTAAAAAATTAAGGAGTAAAAAGATGTCACATCTAATTTAATCCTTTTAAGAATATTTTATCATTTTTTATTTTAAATATTAAGTTTTAAAATTGTCAAGTAATACAATTTGTATATTAAAAATTTAAGGAGTAAAAAGATGTCACATCCAATTTAATCCTTTTGAAAATATTTTATCATTTTCGGTTTTAAATATTAAGTTTTAAAATTGTCAAGTAGTACAATTTGTATATTAAAAAATTTAAGGAGTAAAAAGATGTCACATCTAATTTAATCCTTTTGAAAATATTTTATTATTCGGTTTAGATATGAATAAAAAAAAAACACCAAATTGTACGGTATGTGTCTTAACAACTCAAAGATAAAAATAATACCACGTCTAATTTGAACAAATTTATAAGTCGATTTTAGATTAATTTACTAAAACATAATAAATGAATAAATAAATAAATAAATAAACAAATGAATAAATAAATAAATAAATATAATTTTAGAACTATTAAGTTGTACCACTTGTGTCCTAACAACTCAAAGATTAAAAAGATGTCACATCTAATTAATCTTTAATATAATATTTACTTTTTTTTTTAATGAAATTTGATACTTAAGTAATGAAACAAATTAACTATTTTTAAAAATAAAATAAAATAAACTAAATAGTTTTAAATGGGCTGAACAGGTTTTTATTTTTTTTTTTATTAGAACCAAAACCCAACTTAAAAAATACTAACCAGTGTCCAAGCCCAAACTGACAAAAAGAAAAGGGTTAAAGCCTAAAACGAGTCCAAGCCCAAACTGACAAACAGAAAAGGGTTAGAGCCTAAAACTGAAAACCCTAATTTCCAATTAAGGGGGCGGCTACCTTACAGCACAAAGGAAACGGCTGGGCATGGCAAAACGCGGCTGGGCAAAACAAAAAGGGAACACGCGGCTGGGCATGGCAAGACGCGGCTGGGCAAAACAGAAAGGGAACACGCGGCTGTGCCAAACAGAGAGTGGAAACGAAGAAGAAACAAGGAAATGGCGAAGATGGCGACGGTGAGGACAGCGGCGACGACACGGACATCGGTGACGACAAGGACGGCGACGGCGAGGACGGCGACGGCAAGGACGGCGACGGCAAGGACGGCGACGGCGAGGACGGCGACGGCAAGGACGGTGACGACGAGGACGACATCCACAGGTTCGATTTTTGGTCTTGTTTTCTTTTATTTTTTCATAATGTAATCTTATTTTTACAAATTAAAATTTTATTTATCTTTTTTAACTCATCTTGAATGGTACACTTTGCCTAATCCCTATTTTTATTTTACCAGAATGCTAAAATTTGCATCATCACAATTTTTATCTTTATTTTCACATAAATATTTTCACATACAGTAATCCCAAATTTACATCTTTTTTAGAATAACAAAAAGATTAAAAAGAGAAAAATAAAAAGTACCTTACTTCTTCTGCTTTCTGCTTGTTCTACTTGTTAGTGTTTTGATCAGGTTTTTACTTGTGTTTGTTTGTTTTTGTATGGTTTAGGTTCTCAACAATTTTACTGCCTCTCTAACAATTTTACAATTTTCTGCCTCTCTAACAATTTTACAATTTTCTGCCTCTTTGAGTTGCTGTCTCCTATTTTTCAAATCTCTCCCTTTCTTGATTTTTTTTGTCTCAATTTATAAGTAAAATGATGAGTGTTTCTGATTAGTGGACAAATTTGAGTCCTGGATTTTACATTGTTCTACATCAAATTTTAACTGGATTTTGCATTGTTTTTTGTAACAAATTTTAAGCAATGTATAATTAAGGAAAAGGGTCTTCTACTTTTTCATTGAGTGCATACAGATGTTACAAGTAATACCTTATTAGGCTAAAAAATAAATCAGATTAGGCAAAAAACTAGTTTATAGTATGTTGAGATTTTGAAAATAAAAGTGTTCTCTTCTTTCTTCTTTATCAGGAAGAAGCAAATAAAGCGTGGTGCTGAGCTGCTGTGGCAATGAGTTGGCTGGTTAATGGCAATGAGTTGACTGGTTAATGGCAGAGGATGGGTTGATGGGGTGTTGATGCTGTTGGTGTGTTTGTGTGACAGGGCATTGTTACAAAAAAATAAAAAAAATTGTTGTAATTTATTTGTTTTATTATTTATTACAAATGATGATTTTTTTTAGATTTTTTGATAATAATAATTGTAAAATAATTATTGGGCATTTTTAATTAATCGGACAAAATTGAGGTACTACAGACATTAAACAACTACTCAATCACTCATCTACATTTTCTATACAACTCAAAACCAAGAATGTTCTGGTGTTTGAAGAAGAACATTCTTGATCGAATAACACATACGCCTATTAAAGTTCAATTTGAACAGACGTTTTAATCAAGTCAAGTAACGACTATATTGAGTCTCATGACCCTCTCTTCATAAATAAAAGGAACATCAAAGTGAAGACAATAGCAAAAGTTTTTAAAAACGATCATTCTAATACTTAAACAATCATACTCAAGCAACAAAACTCTTTACTTAAGCAATACTCCAGTTTTCTCTTATTATATTTAAGGATCTCATTATTGAGTTATTGTTGATAATCAATGTAAAATAAGTGTTGAATAGATTATAATCCTAAAACCTTTTATCATACACATCATTTGAAACTCAAGTTTATATCTTATGATAATTTGAGTATATTGTAAAAAAAAAATAGTTATTAAAAGGTAACTTGTAAAAAATCATTTATAGACTAGAAGGTAATTGTAAAAGTTATTTCAAGGTTGAAAAGTGAATTATGTAACTGATCAAGAAAGATAACGTGAAAGCAAAAACGTTCTTATGCCAAACACATTAGTAAAAAACTCACAAATTGTGATGACTGAACGTAGCTCACCTTAGGTGAACCAAGATACATCATTGTGTGATTTATTTATTTATTTATATCTTTATTTATTTCTCACTCACTAATCACATATCACATATAAATAATTTGTTTTATTCATTTTTAATCCACCCATAACGTTCTTGAATTTTTGTTTGTAATCAAGATTGATATTGAGTTAATTTAAATTAAATTAAGGAATTAACATTTAAAAAAAAAATCACAATTCAAACTTCATTTCTTATAATTGGTATTGCTACTTCATCATGTTATCATATTACAAAATAGTGGATAAAAAAAATATTATAAAGTAACCAATATAACAAAATTATTTATGTAGTAGTAGATGTCATAACACAATGCTCTACCGAGTAGATAATATGTTACTTTTTACTCCTCTAAGAAATCAAAAATATTATAAAAATTTTAGAAGTCAAATTATAAATTATTTAAAAGTTAATTGTAAACTAATTATAAATTATTAAAAAATGTAGGAATTCAATTAACAACTTCATTAATTATGACTTAATATAAATTATTAATAAATTAAAGATGTCGTTTACAGTTTTTTTAAATTTAAGTCTTATTTAAAAGTTCTCAAATAGTTAAAAAAACATTTGAAATAATTAAACCTTTAAAGAAAAATTCTATTCGGGCATTACATTAGATTCAATGGCAAAGAGACTTAGGCTTTATTTAGTAAAAATAAAATTGAATAAATTAGTTGATAAGAGATAAACGGATAACAAATAAGTTTGTGTATTAAATTTGAAGTTTGGGAAAATTAGCAATTAAATATCAATAAAAGTTAGATTTAATCGAAGAGGTTAAACTCTCATAACGTGGTGAATTTGAATTTTAGTTAAAAGAAGTATTTATATTTAGTCAAAATCAACCTAAGATATAAAGAGACTTAAAACGAATTTTATTATGAAATTTTTTAGAATCTATACTAATACTTTAACAAAATTACTAATTTTTTTATTTAAATAGACATTTTAGAATAAAAATCATTTATTAAATTAATATTAATGATTTATATAATATTTTATATTGTTAATTAAGTCAATTAATTAAATACTTATTAAGACAATATTAATTTTAGATAAATTTTTATTAATTTTAGATTTAAAAATATGAGAATACTCGATCTTTTTATTAAGTAAAAATCTTTTTTAGATGTATAAATAACATATTAAATATTTTTAATTTATATTTAATGTTTTTTAATTTAGATAATAAAAATAAAAATAAGAGAAATAAAACGTAACATAAAATACGTAAATCCGTGAAAAAAATATTATAAGCTCGATTACTACCTCTTAATATAGTTTCTCAAAAACACTTTAAACTAAACGAAAAGACGTCATAAATTGGTGAGAGAACAACCAATACCTTTTATTTATAAAATATTGTTTATTTTTCTTTTATAAAAATAGTGAATGGAACACAAAAAAAATGTATTTGATTAATTTATTTTTGTTTATTCGGAGTACATTGAGTAGTCCATGAAGAAGGGAAGCACCGAAATGATTAGGTGATCGATCATAGCTTACCCCTTCCTCTCACGAATCCAACAAATTTAGGGATTCTTCTCCCCTTTCTTCAATCGATCTATTTTGGTGTCTCAACCAAATATTCCAAACCTTTTTTGGTCTTTAGAAACAAGGGCAATGGTAGTGGAATGAGGAGAAAACAAGAAGAAGAAGAAAAAAAAAAAAGGAGAAAAGGGACATGGCAAGAAGTGATTGGGGGATTCAACTTCAATCAAGAAGTGGTGGTGGAAAGTGGATTTGTTCTTACAAGAAAATCACTATCTTAGTTTGTCTTTTCAACATTGCCATTGCTCTCTATTGTCTTCGTTCTCTTTATGCTTCTCTTTATATCTACTCGGGTAGTGTTGGAAGAAACAGTAAGTTTTTTATTTTTGTTTGTTTTTTTCTCCCTTTTTTAAGGTTGTTTTATGTTCATGTCTGTCTTTCTGTCTTTTGTTTTTTAGTAAGGATCTTAGGGCACTTGTTAAGGATTTTGGAGTGTTTTTGTTGAAAAAAACAAATTTTGAACTTTCAAGATAAAATTTCTATATTTGATACCTTGAAATGCCCTTGTGGCATAGGTTAACATTTGCTATAGAAAAGACTAAAACAAACCAAAGGGTATAAAAAAAATTATGCTTTATGTTTTGTGGTAAATTTTTGAAACACCCCAAAATGGAAAGATGATTGCTTTGCATGTTTCTAACTAACTAAGCCTGATGTGTTTTTCAGTTGTAGTGTATAAACCAGATCAGATTCGGAAAATGGAAGAGTCAAATCAAATTAGGAAGTCGTATAAACCGGTGGAGTTAATGAAATTGGTAAGAAGAAGCAATTACTTTTTGTTGTTGAGCTGGTTTTCAAGTTTGTTAATTAATGTTATGTAGTGAAAATTTTGTGCAAAAAAGGTGAAGGGATTAGAAGGGGAGTTTTCGAGCGAAAATGTGGAGGTTGAGTTGCCTCAGCACTTGAAACAGAAAATAATTGATGAGGTCTTGGAGAGACTAGGGAGCTTGAATAGCAGAAGCACAAATGGATCTCACTCACAGGGCATTGCTATGGAGCGAGGTGAGTGTATGCTGGTAGATTGTACTGATAAGAATATATGGTTCCTTCTATGATTAAACACTGAGAAGATTTTTATATATTCACATTTAACAACAATCTTTACTTAAAAACTCGAGTTAGCAAATGGGATGGTTGGAGCTATCATATCTACCTGTTCGGTTTCATTTGTAAGAGATGGAAAAGTGCACAGTTTTACTGTTGCTTGTTTATCAAGTTTTACATGGCCAACTTGGTTTTTATGCAGAACAAAGTATATGTGAAATATGTCCATTATGAACTTGATGATTGGAATCTTATTTATGTGAATTGGTGTTAGCATTAAAGACATCATTGTATTGAGCAAGGGGATTGGTATTTCATACTAACATGACCATGGATCCTTGGAAGATTTGAATTTTTACTGACCTTAAGAGCACACTGGTTATTTTGTTCCTTGTACTGTTGCGCAACTGATCCATAGTTATAAAGTCTGAAACATACCTGAACTTGCTTAGATATAATGTATTCTTAGATACATGAACTAGTTCTATTTTTATGTAGGTGTTGCTTGCTGTCTGGTCATTATATTTTTTCTTCGAGAGTGAACTTGTTTCATTTTTCAATCATAGATTGGACAAAATAGTCGCTTGATGTATCGTAGGACCAAGTCACAATTAGAAGCATAATCCTCAATCTGTTTTCTTTCTGTCGAGGAAATCCGTTTAATACGGTGTTTTTTCTTTTTTTGAATAGTATTAATTGGTTTTGATCCTGATTCAAATATCTAGGATGCATAATTTGATCGACCTAAACTGCTTCTAGGTATATTTGTTTGATTGAATTATTATAAAATAAAAACTAAATATTAACCTGATGTTACAGTAGGATGACATAGAAGTTTATTGCGTGATTGGTTTTTATCATGATGTAAAGGAACAAGAACTTCAAAGTTATGAAACATGTAATGATAAATATAATGCACGAAGCTGGAAATCACTTACCTATTCTCCTTGAGGATCACTTTATATAACTTTGAAGGGAAAGGCTTACTATGGCAAAATGGCTTAACCGCTTAATTCATTTGGATTGTATGCAAGACTGATGTATTTTAAAATTTGACTTTCTTTATGTTTTAGTTGAATTGCGAAAAATACGCGGCAGTATGCTGTTTAAGATCCACGTTGACTAGAGATGTTACGGTCAAAGTAGTCCTTATAAGACTAGAGTAGTCATCACCTCACAACTGGTTTTGTGGTGTTGAGTTAGGCCTTAAGTCCAAATTCTAAGATGATATTAACTCTCCTTATAAATATGTTATTGGGCCACAAGTATTTGTCCAATTGTCCATGCTCTAGATGTTCGATAATAACCGGCCACCTGCATTTGTCCACGCTCTAGTTGTCCAATTAATCCTAGGCGTGCTGAGATCCCATATCAACTAGAGCCATAATTCCTGTGGATAGTCATCACCTTATGATAGGGGTCTAGATGCAGGCCCGAATGTTAGGCCCACTGTTTTGAGGGTCTATGAGAGGAAGAATAGAAGAGAGAAGAGGAATGATGAGGTGGCAGCTAGCACAACAGAATTGTCAAACGCTTGAGTGTGAGGGAGAGAGCCTATTATAGGAGAGTAGTGGAGAATGTGGAGGTCATGCAAAAAGTTAGTTACAATTTGTATTGGACAAGAGTGTTTATTCTCTGTAAGGAGCAGTGCTCTTGGCAGCTTTGGAATTTTCATTCCTAGCCGAGTTTACCTTTCATTCAATAATATACAACTATTTCCCTCAATTACTGTTTTCTGCAATTTCTGGGGGTTAAGTTAAGCCTAAAGCCATAATTCTAAGATATGCCTCGTGTATGCTTTCTTTTGGAAATAGGTATTAATGTAAGTGTAGAATACTTAAATAAAATTGAAGTGTGAGAGAAGGGAGACTAAGCAGATATGTAGAATTATGGAGGAGCCAAACTCACATGTGGTTTGAACACATTTTTTGATTGAAAATATCATATCTAATCTAGTATCAGTAATTGATGGTGCCACATTTTGTTCATTATGAACTCAAGAAATGTGTAGAGAGAGAGGACAATGGTTGATCAATTGAAGGATGAAGCCTCAAGATGGAAGACAAAAGCGGTGAATCGCTTTGGCAGAGGAAGACAATGGTGGCAACCTACAAAACACTCCAACGCTCAAAACAGTCTAAGATTAAGGTGGATGCAAGATTTAGAATGAGACATGCTTGAATGTGAGGCAAACTTTGCCATTTTATATCTTTGTTTGCCATGATTGCTATGTAACTATTTTAGTTATTCTTTGTTGTATACAACTATCTTGGGCTTGAGGCCATTTGGTTTGATTTGGGTCTTTAGGAACTTAAAATCTAGTTAAGAATAGATGCCCCCAATGTGACGTAGGCACGATTATTTACGGTACAACACCCTATATTTGCTTCCCCCTAGCATTGAAGTTATGGCAATCACGCCTCCATCACACAAGTTGAAGTGCATTCACAAAGGGATTTTCTCTCAAACTGTTCAAGTTCGAAAGATGAGTCAGATGTGGAATGAAGAATGCAACCATCTCAGATTTAGCTTGTACATTTCTCACCCTCAAGGACAAACTTGAGGTTGAGTTTCAAAAGTTGCATTAGATCCATGACATTGTCAAATTGCATCCAAGATCGTTCAACTTCTCTCGACCTTGCCTTTGGTGTGTGGATTCAACAGCTCACCAGACCTGACAACTCAACACAAGGGGCAAGGCAATGAAAAGCACGCATGTGCTGTTGTGTATATTGACAATCCTGTAGGTTGTAGACCTCAGCTAACCTTGTCAGTTGATAACCTTTTAGAAGTCAGACTTGTTTATCAGTCGGCTCTGCATGAGCAAGTGACTCGAGGCCATCTATTCTCGACTGAATTTGGAGTCCCTCAAGGCCCCAATCAAACCACGTGGGAGTCCCCCCAAGTGTGGGCCTCATGCCTAAAACTATACACAACAATGAATAACAGAAACAATGAATAACATAGCAATCATGGCCAACAAGGCTATAAAATGGGTAGTTTGCCTTACATTTAGGTAGACATCATTCTGAATCTCACACCCACCTCAATCTTAGATTGACTTGAGTTTTGAAGCGTTTTGCAAATGGCCACTGCCATCTTCCTTTCCCGAGGCAGTTCGCCATCTCCATCTCCCATCCTACGTTTTCATCCCTCGATTGATCTACCACTGTGAGTTCCTCTCTCTGCATATTTCTTGAGTTTATACTAAACACATTTTTTTTCTCTCATTGAATATGGATATGTAATTGAGAATCATAATTTAGTATGATGTGTAGGACTGAAGTGAACTTTTCCTCACGAATGTCCAAAATGCTCTTTATGTATCTGATTTGTTAAAGGACAAAATTATACTCCCTCCGTCTCACAATGAGTTTCATTTAAGGTTTTTGCACACATATTAAGAAATGCAATAATTACAAGAAAGAGAGAAGGTATTTTACTAAATTGCCCATCTTAACCATTGTTGGGTTTTTCACTATTATCAATGCAAAATATAATAATGATTTGAAATAGTGAAAAAATATAAATTGCCCATCTTAACCATTGTTGGGTTTTTCCCCATACAATTGTTTTAGCATGTAGATTTCTACAAGTTAACCTGTTTCAAAATCATTGTGCTCTCAGTGTCCAATGTGAAGAAATCTCTTTTGGTTTTCTAGCCTACACAACACCTTTGGATGTTACAACAGCAATAACCTAAGCCTTCTCCCACTAAGTGAGATTAATTAAATGATCAATCAACATCACAACTAACCATTATGAATCACACTAGAAATTTTCACCGCTAATCATCTTTTCTGTGTTTCTTACAAAACATACATTTTATCTATTCTGTTTTAATCTTGGGAGAAAATCATGTTCTTCAAAGACATTTATCCAAATTTTTAGCTTTCTATTTCTTTAAAGTACAAAAATTTAGATTAAGGGAGACACCCTCTCATGCAAGGTCAAAGAACCACCAACCTCGATGAGGGCTTGAGATGGAATGTACGTATAGCTTACTAGTGGGGGAATTTCATATCCGAACCAAGTCATACATAGTGAGTGGATGGTATCTGTGTCAACCCCTATTGGCTAATGATCAGAAGGCATAAAAAAAATGTATATATTCAAAAGCAAGCATCGTGGCGCCGCCTCTTGTTTATATTCAATAAGCACGTCTAGAACCAAAATGAGGGCTCAAAGTTGGCTATTGATTTACATTTACAGTTACAGGAAGATCTTCTATTTTCTTTAATGTCAAGTCACTCACGTGTGTGGCCAAATTTGTGTGTTAGAATGAGACTCATCTTTTGCAACTAATACTTAGTGATTCTATTTTCGACACTAAAGTTGGCAGTGTTATGTAAATGGTAATTTTGTGCAATCTGGAAGATATTTTGTAGCATAATTTTTAACATTTGACTTGTTCTATACAGAAGCGGTTGAAAATTGGCGCAAGGAAAAATTGGAAGAGGTTAAGTTAGTTTCTGTGGGAGGGATTTCCAACTCTACTGTTTCTGATAAAGAGGCAGGTATGGAGTATGGTAAATGATTTTTTTTGCAGTGTTGCTAACATTTGAGTTGATTGCTTGGCACTTTCAGATGAAGTTTGTGTCCTTGCATGCTAACAATGCATGCTTTATAAATCTTTGACACATTGTACCTAATATTTATTTCAACTTACTAGGGATGCTAGTAAAAGCTTTGGAGTCTGATTGGGCGGTGCTTGTTGAAGAAATTGGCCTTTGGATACCAGTTGAAGTTGTGAATGAAGAACATAATGACAAACCTGATGGCGTAGAGGATTCAGGTAATGGTTTCTCCTGTCAAAATTACTTTTGTAATCTTTCATCACTAAAGTGGTTTGCTAGAATTGATTTATTATAGGAAATTAATTTATGACGCTTTTTGATATGTTGAGAAGTACTAGCAACACCCTTTTTGGCACTCTCATTTTAACCTTTCTCTATTATTGAAATTTATGTGAGTGCCACTATTTTAAATATTGGTCCCAGATAAATTCCTAGGGCCCTTGTCTTGTAAGTGCAGCTGATACTGATATGATAAATGGTTGTGGGGACATTTCATGTGTTGGGACGTGGGTTCGAACCCGTAGTACTCCTCTTCTCCGCACTTAGTGTGTTTGAGTTTTACCACTAAACTCTTTAGAATCCAATAATAATAATTCATAAGACCCTCATGAATTTCAGCGAATAATGGAGACTGGAGAGTGTTAAAAAGAGTGTCAAAAAGACATCTTGTTGGTGTGGTAGTATTTTCCGGAATCTGTAAGCTACTCAGCGTTCATGCATTGTGTGTTAGAATCTTGAATTGTGAACATAATTTTCCATGCTAAACTTGATATTTGTATTTACTGAGTGAGTGTACATTTCTCCAGAGGAGGAAATTCTTCCTGGCAGGCCCCTTCCTCCTGAGTGCAAACCTGAACTTCATACGGATTATGATGGTTCTGCCGTAAGATGGGGTCTTACTCACCACAAAGATAGTGCAGCTGATTGCTGTCAAGCTTGCTTGGACCATGCCAAACACGCCAAAGAAGGTGAAAAGAAATGCAATATTTGGGTTTATTGCCCTTCAGAATTTGGATGCCATTCACCAGATATCTATCAGCACAAACATCAAGAATGCTGGCTGAAATATGTAAGCAGTACCCTGATGAATGTGATTCCTCTTTATATATAATGCTTGATAAACTTTCAAGAGTAAACAATCATTTGGGTCATTGAATATGTCATATTAGAGTATCCGAAATTTATCAAAATTACACATATATCTCGAATGTGTCTTTTGCTAGTCAGTTTAATCCTCAAACATGTCTTCTATTAGTTTGGTCCTCAAATGTGTCTTTTGTTTGTTAGTTTCGTTAATAAAATTACTAACAGAAGACACTTACAAATGTTTTTGAAATTTCAATACAATTAGGGACTATAATGACACTGCCTCACACATTTAAGGACAAAAACGATTGTTTACTCAAATTTTGAATCTTTGATACTTTTCTATTTTTCAAATAGTTTTGATTAATTTTTTTCCGTCCCAATAGTGTATTTTTTCGTTTTCGTTTTGGCTAATATACACTTATTGGTATTCTGAATTCAGGCTGAGAAACCAAAACTAAATTTTAAGGATAGGTATCCCGAATGGTATCGAAATTCACATCCATCTGCACCGGTGATTGTTCCATGGGTCTCTGGAGTTGTTGGTGCTTGAGATACAAAATCGACAGAAGGTATAGTAGTATAAAAACCCGAGTCCGGAGCTACCTTGTAGATTACATTACAGGCACTCAAAGCTAGCTTTGGCAAAGCCTTTGTCATGCTTTGTGGATTATACCATTGTTGTTCAACATGTTTTTGCCTTTTTAGATTAAACAAATGAAATGGGGAGAGTAAAGGATTTCCTCCAATGGCCATTTACTGATTTTGGACATGGCTCTGGTCAAAGTGCGGTTTTTGACAAACTCAGAGTCTTCTTGCTAAGGATTTTGATATGAGGATGGATGCAAGTGTAACAGTATTAGATTCTTGGACGGTATAATCGGAGGTTTGACGACAGAAACAGATATTTGCTTTCTTTAAACGTGTTGTGGGAATTGTTATTTTCTCGTTTGTATTCACCAAAATGTGAAACAAACACGCCCTTAATCGACGGGGAAATTGTTTTGTCCTGTAAACTATCATTATTCATTGTTTCTCTGGAATTGAACTCGTAATTCTTGTTTGAGATGTTATTGTTGATGATCATTATCATTCATCTCTATTTGCTTCATCATGTATTTGTCAATTACATATTTTATAGATTATCTATCCATAAGAAGGAAAGAAAAAGGACTTTACATTGTCGTTAGAATTTAAATCTGTTCTTAAGGAATATAAATCACATCTTTACTAAAATTTAAATCTATGTATCAGATCAAAGGGTTTCCTCCATAATACTATCAAGCTGAATATGGTACCAAAATTTGTATTGATTGCATGTTTTTTGGTGTGTAATATAATACTCCCTCTCGATTTCTATATATGGAAGTATTTTTGAAAAAAGTTTTTCATTTTATGTTTTATGTGAAATTAGTGATCAATATCATGTGCATTATTTTAAGTTATTAGATTTCACTAAGTGTGAGTGAAAAGAAAAAGACTCTACATAGAGAAATTAATGATTGAAACTGTGAATATCACAAAATGACAAATTCATCCCATACATGACATGATGAGGTAATATTTGTTTTTGGCTTAATTATAATTTTGTGCCTTTTATTTTAATTAATTTCTGAAATTGATTTCTCTATTTTAAAAATCTATACTTTTGATTAATTTCTCATATTTTTGAACTACAAATACTACAATTTGACATATTTTAAATGATGCGGTATATGATTTTATGATATAAAACTATTTAGATACATTAGTTATTCATATATCATTAAATAAATTATAAAAATTAATAATTTTTGAAGTTGAAAGTGAAATTTTTGTAAGATTTTATTGTGATTTCATGAGTATTAATCATTTTACATCATAATATCATATGTCATATATTTAAAACATGACAAATCATTATTTTTTAGTTAATTGATAAAAGTAAAAAAATCTTAATGCAATTAATATTTTTTTTTGTCAGAGTGGCAAAACTTACAGATTTTAAGTTTGGTTTTAGACTTGCGAATTTCTGCGTATCAATAATCGTATAACTATCAACTACGACCATTAATACGCATAAATTTAGGTAATGTTTTTTACTCGAATTGTGAATATAAAATTTCCTAAAAATGGATGACACATTTCGTAAACTTAATTAGACGTCACAATTTTAATGTATGTACCAAAATGAATTTTACTCATAAAATTAATTAATTAATTACTTTGAATTGAGCGTGTCCCTGCAAGAAATGGAAACAAAATTGAAAAGAAAAGGAATCTGAACGAAAACGAGAAGGAGGGTTCGTTCATCACATAAATATTATTATGGGTTCAGGAGAACGAGGCAAGGTCCATTGGAGCGTCTTCGACGGCGTTAAGATTATCGCAGCAACGCCGGAAGCACTAATGACGGAGATCGACTCCGCAATTTCAAATCTGGAATACTCACGCGCCACCGCCATGCTCGAGACCGATCAAGGACACGACGCCCGCACGGCTGACGAATCTTACAGAGCAGGTTGCGCCGCCTTGGCCTCAGGGAAGCTCGACGAAGCTTTACGTTATTTCAATGTTTCTCTCTCGAAATGTCCTCCGAATAAGACTGCAGCTGTTGCGAAGCTTCAATCTTTGATATCTCTCACTTCTCAACACATTCAATCATCATCTTCATCATCCTCTTCAAACTAATTTGCTTTCGAATTTTCAATTTTATTGCAGATATTTCAATCATCATTCATCGATCAAACATCAATAATATCTGGTTTTTTTAGCCGATTTGTAATTTTAAATAATTAATCATGTAGTTTCACATTTTATTACTCCTTATTACTCCTTTTGAAGTTTATTAAATTGATACAATATTTCACAAACAATTGTCCCCTTATTTTTATACTAAAATAGACATTTTATTATTCATGTCTATGCATATATAGCATTTCTACAATGTTATGTTATTAAATGAACGCAAAAGAAAATTAGATTTATGTGTAAACTTAAAGAAATATCACGAGTTTTTTCACAAACGTCACGTAACAGATTACATTGAAACTTTAAAAATATAAGAGATCAAAATAAAATTTAAAATAAATGTAAGAGGCTAAATATAAAATTAAATTAATTTTATTTTCATTAAAAAGATAATAGTTGATATTTATAAATTTCATAACCTGTTCCTAAAAAAATAAAATAAAAATTCATAATCTGCATATAAAAATCAGTTTCTATTTTTCAACATGTGATTGATTTAAATTTAATTGTTATGGAGCATCTTACATTTAGCTAGGATCCATATGATGTGTTAAAAGAGTTTTTTTAAAAAAACCTATGTATTAGTACAAGTTATAAGGAATTAAGTTAGTCTTAAACAAAATCTTGTGGATGAATGAAGGAAAAAAATGTGTTTGAAAACTTGCATCCTTTTAAATGGATCCATGATTTAACTCCGATATAATTTGACTTCTAGACCATCTAAAAAGAAAAAGTTGTCTTGTTTTATTTACTTTATAAAGGACATGTCTCTTTAAGTTAAATTATGACTTTCATTAAAAAAAATATAGATGATTAATGTTGTAATTTTATTAAAGATAGTTTTAAATTTGTTAAAATTAGTTTGATATTGTTTACAGGATTAGTTGTTAGTTGGTTATATTAATTGTCATATGTTCACTGTATAAAATACATGTCACACTCATTCATTGTAATCATCTTATTATCAATTCAAAAATCATTTTTTCTCTTATTTTAATTTTCACTATATTGCACTCAACCATGTTTCTAGATTAATAAGAGATAAGATATTGGTCTATTGAGAAACAATTTGACCCTACAAAATTAGCAAACAAAATCCCTTTTTTCTTATCTTTTTTTTATCTTCCAAAAACTGTGTATAGCGAATCCCTTTTAAATCATGCAAGTCAATTTCAACTTTAAAGGCCACTTACCCCAAAATGTACTTTTTCTCTTGTCTCCTTGTGAATTATTTTTCACGAAATTATTTCAATTGGAGAAGAATAACCATTAACCAATCCACAAAATACGTATCACATAGCAATATCAGTTTGGTGGCACGTCCTATTAAGCATGACTTTAGCTTCAAGTGTGAAACTCTAGACCAAGCATTAAAGGGCCATCAAAGTTGTTTACTATTTGTAGATGTCAAACAAGCATTTAAACCACAAGTTGATTTTTCTTGTCATAAAGTGTTTTTCTTAGGCTATAGTTTAAAGACTCTTCCTAGCTCTCAAAACTCTAAAAATATATTATAAGTGGGTATTGAATTACAATTTTCCTTTACCTTACAAGGTGGTATTTCTTAAGAAATGGTTTTGAGTTATATGCGGGTCACAATATTATGAGTGTTCGCAGTCACAAGCATTTTAATCGACGGATCAAGATTAAACAATTCATATTTCAAATTTGATATTTTAAATATATAAAAAATTAAAATATACTAATCAGACGGTCAAGATCTGTGTCCAATCCAAATCTTTAAAAACTAAGTTACATCCGTTGGATATTATCAAATAAACATTTAAATCACAAATTGAATTTTCTTGTCGAAGTGTCAATTTTTTTAGGCCATTTTAACTTAACTTTACCTTTAAGGACAAAATGCATAGTAGTGGGGCTTCACTAGTAAGCTGCAAGGCCACTATCAATGAAGCAAGTCAATTTCAGCATGAACACAATCTTTTTTTTCCATCAATATATATCATCTTATGTGGAAAAGTTGAACAATTTACTTTCATTTCCACAATGGGTGTCTTCTATCATGAGGAGCCACCAAACCATTTCAAGAGATGCAAATGCCTTGCAGCCACTCTGAAGGAAGTATTTTCTCACTGTCAAACTTTTGGTCGAAAGATTTCAAATGCAAAACTCGAAGAGGAGTTTCCAATTAGTGATCTTGATGAAGAACAGGAAGTATTTACATTCACTTCACTCTTCAACTTTAAATCAAACTATTTTTGAAAAGTTCTTCATTTTATTTTGCATAAATTCAATATCTTAAAATATTTGACGAGATAAACTAAGATATTATAATATAAGAAATAATCATACGAGACGAACTAAGATACTTTAACATAACTTTTATAATTAAGAGTAAATAACTATATTAGGAATTAGTTAGAAGTTGGTTACTTAATTATTTGGTGCAATTGAACTCTATAAATAGAACAATTATGTAAAAAGTTCACTATGTTTTATAAATCAAAATGATTCTTAATAAGATTTTGCCTCATTAATACACTTATGTTCTCTACCTCTCCCATAATTCTTCACATATGTCAAGAGATTTTCACGTATTCTAATGAATTCCATGTTAAACTTTGAGGTCAAATTATTATTGTTCTTTTGTGCTATTTCGTCAGGTGATTGTCTCAGCCGTTAAGAGTCGAGCCATGGAGAAACAAAAGCACAAGCCAAGCCAATTAAGGGAGAGTTTTTCCTGGGTATATATTCCTGCAACAAAAGAATTGTGTGTAACAGGGAAAATGGAGCCACAAGCAAAGGAGGGAGGTGATGAAGAACAAGGCGAAAGAGAAGAGTTTTTATCAGTTAAAAGCTGTTTCTCATGCTATTCTTCTTCAAGTGCTAATGGGGAACCATTTTATTCTGTGAAAACTAATCTTTCAAGATGTTCAAGCTTGAATGAACTTGACTTGTCAGAATATTGGAGGCGTTCTATAATTCATGAGTTTTGTCACTGTGAGGGATGGCCTTTTGGTCTCTGTCGTAAAGCTGTGTTACTTCCACCACTGCCAAAGTCACCATCGGAGTCATGGTTGTATCGCAAAATACAATCAAGTACCAAAGTTACTTGAATTATGTAGCTGTACTTATTTTTGTTTCCTGTTCTGATAAAAATCAGAACTGGTTGAACATTATTGAATAAGGACTAGCACAGGCTTTGAAAACAGACTATTGTTATTATCTTGTAACAAACAATCGAAATTTGACTTGTTATAAAATACATTCATATTCAATTTGATCGTTGGCAAGGTCAAAAAATGGGGGAAAATGAAAACTAGCATCACCCTTTTTGCTTGCCCATTGTAACATTTCATTCAATTGTCTGACACAAATGTCTTCACATTCATGAAGTCATGGGCATTTCAATGAAACATGGTATGTGCTTTTCCATGTTACATACATATTGTTTCTTGTGATTCGTGCTAGCAAATAATGGGTGTAGATTAGTAGATACAAACGAGGGTAGCTCATTATAAATAACCAACCTCCTGATATGTTATTTTCATTTCTTAATATACAAATACGAAGTACTTAAAATTTCGCCAGCATTTTCAGCTTATGGAAAATGACATTGAAAATGATGGAAAACATTCTCAGTTGACAAAGTTAGAAGCTATTATTTCCTTGCGATCAATCGCATGAGAACAAACAAGTCAGGAGAAAATGAATTTAAGTGTCTACAGGCATCAAGAACATGATATATAAGAAACAAACAATTACATGCACCGTTTCTAAAATATTTCTTCTATGCTCTTTGCTCAACATATGAACCCGCAAGTCCAGAAGTTCCAAGAACCGTAACCTGCACAACATAAAACACCAGATATGACAAGGGATCAGGTATTGGTATGTAATTATTAATAGAACAACATAAACTCATATATTAGTTTGAAAAAAAACTATTCCACATGGAAAATAATGATCAATCAAGCTGGGATAGAGAACAAAGAAAAAAAAAACTGAAAAATTAAAGAATGCAACAAATTTCTTTTACTTTTTTCCTCTCATGAGTTATTTTACCATTTAATGTTTTCTTATTATTGACTACATGGGGCAGACTACCAACCAAAAATGTCTGAAAAAATATTTCAAGGAGGAATTTGAGAAAGAGCATGTAAAAGTTAAATTTGATCTTCCAGAGAACGTGACATACAAAATCATTTTACTAGTATTTTCAAGGTCTTAATACAATTGAATGATGAAAATTATGAATGGTGAAAATTATTGGCCCACATAATTTTCACCATTCAATTGAATGATGCAAGTGCACAAAAAAATTTGAAATTGTCAAAACAAGGTTTCACCATAAACACTCAGTGTCTTCAATTGGCGGTGTCAAGGGGTTAGTCATGGGGAGGGTCAGTCATCAATTATCATGCTATGGCAAATGCCAGAGGAAAGTGGCAGATTGTTTTGCATTTTTCATTCAATCAATTAGCTTGAGATTTTATGAGTAGGCCTCTTGAGTCAAAATAACAAGAAAAACAGTGTACACGGCAGAGAACTCTAAAACTAACACATAACTACAGCTTTGAAGCTCTTCTCTTCTATCCTTCAGTCATCAATGTTTTAGTATTAGTTGAAGAGAAGTTGTTAGGAACCCAAGAATTTGATTCCAAGGGTTTAGAGAAAGGACACTAATATTTAGAAAAAAAAAGGATACGAAATAATAGGAGAGAAATCTCTCCAAAGAAAATGATACACAAGAGCGGATACGCTCCTACAATGGTTTACACCACTCAATTTCTAAATTTGATCAAAGATAAAGACTTCCAATACATTAGGATAGGGATTAGGTCCAAGGTAACTAACTAATAACAGAAACACCCAACAGTTACTCCTATACAACTACTAACAACCTAGGAACACAACTACTAACAAACTCCTAATTATCCCTATTTGTATATCCTAACATTACACCCCTCTTCAAAACAACCTTGTCCTCAAGGTTGACATATACTAAAGTCTACTTGTTCAATGGTTAAAAAATTTAAAAAAAAATTTCCTCCAGGATCCCATTGTTGAGGCCTCAACTTCAGCTTTAGGCACTTTCATATTCCTTTTTTCTGCACTTTCCTGCCATAGCTGCAAACCTGCTGAGTTCTGAATTGCCAACAAAGTATGGCCTCTATTTAATGGCGGTCGGACCCATCTGATTGAGTCGGATTTCTCGAGTGCGGGATTGGACAGACCAAAGGTGGTGGCGGAAGGCAAATGTTCAAGAAGCTTTTCAGCCACAATTTCGAGTGTGAGGAATAAGGAGACCAAGTTTGAATCGAAGAGAACATTTGCTGCATCGAGTATGGCTTAACGAGGGAAAGCTCCGCAAAAAGAAAAATAGACGATAAACAAGGACAAGACAAGAGAAAGCAACAATGCCATTGATGAACCTTGAGATGTGGCAACTCGTTGCTGCTGTCCTTCAGGTCTGGTGGTTTTGGTGGTGGTGGGGGAGCTACAATCAGCGAATAAGCCATGAGATGTAGTTCCTTCGTGGTTGGTTTCCCTATAACTGCGATCCCTGTTGTTTCTAATTGCACTTTCCAATCTGGCGACAGCACAAGGCTTGCCGGAATCTTAATGGACACAGACCCAGTGCCTTTGCGCAGGATGCAGTGGCTGCTTCCTTCTTCCTCTGCCACTGTTGTTTGTTTGTCGCTAAACATTATTTCCTCCATATCCAAATTTCCAGACTTTAAGTCTTTGATAGAACGTTCATCTTCTTCATAAGTTTTCTGAATCAAAAAGAACTTCCTAGCACAGTTCATCCAAACGGGTCATTTAAGGCGTGTGATGTTTCCTTCTTCAACCACAAACGCGAGACTGGATTTTCTTCCTTTTCTGAATCTTTCTTCATCGATTCTTGCTCTGTTAACTTCCCACTCTTTATTGATTCTGATTTTTCTGTTGGTTCTTGGTTTTCCGACGGCAACCCCCTTGCAGTACACAGCTGATTTGCTGATGTGGCTTCTTCAAGGGCCTCTTGTACTCCCTTCTTGGCTTTGTTTTCTAGTTCTTGATTGCCAAATCTACGGATCAGACCTATGCAAAAAGATTCCCAGGTTGGATCTGGGTTTTCTTGATCCCAAGAACTGAACCAAAACAGTATCCATGCATCCAAGCTCATGAACGCCCACTGCACTTTATCGAACCCGTGAATTTCATGCTTCAGAAAGAACCTTTCAGCCTTTGCGATCCACCCAATAGGATCAGTCCCTGAAAAGTTGGGAAGGTCCGCCTTCTTAGCCCACCAATCCTCCAATTCCATGCACACTAGCACTCCTTTGAATCCGGCAGGTCGGACCAATTGTTAGGAACCCAAGAATTTGATTCCAAGGGTTTAGAGAAAGGACACTAATATTTAGAAAAAAAAAAGGATACAAAATAATAGGAGAGAAATCCCTCCAAAGAAAATGATACACAAGAGCGGATACGCTCCTACAATGGTTTACACCACTCAATTTCTAAATTTGATCAAAGATAAAGACTTCCAATACATTAGGATAGGGATTAGGTCCAAGGTAACTAACTAATAACAGAAACACCCAACAGTTACTCCTATACAACTACTAACAACCTAGGAACACAACTACTAACAAACTCCTAATTATCCCTATTTGTATATCCTAACATTTTACTCCTATACAACTACTAACAACCTAGGAACACAACTACTAACAAACTCCTAATTATCCCTATTTGTATATCCTAACAGAAGTGCTAGAAGCACACTATCTAATACACTTTTTCTCTATACGTTCTCTCCTATTGATTGAAATTCAAATGAGTCTTACTAAATCATTGGCCCACATAATTTTGATAGAACCATATGAATTTCAACCAATAGAAAAATATGTGTTCCTAGCAAAATTCTTAGTAGAAATATATTCCAGTTTTGTAATATTCTTCACATTTTAAGAAAACAAGAGGTTTTAACAGCAAAAGAACTTGCACCGCACATCAACTCAGCAGCAATCAGACTATCTGTCACACTGCCATAGAGGTTTAGAAACTTGCCCCCATTGGCAGCCCTAAACCATTGATAAAAACATTTTAAACTCAAAATACTATCAGATAAATAGGTAGTAATGAGTGAAAATATA
Organism: Cicer yamashitae; assembly: GCA_037974755.1. Classification (NCBI taxonomy): domain Eukaryota; kingdom Viridiplantae; phylum Streptophyta; class Magnoliopsida; order Fabales; family Fabaceae; genus Cicer; species Cicer yamashitae. The sequence continues at coordinate 50,823,724 of JBBPBQ010020324.1, read as the reverse complement.
TATGATACCTTTCCCCACTCAGAACCAAGGCCACTGCATCTCATTTTTAAGTGTATCATCTTTGTCCCCAACTCCTGCTCCACCTTCTTCCGCAGATAGTTCTCCTCAGGCCCAAAAGCATTCAAATAGGTAGTGTAGCGATCAAAAATGGTATGCAGAGCTTTGTTCATATGTTCAGGCAAAGGCTTTACATCCTAAGTAGAAATAAAAACTCAAATCAGCAACCATATGTTCATCTTTGTCATCAATGCAAGATAGAGGAAGAGGATTAGGGGATAAAAACTCACCAACACTCAATCTTGGAGAAATCTTTTTAGAAGTTTAGCAGAGAGTGATTAAATTTGTTTAAGGCGTTTAACTATTGTTATGGAAATCGTTGGAATTTTTTCTTCTTTTAAAACTACAGAAACTTATTGATTAAATTAAAAGAAGGTTTTCAGTATTTCGTTAGAAAGAAAATATTAATTTTTCCGAGAAAAATTTACGGAAGCAAAATACTGAATTCATAATGATTAAATTGTTTGAAGCAGACAAACCAACGTACCCATAAAATTATTTCAACATGCATAAAAATTCATTTTTTTCCTTACAAACAACCCAGAAGTTGTAATTTTATTTATCCAAGTGCACACTAAATTTTTTATTTTCCACGTAACAAATTAAACATCATTCATTCAAAAATATTAATCATATATTCATTTCTTTTTTCTCTTTTCAAAGAAAACAATCCTTTTAATTGTCACAAAACATTCATAGAAGATGAAATGACCAATGAATGGTTAATAGAAAAATATTCATGAGGAAGGAAACTACAAGAACTCACCAACACTCAATCTTGGAAAAATATTCATGAGGAAGAGAATGCAGTAGTGTCTCTAATAAATCGGACCAGGATTTGCTACCGTAAAAAAATTGATATAGTCATTACAATCAGCATATTGGAATCGTCGAATGAAGATCAAACAGGTCATTATTAAGAGTACTTATTTCGAACCCACATTGCCGAGGTACAACGTGAGTTTTATCTCCATCCAACAATCTCAATTTACTGATGCAGTGACTCCATTTTTTGGAACTAATTTCCCAGCTAGGTCTTATATATATATATATATATGTGTGTGTGTGTGTGTGTGAAATCAAAATACCTCGCCGCTCATTCCAAGGCTGTCATCAATTTCCATTTTCAAGGTGACAAGAATCCCACCAAACTCCTCAACAGCCTGGGCAGCACGGAACACATTAGTCACAACCTCCTTGCCAGTTTTGTCCTCGGTATTTTTAGACAACGCATGCTTAGCATCAGAAACGACAGCATCTGAAATATCACTCCAATTTTCAGCCAGCAAATCCTTGAAAACACCGTAGAGTTCAGGGTCTTTTATGTCAGGCATGTGGGTCACTTCTTCACTATAAAATCTCAAGCTCCCTACACCCATCGAGAAGGGCGACCTGCATTCTGTGAATGTTTGAAAAAAAACACAGATTCAGCAAATAATAGATAGTCACATTTAGCTCCTCTAAAGTGAGCATTTCACTTTATATAAACTCAACCACTAATACAAAAATCAAAATCAACCGTTTATTTTTCAAGCACATGCATAACAAATCATCATATGTACTGGAATATCAATTGTTAATTTTCTATAAAGCACTTGAAACAAATACAAATACCAAACACAACATTAACACTGAAACATAGACATCGGTAATACCAATTGCGTCGGTTTCAAACAGCAGACACACTTGTGCTACAAATTTCAAGCATTAATAATAAGAACTAATACAAACTCGGACACCAGACACGCCTTTGATTCTTGAGTGCCTTATGCTACAGATTAATCATCAAATGTTCACATTACGTACTACTTTGCAAAATTAAAATCCATAATAGACATACCCTAGCTTAATTTAATAATACACAATTAATAGACTAGAAAGCCATAGCATGGTTTTTTTAGTTCAATTTAAGAGATGTAGAGGTTTTGAATATGAAGCGTGATTCAAGGTTTTCCTTTTTCTTCTGTTTTTTTATTTTTTTTATTTTCAAATATTCATAAATCCCTAATTAGTTACCATCACGTTAAGTTCCATTTGTTGTTTTCAGATATTTCATATCTTTCTAATTAGATTCTGTTCTCTATTTTTTTTTATTAGGTATAAGAAATTGACAAGAATCAAGTTGTTTAAATCTTGAACCAAAACCGCAATTAATATAGTTTTGGGATTGAATTGTGTTGATCTTCTTCGACGCTATGGGATAAATTGAAATTGAAATTGAATAGGATAGAGAAAATAGGTAGGTAGAGAGAGAGTACCAGAGGAGGGAGAGGAAAAGCGAGGGGAAGAAAGAGTTCGGAGGGTGTTATTGGCGGATGCAGCGGCGGCGAAGGTAGTAGAATACGATCTGGAAGAGGTGAGTGATCGGAGGAATAAGGATCTGAATATCATCATCGTCTTCATCTTACGCAGTTTTCGGTTTCGGAAAGCTCACACAACTGTGTTTTCGATTTCGATTGCAACTGTGTTTTCGCCTCTTTGATTTCTTCTGGTCTCGTGGAAATGATGTAGTTACTAGGCTGTGCAAAAATACCCAAATTCGAAACCTCGATGGAAATTCATTTTAAATATTCTCTAAATTTAATTTAAATATTCGATTAAAATAATAGGTTATTTATAACTGGTTTCATATCTATTAATATTTTATTTTTAAATTTAGATTTTATTAAATCCTTTTTTGTAATCATAATTTCTTTATCTAAATTGTAATTTACATACAATTTAAATTGAATTAGTAAGATGTTCTCTTTCTCTCGTTAACTCAAAAAAAAAATTGTTGTTTTTTCTCTGATTTCAACGACAACAACAAAAAAAATTGTTGTTTTTTCTCTGATTTCAACGAGAACAACGAGGTAGCCATTCTTGAATCCTAACTTCACTAGTAATCAATTCTATCGAAAATATGTAGGAAGCAGCAATAGAAGGACAACAAACCAGTGTGGTCATTGACTACATTCTCAAGGTAATAGTCCACATTCATGAGATGTAGTTAGTAGACACGTATTTTTTTTAAAAAATTATGGAAGATGAATATTATTATAAATTAAACTGACATTAATGATCATTTCACAACAGTCTCTAAGGAGATTTTAATTTCGTTCATTGAAGTTACAAGAGCATACTGGTTCACCAAATATAGTTGACTTGTGAAACAAGAAAAGTTTTTAATTTCCTCCTTGGAGAAATGTTGCAGATTTTAGGACTTGAAGTTTGTGCTGACATAATGGTAGGAGATCAAATGATAAGAGGTATCTCGGGGGGAGAGAAAAAGCGACTCACTACAGGTAAATTCTACTCCCTCTGGAATGAAATATAAGCAAAGAAGATAACTAAAAATTAATGTACCTGATTTAAAATAATGTATTTAGTCTTAATTTAAGATCAGATATATTAACTTTTCAGTTATTCTTTTTTGCTTATATTTCATTCCAAAGAAAGTATTTGACAACAAAAACATGACAAAGAAACTTAAAACCTTAATTTGAAACTTATAATGAGGTTGGTTGGACCTATAAAGGTGTTATTCATGGATGAGATATCAAATGGTTTGGACAGTTCAACAACTTTTCAGATAGTCAGCTCAATAAAGCAATCCGTCCATATTCTAAATGGAACTGCACTTGTATCATTGCTACAACCAGCACCAGAAACTTATGAATTATTTGATGATATAATACTTCTCACAGATGGACAAATTGTGTATCAAGGACCAAGAGAAAATGTACTTGAGTTTTTTGAATCAATGGGATTCAAGTGTCCTGAAAGAAAAGGAGTTGCTGATTTCTTACAAGAAGTATGAGTTTGATTCATTCACTTTTAATCTTCCTTTTAAAAACATGGTCTCTTTTTAATTAATATGTAGTTAATAATTTTGTTGTAATGATATGAAATAGGTGACATCAAGAAAAGATCAATGGCAATATTGGGCATGTAAAGATAAAACTTATAAATTTGTCACTGTCAAAGATTTTGCTCAAGCGTTCGAATCGTTTCACGTCGATCAACAACTTGGAGAAGATCTTGCCGATCCTTTCGATAAGACTAAATTTCATTCAAATGTCTTGATCACAAAGAAATATGGTATTAACAAGAAAGAGCTGCTAAGAGCTTGTGCTAGCAGAGAATTATTGCTTATGAGGAGAAATTCATTTGTCTACATATTCAAAGCCACCCAAGTGAGTAACATCAAGCACTAATACATTTTATATTGGCCAAAATCCGTGATCAAATCTCATGTGTTTTTTATTTACGTTTTTTCATATCTATTTTCTTTTGAACTGGGATCACTGCTCAAACAGTTTCATGTGTCATTAAGCAAGTCTTGTTCATCTTTCTCAGCTTACTTATTTAGCTACCTTGACGACGACATTATTTCTACGAAAGAAGATGTACCACTCTACCATTGAAGATGCAGAAACTTACATGGGAGCACTATTCTTCACAGTCACAGTAGCAATGTTCAATGGAATATCAGAGCTAAATATGACAATCATGAAACTTCCTGTGTTTTACAAGCAAAGAGACCTTCTTTTCTATCCTTCATGGGCTTATTCACTTCCGCCATGGATCCTCAAAATACCAATAACACTCGTAGAGGTTGCCATTTGGGAATGCATATCTTACTATGCCATTGGCTATGATCCAAACATTGGAAGACAAGAAGAAACTAAATCAAACTTCCTTATCTAAGGCCCCATTCGGGGGTGGTTTTTGGTTTTATGTTATGAAATTTTCAAAAACCAAATCTAGTTTTAGTTTTGAGTTTCAGTTCTTTTTTGAAACTAATGAGCAATCTGATTGGCAGGTTTTTTAAACAGTTCTTGGTAATCCTATGCATTAATCAGATGGCGTCCGCATTATTTCGGTTTATGGCAGCATTAGGAAGGGATATTGTAGTAGCAAACACATTTGGAACATTTTCACTACTTGCAGTTACAGTTTTGGGAGGATTTGTTATTTCAAGAGGTAAGAAAATTGCAGTTTAACTATGAACTTGACTAATGTAATTAATTTTTCTTATGATATAGCTGTTCTTTTGCATTTAAGAATGAGTACAAGATAGGAAAATGGTAATGTAACTTTAAAATTTGCTAATGAATTCAATTTTTCTTATGATAACATTGTATTTGTGCATTAGAGGATGTGAACAAATGGTTTTTGTGGGGTTATTGGTCGTCGCCGTTGATGTATGGACAAAATGCTATTGCTGTGAATGAATTTCTTGGACATAGTTGGAGAAAGGTAACCAAAACTTTTTGTTTTTAATGGTTAAGAAATTCATGAACTTTTGAATGATATTTTTATGTAAGATAAATTTCCTTGAATTTTGCAGGTTAAGCCTGATTCAAATGAAACCTTGGGAGTATTGATACTAAAATCTCGCGGATTTTTTCCAGAAGCTTATTGGTATTGGATTGGAATTGGAGCTTTGATTGGTTATGTTTTTCTTTTTAATTTTCTCTTCGCATTGGCTTTGCATTGTCTCAGTCGTAAGTACATCGATCTTTGTCTCTCATTTTATGATGTGAGCTTTACTTGAATTTTTTTTTTCCTGATCACATAATTTTTTATCATTGGATATGTTATTGTTGCCTTTGCAGCATTCAGAAAGGATCAAGCAGGCTTATCCCAAGAGAAATTGCAAGAGAGAAATGCTTCAACAGCTGAAGAGTTCATTCAATCACAAAGACAAAAGAGCTCTTCTGGTGAGTCCTTTAGCTCATAAGATATAGTTAATCTATTTGTAGCTCAAATATTTGTATTCAAACCATAACATATTTATTTTCATGAAAAATCAGATGCAAAGATGGATGAAGTTGATCTATCATCCAAGTCGTATACCGAAAGAGTTGGCAAAAACAAAGCTAACAGTAGTGGAAGAAGAGGCATGGTTCTTCCTTTTGAACCTTTATCCCTCACTTTTGATGATATCAGATATTCTGTTGACATGCCACAGGTACATTACTTAGTTTTAAGATATACTTATGATTTGAATTAATTATTCTAGTTACAAGGTCACAGTGAGAAGCTCTTTTTATCAACAACTAAAATTTAACCCGCGCGCTGCGCGGGATATATAGAGTATTTTAACATATTAGTAGTATTGTGAATAAGATTTTAAAATTTCAAAAATAATATAATTTATTCATTTTGTTTGTAGAGTATTTTTTCAAGTGAGTTTATTTGAGTAATTATTATATATGAGTTGACAAACACACATTTGAGAATATGTAAAATGTTTTGCAGAACGTAATTGCAACTAATTCATATATTTAGTATTAAAAATCCATAGTGAAGATCATCCTACAAACAAAATTCATAAATTATATTTAGTGTTAAAAATTTTAAAAGTATTTTAATAAATATTAATATATGTAATTATCTACCGCAAAATCAGATTTGTCATGCTCTTTTTTTGTGTTGTCAAATATAAATTTATAGTCAAAATATTGTTAGAAAAATATAAAAATGATTTTGTCATTTGGTATTCATTTCATTCTAATCCTCTCAAAGAAATGACAAATCTAAATTCCAATATTTTGAGTATAAGACTTCTATACAACATGACTTGAGAATTTTAACAAACAACTCGTATGTACGGTTGAGTAGAAGTAAAACAGATGTAGAAACTTTAAATTGGTAGTATTTTTAAAAAATTTGACAACAAAAAACATCTCCGTAAAAAAACAACAAATAATTTTTTAATCTAAATATTAAACATTATTTTTTTTTATCTATAAATGGTAAATAATTTTCTCCTAAAGATACAATAATAACACTCATATAAAGCTGAATATGGACAATCTTCTTTGTCTTTTGAGGAGCCAATATATTTTCATGTTGTAGATGAAATCAAATATGTCTGCAAAAACAATACTCTAACTAACAACAATTAAGGTTTTGAGAAAACTGAGCAAATAGGTATAATATGTTACAACATACCACTTACTCAAAAGCAATTTGTGGAATTTTTTTTTTTTTAAGTATATCTACTTCTTTGAAAATAATTGGGTTTAAGGTATAAGTAAAAAAAATTTATATATTGATTGTATTTTAATTTGTAACTCATGACACATTAATAGTTATACTTAATATTAGATGATAAATAATAATAATAATAATAATAATAATAATAATAATAATAGTAAAATGTGTGTTTAAAGCAAATTGGAAGTTGAATAATAAAGAGAATTGAAGAGGAAAAACCTTTTAGATGTGTCACATGAGATTTTTTTGTTGAGGCAGCAATATTTGAATGAAATGGCACATGATGTTTATGTGAGAGTCTATTTTAAAAAAAAAAATTCCAATTATATCTACTTCTTTAAAAATAATTGGGTTGCAAATCACTATTGGTAGAGATTGTTTGAAGAAGTAGAATAGTATACTAAAAAAATTATATATTGATTGTACTTTAATTTGTAACTCATGACACATTAATAGTTATACATAATATTAGATGCTAAATAATAATAATAATAATAATAATAATAATAATAATAATAATAATAATAGTAAAATGTGTGTTAAAACAAATTGGAAGTTGAATAATAAGGAAGATTAGAAAAACCTTTTAGATGTGTCACATATGATTTTTTTTTGAGGTGGCAATATTTGAGTGAAATGTCACAATATTAGATGATGTTTATGTGGGAATCTATTTTAATATATATAATAGATAATAGATAATAGATTCTTCGATTTATTTCTTCCTTTTCTACATTTCAATCTCTTCCTAACTTAACCGTACTTCTTTTTTTTTCTCCATTTCTATAGGTATTAAGCCTTGTATCATGTCTTCTGTAGCACGAGTTTTCAGTAGAAATTTCACCATTTTCATGACCTTATCTTTTCACAACAAAAAATTTATTTCCTAAAAAACATATTTGTCATTTTTTATAAACTAAATTTCATACCTTCAGTTTTAAAATAATGCATAAAAACATGACTCATTTTTAATTACTTCGTTTTGTATAAATTAATCTTTTTGTTCATCTTAGATTTTTCTTTTATGTTTTCCTTTTGACATCATATATAAGTTTAACCATTTTTTTCCTTTCATATTTATATAAATGTTATATATTATATTTTGTCAATATTTCACCCTGTTGTAAATCATTTATTGATTTCTCATCTTTTTTTGTCTTCCATTTTACTTGTAAATGAATGTCAATTTTGGATAGTGCTACTGATTGTGGTGTAATACGCTGTATAAATTGTAATTTACATACACTAATTATTGATGGATTATATAGTGAGGATGTGTTTAAGGTAATGAAAAGAAAAATATGCTCAAGCTTGCTCGTAGTTTTATCATCATATTTTCACAATGCATCATATTCTTGAAATTAACAAGTTATATCAAGTTTTTTTTGTATATAATGGCAAAGTTTTCAAATCAATTAAAATTACACAAATCAATTAAAAAATAACCGAATTTTAACTGATTTGAGAAAAAAAATTGATTTTAAAATTGAATTTGTCGAAACCGATTAGTTAACTATAACCGATTTTACAATCGGTTTTATAACCAATTTTAAACCAAAAAATAAATTTAGTTATAAATCTTAATTATGATTTTAAAATAGATACTTTGATTTTTTTAAAAAATCAACCATACACGCCCTATTAATTACCCTTAATAGTTTTTATTTTATTTTTTATTAATGCAATTAAATAGTTGGTAGGTAGTAGTATTAGTGAGGAATAAAATATGTTTGATTATTGGTGATACTCTATTACTCCTAGCCTTTCTAGTCTTTAGTCTTTACCACCGAAATAGTCACTTCATCAATGTTCGTTGCACGAATTTATTTTGAGTATTTTTATTAAATCACAAAATTTGATATAAAATAAAATATAAAATGAGCATCAAGCATCAATGGAGACACACAAGAAAAATCATTTGATCAAATATAAATTAAACACAATGTTATTGATTAATGTTATTTGAAAACTATGAAATTCGACAAATAAATATACTAAAAGTATATGCAAGTTCAGGAAACAAAGAAGCTTATTGAAGGAGATATTAGAGATCTTAGTAGTTAATTTATTAAATTGATTAATTAATCACATCAGCTAATTAATTATTTTACACCAATTGTTTATCTAAGTGGCTATATAAGTAATTCATTTTCTCTGTTATTATTCATTAATTATTTTACACTATTTAATTATTTATCTAAATGGTTATATAACTTTTGATTTAATTTATTCTCTCTATTATCTACATCATTCAATTAATTTTTCGTTATTTTTTTGTATATATACATATCTATATATTCTTGATGTATACATTGTATATATTTATATATAGTGTTTGTGTTTTAATAACACAACTATTATTATAATGGTTTGAGCTAGAGAAAGAGAGAAATAATTAAAAAGAAAAATAAAACTTAAAATGATTATAGAGAATTGGTAAACAATTATACTATGATACACTTTTATATAGTGTTCTTAACGTGACTAACCATCCCTTAACTACCTCTAACAAGAGATCCACCTGCTTCAATTTGATTAAATGTATGTTTCTGTATAATAACCCATCACATGATTTAATTTTAATGTATGATCATATTAGTGTTAAATGTTAATAATTATTATCTCTGTTTTATTATATATATATATATAGAGAGAGGATAATATAGTATATATTAGTGTTAACGTACAGTTAATAATATAGTATATATGTTGATATTATCTAATCAAATGTAGTGGTAACTTCAAGAACTGGGATGTTGCCAAGTTCTTGGAGGTGTTAGGAAAGCAAGGTTAATGGATATTATTGTTATTGAGATTTAAGAGGGATAAGATTGGTTAAGAATTTTCATTCCAATGTACCAAAAACAAAAATCAAGTGCATTTGAAGACTTTTCTTGGGCACCATATAATATTGGTCATTCAATGACAAATTTCTATGGAGTATATATTATTCTTAATTTATAGTTTGGTACATAATTCTAAAGGAGTTCAAATTGGCATATACACTTAAAATTGGAGAAAAACAAATGAATTGATGAGAGCAAGAATACATTGGTTCAAATGAATTGACATGCAATTGGTACATAAACTTGAAAAAAGAAATTAAAAAAATAAACTAGTTGGATTATATTACTCAATAAAAGATCAAACTTTTGATCTAAAACATGTTACATTCTAAATCTTATTGAACAATATTGAAGCTGAGGCACTCAAACACTTTTACTTGTAAGTATGAATGGCTGAAAGTAAATGGCTTTTATTTGTGTGTGGGGATCTCATGTCACGAAGTCTTCTCTCTTGTGAAAGTGTTTTTGCAAGCCTGAATGTATTAAAATCAAATGTGTTATTAATATCATAATAATTATAATTATCAACGGTAATTAAAATGCACCACAACCACTAATTAATCTTAATTACCTTTTGAGAGCTTCTTCATTGGTTTCTCCATTTTTCACAGGTTCGAAGTGACCATTTTCTAAATTAACCCTAGAAACAGGTTTCTTCAATAACTTGTCGCCAATTTCACATAGTTTCTCCAAATTCTCTTCCGTAGCAATGTCAACGGAAGAAACATCTCCGGTCAATGTGTCATCCTACATATATATTGTAAAATTTATTAATAACAATAATAATAATAATATGTGGAATACAATAAAGAATATGAATAAAAAAAAAACCTGAATTCGAAGGTAATTATCTTGTGAATGAAGAGCTTGAGTGACACAAGATAAATGAAAATCAACCATATCACCACTTGATTGAGTAAAAACATCGATTAAAGGATTAGAACCACTATTTGTTAGCCAACCTAATAACCCCCATTTTGCTGCTATATCTGCACTGAATTTTTCCTCATTTTTTGCTGTTCCAGTTCCCAATGAAATTATCAGAAATCGACCATATTCGAGAGGCTTTATTGGAAAGAAATCTGGACTTTGATTGATTATCTGCTTTGTTACTTCATTCATCGCAACTAAAGCCTGTTTCATTAATTTCCCCCAAAAATTAAATAAATAAATTACTTGTAATAAATTCTCTAAAATAAAATATTTAATAAGAAGTAAGTACTAATTACCGGATTATTTGCACAAACACCACCATCAATGAGATTGAATTCCTCTTCATGATTGTTTGGATCTTTAGTGGTGAAGTTGTGAGCAGGTAGATATGTAGGTGCAGCTGATGTGCTAATACATATGTCTGAGAGTTTAGCATCCAAACAAGGTGATTTCTCAAGCTGCATAAATTCATTTTTTTATAGACAATCATAATCGTTGACTTCAAATATCTTACAAGTTTAATTATGTAAATTAATAAAATGAGATGAGATGATAACATATTATATTTGATGACTGTTGTAAATATTTTTATAACTACATTGAATAGAAATAGAACTATTTTTGGAAGAAAAAAAGTAAATGACACAATGAATTACCTGATAAGATGAGAAAATAATTGGCTGCAAAGACTTGATGTCGAATGTGGGAATAACAATGTTGGTGATGGTCTCGTGCAACCGAATGTCTCCAAGTTTCTCTCTTACAACATCATGAAGATATTTTCCATCATATTTGGGTCCTCCAAGTGATCTCATTACCTTTGCTAACATTATCCCACCTAGGCCTCTGCAATATATTATTCAACCCACAAAAACTTCAATTCCTCCATTACTTCAACAAGTGAATGTAATTAACAAACTCTGTATATATACTTTTAAACAGAAATAAATAATTGTAATAAAAAATAGAAATAAAAAAATATATCATTTATTAGTTAATTATGAATTACCTATGTTGTGGGAAAATTTTTGGGCAATGTTCAAGATAAAAGGGTTTGATATCTTTGGCAGCAAAAAGTGGACGGTTATTTTTATCAGGAGCAGCTAGCATGGCAGTTACAAGACCTCCTGTACTTGTTCCTGATATCACATCAAAGTAATCTGCAAGTCTTGCATCTTTACCATCCAACTCCTGAATTTCAAACAATAAATTTATATTGTTTATGTTTATTTTTTTAATTTGCACAAATAATATACACTATCATAGTATTTGCATTCACTAATCAGTTTCTCAAATATCTTATAAAAATAATTTATCATATACTCTTAATTTCATTAACTCATTTTGTTCTTCACTTTTTTAAGACACAAATTGACCAGGACGCTTATGAAAAAAACATTCACCGTATAGGTTCACAATTAATGATCATAGAAACCATCTAATATATAAATATTCCAATAATTTTTGCATCTTGCAATAGTTATAAAAAATCTAAATCCATGTTTTTTATAAACGCACAAAGATATATAATTTACATAACTCTCATTTAAATAAATTTACACGCTTAATTAACCAGTTTATTTGAAGAGTTTGGTATGTTGTGTAATATGTCCAAGATTAAATATCAAAATAAAATAATTTTAATTAGACTAGCAATGCCCAATATATATTTTGATTTCATACCTGAAGATGAGATTCAAGAAATTCAATAATTGTGGCAGGGATGAGGCCCCTAATACCACCTCCATCAATGCTAAGAATGGTCACTAAGTTTCCATAAGTGGGGGGCTGAATTTGTTCTACGGATAACTTTGTGACTCCCTCCATAGAGAAATAAAATATCTCTTAAGTTTTGAGTACTAAAGATTAATGCTAATGAGAAAGTTGTACTTGAAAGAAAGTGGAATACAAATAATTATGAATGAATATTGAACAAAGATAAGTTTGTAATATGATGATTGTTGATTATGGTATTTATAGTGGGATGGACTATCCCATAAATATTTTATTTGACTTGACCCCGTCCATGTGCATCTTAAATGGAGCTAGCCGACAAGGGGGGCTGCGTAATGCTTAGAAATTTTGAATAATGTTCTACTCCATCTTTGAAAATGTCTAGTGTATTTATAAAAATAAAAAATAAAAAGAAAATGTCTAGTGCATTTATAAAAATAAAAAATAAGAAGAAAATGTCTAGTGCAATCAATGCCAAAAACATTAGAATATAAATAAGGAAGTTGACTCCCAATGCAACTAGTGCAATCAAGGCAATTAGTTTATTATTAGAATGCATAAGTGGTAGCACCCCTTGTTTAGTGGCGGCTTAATATGCATCCAAATCCATCTTATTTAGGACTATAACTTTATAATTAATTTTTAAAATAAAAATTAGAGATGAGGGAAATTATTACTATTATATATCTATAATCGGGGATGGATCTAAAAAATGGGAGGTTGATTTTTTTTTACATAAAATAAAGTTATAATAATATTTTTTGGAAAGAAAAAAAATGAAATAGTTACGTAAAATATAAATAACATATTTAATAGTTAATTATTAAACATATCACCAATGATTATCTTTCAATGGTAGGAACCTATATATGTGTGTGCTTTTTTTTGTTGCAATATATGTATTGTATTATATGCCAAATTAGTATGTAATGTGTATATAAGAGGGAGGGGCCCTCAATACATGTGTCTCCCTCTTTAAATATATTTACACTACAAAAAAATTGACTTATCGTGACACACAAAGTTTGTCACTAAATATCAAAAACTGTAGGTAAAGGTCAGTAATACTTTGAGTGACACCCAAATCTAGTGTCAATTTTAAGGGGGCGTCTTGCTACACTTTGAGGACTGTCGTTCCATGTTCTGAAGATTGTCACTACATGTTTTTAATTTCTACCTACAATAATGACTGTCACTAAAAACTAGATAAATATAAATAAAGAATTGATCTATTCCTACGGTACTGTCTGTCACTAAAACTTAGAAAAATATAACTAAAGAATTAATCTATGCCTAAGGTATTGTCTGTCACTAAAACTTAAAAAATATAAATAAAAAATTAATCTATTCCTATGGTATTGTCTGTCACTAAAACTTATTATTATTTATTAAATTAAATTAAATTTATTTTATCTCCCTACTAATTGTAATTCTAAATTATTAATACCAGTAAATTAAATTTAAATTTCTAATTTATTTTTATTAACTAATGCCATTGAAACATACAATAAAATATAATTTAATTTTACTAATTCTATTAAATGCATGTTACTTGCATTCCTAGCATTTTAATTATAACACTAACATGAGTATCATATTCATGCAGCATGAAACCAAATATGTTCCTTTAGCTGGTTCATTCAATGACCGAAGTTATGTAATAATTAAAAAATAAGAGCAATTTAATGCAAGAAGAAACTGAGAGTTTCATATAACATTGATATCACTTAATGATGCAAGTTTGAAGCCAGAGGCAGAAACTTTACCTGCTGAAGAAGCTCCCTGTGCATCAATGCCTCATGCAGCTCTTGCTTGTGTTTCTGTCTTACGTCTCTAATCTCTTCCTCAAGCTGTCTCGTACGACCTTCTTGAGTGTCAGCTTCCTCTTCTGCAGCAAGATATTCCTGCCTACTTTCAGCTGCTCTTTGTCTCTCTTTTTCAAGGGTCTTACTTAATTAAGTCTGTTCTGCCCTAAGACATGAAATCTGCAATTCATTATTGAAGTTAGTGACACATACACAAAACCGCCATTAAAGACATGACTTCATTCAAGAAATTGCAGAACCTGGGCCTCAACAACATTAATTCGAGACAAGGTTTGAGATAAGCGGTCATTCACAGATCGCTCTCTTTCCTCGGCAGTTGCAGCTTTAGCCTCGGCTTCCTGTAAAGTCCATTGAAAAAGATATAGAAACAAAAAAATATCCAGTGGGAAAGATTTTTAAAATGAAAATAAAAAAGTATTCTAGAAAGCTGAAGTCGAGAATTGAGAGATCTTTCAACTGCAGCCCAAGCTTCAGCTCTTCTGGCATTTGTTTCCTGTTATCAGGTGAATTCTAGTCTAGAATAGATCCCAGGCAGGAGAACAAAAAACAGAAGGAAAAGCAATTCTCGGACATATGTTTATTACCTGCATGGCTTCAATTTGCCTTAAAAGAGGTCTTGTGGATTCTGGAACTTGTGTAATCAGTTCTTCACACCGTCTTTCACTTGCCTAGGGAAAGCAAGTCAAATTAGAAAACTACCAAAAGCACAAACAAGCAAAAGCATCATCCTCCAAAAGTCAAATAATTGAAAGACATGCAGAGAGCAGGGGAGCAGACCTGGTAACGTTTTTGAAGATCCTCGATGTCTCTGTGAAACATGTCTTCTTTGAATACAGCCTGAATAGAGATGAAGGGAACAGGTGAATTATAAGCAATATCCTGAGAAAGTCAATTAGTAAAAAGAAAGACAGAGAGACATCAAACACAACAAAAACCTGTTGTTCCTTTCTACTTAGAGTTTGTCTCAACTCTTCAAGTGTCTGGACTAGCATAGATTCACGTTCCTCGGCTTCTCTTAGACGACTCTCTAGCTCAGTTCTTGCTTCATTGTTTGCTTGAGCCTCTGCTAATGCTTCAGCCTCCTTAGCAGCAGCCAAAGCATTAGTGTAATATTCTTTATGTGCTGCAAGTTCATTCTGATGTTTTTCTATTGTTTCTTGCAACAACTTCTCTGTAGCTGTTTTGTCCCTCTTGATACTTTCTAACTTTAAAAAAGTTGCAAGCAAATATTAACTTAAAATAATTCTCTCGATATTCAGTTACCTGAAGTTTAGTAGTCAAACCTTTTTTCTCCTCCTCAAGATCTCTAATCTAGCTTTCATGAAAAAAGGTAAATATATGGTTTATTATATACGCATAGAAAAGGATTTAAGATTGTAGGAAAATACAATAAATACTCTGCATACCTGAGCCCTAAGTTTCCTTATGGTAGATTCTTGAGCAACCTGCTTTTTGGAAGGCTCTTCACCTGAGATGAGAGAAAATTTAATATGAAAAGGGGCTTTAATAATCTCTTATAAGTAACGTGTTAGCATGTTTCAATGGAGAAAGTTTTTGATATAACAGAAAAACCCTTCAAATGATATTATTCATTTTCCAAGCAGAGCAGAGAACATACTGTCTGGTAGAAATGACAATCCTAATGGGGTTATATGTAAACCAAAGTTCACTATACTGTCTGGTAGAAATTTGCAGTATTTCTCAAAAAAATAAAATGGGGTTATATTATTACTAATGCTTTGAATGTATAAAAGTCTAATTATACAGCATGCATATTCTCATTTCTAGAAATATAAGGCATTTATACACCAAAATCCTTAATAATGAAAAAGAATTGGAGAAGATCTCCACTCATTACAATCTTGCCAAAAATGACACGTGTTGCCCAGTTTTATCAGTAATGTTTCCATTTACATTTTACTCATGTTGAAGTACTTGTCCTTGAATAAGGGCAACTATTAAATGGGCCGTTTCATATACCAGAGGTCCAGAAGGCTGCATCACATTATCAGAACAAATAGTATGCTATCAATCAATACAGTTTGATAAAAAATGGCAAGAGAACAGAATCACCTAAACCCCCACAACACAACCTTGACAACAGAAACAGGCTATTAAAATGCCAAGCAGGGCACCACCAAAAACTTGAGATGGAGTGTGACCAAGAAGTTCCTTCAGTTTCCTTTCACTAATTGGATGCCCTTGAAATAGGTCAGCCACAATCATATTAAGCACCTGTGTCCAGGTCCACACACAAATCCACCTTTCTTCCTTCAGCCTTAAGTGCCTGTAGGGCTTTCCTTTTCTCTTCTAGCACTTTCTCATACTCTTCCAGTGTCATCTCCTATCACACAGTTTAAGTTCCATTTAGCAAAGGACAAACAACAACATATACAATAAAGAAATTAATCAAATCATAATTAAGAAAAATGTGAAGTGGGCGATTCATTTTCAAGAAAAATAAAGCAGCCCCAACAATTCAGTGACATTCACTTAACAGACAACCAAAGCCGAATTTGAATAACTCATCATTCAACACAAGACTTATCTACGGTTTGTCTCGAAATATTAAAATGAAGATAATTTAAAGTAGCAATTGAAAATTCAAGACAATTGGAGAAAGCATAAATTCAGTCCGTCATTCACCTTATCCTCAGGTTCCTTTTCTTCAGCTTCATTAGCAGGAGTGTCCTTGCTAACATCTGCTGCTTCTTCCTCACCAGCAGGCTTCTCATCACCCAAATTCTTTTCAGATTCATTAGCAACTTCCTCGGTCACCCTAAGAAACATCAATCAAATTAAACAAAAGAAGATATAAACAACCACCGCCAATTAAAAACAAAAATAATATAACACTGAAATCAGGCATAGAACTTAATTATCGTTAAAGTGGTGATATACACAAATAATGAATTGCTTATTGGCTTACTGAGCAATTTCATCAGATTGGGTTCCCCAATTGCCTCGTCCAGCACCTTCACGTTTAAATCCACTTTTGCAAATTGGACAACTGTTATCAACAAAGATAGAAAAAGAAATGAAGAGAAAATCACTAAGTAATAATATATTGAAGTTTAAAAGGTGTTGACTACACAAAGTTGACAAGAAAAAAGTGATTTTCTTGACAAAAGTTCAAGGGCAAGCTGTGTGTGATTCATTGGGATTCATCATAATGAATTGAAATTCATGTTGGGATTCAGTTAGATATACACAGTGGATCACATCAATTGGATTCAGTTTTGTTTCGAATTGACTTACGACTAACATGTATTATAATATACTAATAAACAAGCTATAAGGAACCAAGGTTATGTCAAACTAGGCATTAATGGAACCACCTTCAACAGAATCTGTCAAAACCCAAGCAGCATCCACATCTGAATTCCCCCCAAAACCAGAAGCCGCCCAATTATGTTTTTGATACAATATATAAACCCATGGCATTGAATAGATCCCACACTCCCATTACACCAAGTGCAATTCCGGGGGTTGGGACTCTAATCAAATATTTTCTAGGGCCAAGAAAAGTGACTGGACGACAACACTTGATACTTTAATAAGTAGGAGGAGAATAGTCTTAGCGAAGGTTTTGATGAAGCATTTATTACTTTGATTTTGATAACCATGAATATTCATCATTAGTATACTGTATTTGTCCAAAGAAGTATCCAACAGAACAATTTAGTGATACGGTTTTTGTCCTGATATATATTCTAAAAGAAACATACATATAATCAACCCTGAAAAGACACTATTAACAAAAAAAAACAAAGCTTTGCAAGCAATGGGCCAATTTTATGGACTTAGACAGATAGAAAGCACGTCAAACATACCACCAGTTAAATGCAATACTTATTCATAAATTCTAACAATCTTGAAATTCTAACAGTATTAAACATTTGATCCTTTACATACTTGTTCCAGATCAGATGCTTCAAATGTAGGAATTCTAATTTCCTGAACAGCCACCAGAAAGTTCCTAACATTTTAAAAATACTGAAATGCTCCATCAGGGATTAATGTAGAATCAATAGGACTCTCAACAACCTATAAAGAATAATACATAATTTACATTAGTAAACAATAACCAAAAACATAGAGTAAATAAAATCAGGAGCATCCAAATTGACCTTGGATACAGCACCAGGTTGAACCTTGTTAAGAACATTACAAAGAATGATCCCACTCCTCAAACCAAGCCTAAACTCTTCCTCATAAGGCTCTGCTGGTAAATCTTTAGCTGCAACAACTCCAACCATTTTTCTCAACCACCCTGCTGCTTCATATCTTCTAAATGCTGCATTTTATACAATTTATTTTTCAGTCTCAAAATAACTGATACAAAATCCAAATATCTTTTTCATATAAAATTGACAAACATCAACCTTCATTAAAATCAATATCATATAGAAAAGGATGATAATTTGAGACATTCATGAAAAAAAACTGAAAACTGATTATTCCCAGGAAATTACAAGCTTCTTCTGCTTTTCTAGATTCCAAATCAAGATCTTTGAGGCGAGTACCGTGTTGTTGAAGCACATCTTCAACCACAGATGCAACTGAAAACGACAATGTCGCCGTAACAAACAACTTATTTTTTACCATTTTGTGAGACGACGAACGAAATTGAACAAAATTGGATGAACAAAATCAAATCGAAAGGAGAAGAAGAACGATTTGAGAGAAGATGAGCGATTTTACAATTTGAGAGAAGAAGAGCTAAATTGAATCGCAGAAAATCGAATTGCTACGAGAGAGAAGAAGGGAATAACTGAATCTGCTTAATTGTTACGAGAGAAATCCGATTGAACAAAAAGATTGAAGAAGAATATGAATTGAAGAGAAAAACCGAAGGAAATCGAATTGTTACTAGAGAAGCAAAGCGAATTCTGATAGGAAAAATGGAAAAATGATTTTACGGGAAAGTAAGGGAAATGGATTTATTGAAACATGAGAGAGAAATGGGAAGAAAGGGAAAACTATTTCCAAATGAAAACGGGAGAACATTTCTCTGCATTTAATTTTATTTACAAAAGAGTATAATATTTTTAATTTTGTTTACAAAAGAGTATAATATTTTTAGAACCAGTGACACTCTAACCGTAGCTACAAGTAGCTTTAGTGACAGGTAAAAAATATCACAATATATGAGTGTCACAATAGATACATTTTTTTTAGTATGTTTATGTTTATAAGTGTCTATCCAAAAATTTAAACTACTCATGTCTATAATTTTAACACATAACTAATATTTAAGGTAAATTAGTCATTTTTATTTTAAAAAACTGTTAACAAGGGCCAAGACATCAAATGTAAAAATTTAATCATGAAAATTATGCGTTTAACTTCTTAAAATTTTGATATTTTTCATATAATATTTGTCTTTTATTTTCTTAACAAGTGTCCTTATGACACTTGTTAGCATGTCTCTTAATTTTATCTTCCTTTTATTTCATTTTATTTTTAAAATTTAAATTTCAAATAATTCACACTTACAGAAATACTCAGCTCTTAATTTTCACTTTTACAATTTCCAATATATTTTATTTCACTTTTTAATTTTTTTTTTTTAAATCTCACTATTCATACTCTCTAAACAACC